>JAKSZP010009207.1:0-382966 GCA_022478985.1 Massospora cicadina
TAGCCTCACTTTTCATAATAATGTTTGAATCTCAAAAGTATGTAGTGCTATTGTGATAATTCTTTTGGAAACTTGTCTGGCCCTGTTTGTAGCTGGAATACATACAATAATTTTGGAGGCTTTAAAGACCAAATGATTATGGTGTTTGTGAATCAATCATCCTCCACAACGTCTTTGACATCAAATATGTCAACTCCAAGCCCTATCTTTGATCAAAGCTGTCATCCTAGGTCAAGGCTTGGTGGGGGCTCTGTTAGGATTTATCCTAATTTGGGTAAAGCCTTAACCTGGGGTTTCCCCATTAAGCATAATTGCTTTTGGGCTATAATTTCAACTTTTCTGTGCACAGTGAACTTATTGATTCTAATCCTATTTACTCCATTGGCAGTGCTCTGATGTTTCCAGTTCAAATGGATTCTAAACGCATTTAATCACTTTCCTAATATTACAATTGAGCTGTATGGTTTGGAACTAGATCAATTCCTTTCAAACTAGGTATGATTAGCATTTTGAGAATGTACAACTTAGAAAAAAATGATATTTTGTTTATTAATGAACTTATCAGATATCATAATCATCTATATTGGTTATATGATACAAAAAATCTTATGCCTTATATGATATGAATTTCTCTACTGTTCCAGTAAATATCTCTGACTATTTGCAATAAAGGAGGACTAAATTATAATATCTATAATTATAATATTGTGTTTATTACTTCTGAGGCTTAATAATCAGTTGTAATAGTTCTGATAGCCTTCGTTGCACCTGTTTATTCTAACTTCAGAAACAAAAGCCTTTACTGGTGCTACATGCCAGGTCTGCATCCAACACTGGTGCTCCCTGATAGGTCCAAATTCCAATACTGGTGCTTTCTGTCAGGTTTCTTCTAAGGCTATTCAGCAAAGAATATCTTTGCAAGGTTGAACTTCTCCTCAGACTCTAGATCTACTCAAGGAGGAAGCTCTTAAGGACCACATCTGTCCAACCACATATTTAATTCACATAGTTTCTTGGAGTTTTTTAAGATTAAATATCATTATTTCAATTGGAATCCATTATAGCAATGGAACTAATAACTTCGTTGCAAATTTTAGTGTATCTTCACTTGAGCCACAGAACTAATATTTTTTACCTTTGTAATACCTGCTTATTTTAATTTCTACCAAATTATAATAAGCATGCATAGTAGGTTTGTGATTTTTATAAAATGAAGGTGTCATCGCAGCTACTGCAATGTCCTCCTCTGTTTGGAATCTGATGTCAAAATCTCCCTTAAAGGGGCGGGAAGTGATAAAGCCAGCTGGTGCAAAGGCAGAAGCGGCTAGTTTAATTCTTGCTTTGTTAGCATATGGGAAAAAAGCCCATAGTTGAAATGAAGGCAAATAAAATGGTGGAGTGAGGAAGGGCAAGAAAAATGATTATGAGTCAGATGAATGCGCGCAAGGTGAAGATCTAAGTCACATGGAGGGACATATCAGCCAGAAGAGTGTGGCGGATTATTTGAGCCCATCCTTATGCGTTTCCCCGCAGGATAAATGCTAGGTGATGGATCACCGCTGCCCCACATTGGGGCAGCAGGCGGCGGATCTGAGGACATCAATTGTGAAATGGACGTGGCCAGGTGATGGTAGCTAATTTATATTTTTGTAAATCTTTCTTGAAAGTGATATCAAGTGGTAAGAAAAGGTACATTCCACTTATTAAAGCCAGTGTTCTCACTTATAAAGGTACTGGTATAATTTTTCATCATTTCCTAGTTTTTTATAAAGCTTAGCTGATACAACATTTGAATTTTTTATAAAAATACTTCAGCTCATCATGGCGCGCATTATGGCCAACAAGTCTTTGATCAGGGGGCTGACTTCTTGTTGGATAAAGGGCTTTAAAGCTATAAAAAATTTCAATGATTGGTGCCTCAGGTGGTTCCATAGTGTTGGGATTTTTGCCCATATTCCCAGCCTGCTAGATTACCTGGTCTTACTAGGGAAAAATTCCTAAGGCGAAGTGAATCAGAAATTGGTTGGCCTGAGTTTCAGAGGAACTAAGTTTGGGATATTTTGGGATATCCGCCTGGTCATATCTGTCAGGGAATAATCTAGATGAATACCCAATATCTAATCGGGTGGAGTGGCTGACAAAATAGGGGCATCTGATAGTGATTAACTATCAGGTTTACCAATTGTGATCAGTTAGGTTTCATTACCAACTTATCGGGAAAGAATAGTGAGTTGTGAGGTAAGTGATGCTGCCTACAACTAGCGAGTCAATTGGTTGGTGAAGTGATCTGCCATAATATGTATTAAGTCCCATTACCTAAGCAGGTCGCTAGCCAATTATGGTTGGTTCACTTGGATTGAGAGGAAAATGTAAGGGACACGTTTTACAACTCTTTCCATTTGAGGTCTCATGGATGTCCAATAATGGAATCCTAGCCAGGTTGAGGAAGACCATCGCTGCTGAGACGAGGAAGGGTGATTCAATGGCAACAGCTGCTGTTTCATCAAAGAGGTGTCAACTGAGGGTTATACAGCCAAACCCCTATTATATAATTCCCTAGGATTTACTATAATAAAAAACACAAAAACACTAAAAACAGTATTATTAGTAAATATTATAATATTGTCAATACAGTGTATAGTTAGCCTATCAGCATCCATTGTGACATTCCATCTCAAGGATAATATTGCAGAAGGCAATAATTGGAAGACTCTCAGAGAGAAGAGTAAAGATCCAAGTGGGGATCTAGAGACAAAGGGAACCACAATCAGGGATAGCTGCCAACTGTGTGTTGGGCCAAAAGAGACTGTCACCAGGGTTTCTGGACGAAGATTAGATGGACAGGAATATAGGGAACAAATCCCTACAAGTATGACTTACAGAGTATTTAATAGGAAGTACTGGCCAAAGCGTTGGGCCTAATAATAGTTAAAACTCAACTATGAATAATAATCTCCATACTATTATCATATAATACATTTTATAAAACGCAAAGTGCACAAGGAAATCGAACCTGTGCATTAAAAAGGTTACTGGGTTGACAGCTGATAATCAACCACTAGAGAAAAATTAATACAAGTTAGTGCTCACTAAAGGGGTAGTTGAGTAAAGAATCTATTAATAATGTCATATAAAGAAGAAAATCGCAAGTTGTGGACTGATATCGTTACTGTAAATCAGAATGCCTTAAACCCAGTGGACCATTGGGAGTTCGCAGCCTTGGAAGAATGAGTCACCAAGGTGGAAGAAGGAGTAAAAAATGTAGCTAACTTTGGGAACAAGTTACTTGGCAAAGTAAACTTGTTAAAGAAGAAAGAAGGAGACCTCATTTGAGAGGTCCTATTCCTGAAAATGGAGTGAGAAGCGGATCTTGTTCATTTAAGAAAGTTTGGGTTGGATATTGAGAAACTGATAAAAGAATTGGAGGAATTGAAAGCCCACAGATGTGCTTGTGAGCCCAATATGGCTAGTGATGCTGAAGAGAGAAGTTCTCACACAATACTTGGGAAGTCAAATACCCCAAGAAATATGCTGCCCACCTTTAATGCCATTTTATAGATGATGCCTGAAGTCACTCCACAAGTTAGCTGAGTAGCTAAACTGAGAGAATCAGCCTGAAATGACTCGGAGGAATATAGAGCAACACGAAATTGCCAACATTCCATCAGGATAATGCCCCAGCATTTTCTGACTGTTTGACATGACTATGAATGTATATGGGGATTATCAAAAGGCGTCGACGGTCATGAACTGCTTGGAAACCAACTGCCAGAACCTAGTGTTACCCCACTTGGAGGGGGACAGCTGGTCGTATGCCAAAGTCAAGGCAGCCATAATGAAGGAGTTTGGGAGTCCAACCCGCATATCAAAACGAAAGCAAAAATTTATGGGAATTCAAAGACATAGAGATGAGTCTCTTGCTAGCTTCGTATATCAATTTTACCAGGAGTCACAGATCCTGTCCAGAGCGAAAGTGTTAGATGACTTTTATGATGAGATCACTTTGTAAGCGGCCCTTTGGCCCTATCATAATTTGCATCAAATGATATCTACTGTATTTGCGACAGAGATAACTACCTCACAAATGGTAGACAACCTGAACATTTTGGGAGTGACGTTTGATGCCCTGAATAGAAGCTTCAAGTCTAATCCAGTCTGAAATCAAACCCATGAAGGGAAGCGAAGGAGCAAAAGAGGCTACTAACTGAACTGTGCCAGAAAATAAGCCCAAGGAATTCAGATGGTTAAGCAATAAAGAGAAGGTCTGCTTTCAGTGTGGCGGGAAAGGACATTTCACCGCACACTGCAAAAAGCTGAAGGATCAGATTAACGTGGTCCAGGTCACGGAGACAGCAGTTGCCAAGGATTCAGGAAAAGGGCCCGATGCATAGACAAGGAACAGTCTAGAGCGGTGGAGAAACCTGTTCCTCCCAATATTATGAATGAAGAAATAGACATTAGTGATCTGTTCGTAGATGATGAGCAGGATCAGCTATACCAAGTGGTCAACATGGATGTGAATGCTGTGACCAGGGACGAGGAAAAGAGTATTGACCCCAAGATAATTCAGAAAGTTGCCCAGCCATACGCCAGACAACTGGTGGAGAATATTTGGACTGCCAAAAATCCTAATGAGTTATCAGACATATGTTTAGATGAGGCCAATATGTAGATCCCCCTTGGCGCAATAAAGGAATCATTTCCTGAATTATCAGCGCAGATTATTCATACCCTAGATTTGGCTAATAATGCTGCCATTCAAACAGTAAATACTATATTACAATACTCCAAGTGTACATATATAAATATTTAAGTGAATCGAGTGAGGGTGAGGGCAATTGTCGACAGTAGAATGCCCCTCAAAATTGTGTCAACCTAGCTGGTGAAGAGGATGAAGATCTCCCCAGACTTGGAACACAAGAGAGAATACAGAACAGCTGGACCAAACACCACCGTTTCCTGTGGAGCGTATAGTGTGCTGCCACTACAATTCAGGTTGTTAGTGGTATCTGCGCCAGCAATGATTTTGGTGAACCATAACTACAATATCCTTATTGGAACGGAGTTTCTGCGGAAGTACAGATCTAAATGTAACTTTGAGAATAATATGTTGACCATCCTTAGTCAGACGTTACCATTGGTATACCAGAAGGATGGTGAAGCTCCATTAGATCGAAGAAACAACTTCATTAATCCGATATACAATGATGGCATTGTACTGATTCAATATCAATTAGTTGGTAGGAAGTGACGCAAGGTGCTGGCGCAAATCCTATAAAACCGGGGATTTCATTAATGATTAAGAAGGAAAGGACCATACTGGCCAGATTGCAGATAATGGTTGACACAGGGTTGACTTTGGAGATTCCAGAGCTGTTGTATGGAGAAGTCAGAAGTCCCTGGAAGAAGTCCAGAGTGGAGCCATGGGTGGCTCCTGGAATAATAATGCCAGGCCATGGAGAAATACAAATTCTCTTGGCAAATTTGAGCGAAAAACTGATGAAGATCAAGAGAAATCAAATCATTGCATTTATTCATTTGATCCTGATGGCAGAATTGAGACAATTCCATGATTTTGGGTCTCTCAATGAAATGGGATTACTGGCTGGGGTGGCCAAAAGCATCAACCTATTGGTTGATTGAGAGCAGCTCGCTGATCTTCCAGAAGGGCAGAAGGAGGAGGTGCTCAAATTATTTGAGAAATATCAGGAAGTGTTCGCTCAGGATGACCATGATTTGGGATGTGCACAAGACGTTTTTAACAAGGTTGACACCAGGGAAAATCTACCAATAAGGATGAGACTGATCTTAAGATTGAAAGCCACTGAAGAGGTAGTGGAGGATGAGATCAACAAACTAATGAAGCATGGGCTTCTAGTTCCATCATCAAATCCCTGGGCGAGTCTGATTCTAATCGTGAAGAAGAAGGATGGATCAAACTGGGTAGTGATTGACTACCGGAGGCTAAATAAAATTATGAAGAAGGATTTGTATCCCCTACCGAGGATTGACGATGCACTGGATCAATTAGGAGAAGCGAAGTATCTCTTCACGATGGATCTGATCTTAGGATACTGGCAGATTGACTTACCAAAGGAAGGCCTGGAAAAATGCACAATCATTACCGCGCAGGGGCTATACCAGCTGACGAGGATGACCCAGGGTCTTTGCAATGCGCCTGCGATGTTCCAGAGGGCCATGGACGCGATATTAAGCGACCTGAAGTTGTCATGCATTCTGGTATATCTGGACGATATCAATGTGTTCAGTAGGACGTTTACTGATCACCTCCATCACTTGAAAAAGTTTTTAAAAGACTGTCCGCGGCTAACCTGAAGATTAAGCCAAGGAAGTGCCACTTCTTCAAGAAAGAGTTGAGATACCTGGGATTCTTGATTAATGCAAATGGATTGCAGCTGCAAACCCAGAAGATAGCAGCTATAGAGCGCATGGCTGTACCAAAAAGTGTTTGAGGCATCCAAGTATCCCTTGGGATGGTCAGATACTACAGAAGATTTATTTGGGACTTTGCCCAATTAGCTGAGCCTTTATTTCATATTAAAGGATCTGAAAAAAGGATTTGTATTGAATGAAGAGGCCCAGTACTCCTTTGATGAGTTACGCCAGTATTTGATAGATTTGCCAATTCTGAAATATCCAAACTTTGATCAGGAGCTTATCATTCAAAATGATGCTTTGTTGATGGCAATCGGCGCTGTACTGAGCCAAGTAGATGAACTTGGGGACAAGCATCCAGTGGCATATGTGAGCCGGACAGTCTCAGCCGCTGAGAGGAACTACACCGTGACTGAGTGTGAATGCCTTGCGGTCATTTACGCATGTAAGCGATTTCAGGTGTATGTCCATGGAACGCACTTTAAGGTGGTGATGGACCACTCTTTACTGCGTTGGCTGCACAATCTAAGGGAACTGGAAGGACGGCTAGCCTGATGGGCACTTAGGCTTCAGGTTTATGATTATGAGATAGTCCACCAAGTGGGGGCTTCTCACCAGAACGCAGATGGCTTATCGTGATTGCCAATGGTTCAGTTGGTATACCCAAAGCTGGATGAGCTACTCAAGACAATGGTCAAAGGAAGAATTGAGGATGAGCCTCAAGAAATCAAAGGTGCACTTCAGAAAGCAATGAAAAACACTGAGACCATGGATGGACAAGTATTTAAGATGATTAATGGGAAGTGACTATTATTTCTGAAACTGTCAGAAAGAGCAGCAATAATACAAGCAGCTCACAAGGTTGTCAGGCTTGGAGGCCTGAGAAAAACATTTGACCATATTTGCCAGTATTATTACTGGAAATTGATTAACTACAATGTCGCGGATCATCTGGCTTGTTGTGTGGAGTGCCAATTGCACAAACCACACGAGAGCACAACTGGATACTGACTGGTCTGACCTGGATTTGCCTGGCACACAGTGTCCATCGATGTGATGGGACCACTGGCAATGAGCACAGGAGGAGTCAAGTACATCATAGTAGCCATCGACCATCTGACAAGATGGGTTGAAATGAAAGCCCTAACTAGAGTTGACGCTACCAGTACTGCGAGATTCATCCTGGATCAAGTAGTATACCAGCATGGGTGTCCGCAAGTCCTATTGAGTGACAATGGGATCAACTTTACATCTCATGTTATCCCAAGGCTAAACAAAATAATGGGGATCCAAGGAGTCATGTCAGTACCATACCGACCAGAGATGAACAGACTGGTAGAACAGGTCAATGGGACGTTGGCCACGATGCTAAGGAAGCTAGTCATAGGGAGAACTTCCGCGTGGGGAACGTACCTGAGTTCAGTGATGTTCGCCTACAACATTAGTCATCATACAGCAACGGGAAAGATGCCATTTGAATTACTATATAGAAGAAAGGCCGCGTTGCTACTGATATTATATTCAGTAGTGAAACCTACGTCAGGGATGAGTACCAAACAATACTTGAACTGACTGATGAGTATCCTGATTGATATGCAATTGCGAGCATTTGATACAACCTTAAAGAAAAGGATATGAGCGAAATTGACGGATGACAAGAACCAACCAGCATTAGAAGAATATTGAATAGGGGAAAGAGTCGCCTATTGCGATACACATGGTTTCGGATGAAGAAACAAATTGGATGCGTTGTGGTCAGGTCCATTCAAAGTAATCACCAAGACGGCAACCAATTCTTACTCCATCTGGAATCTCTTGAATGGAAGAGTTATAAATCGAGTCCATGCTAAGTATCTAAAGCGCTGGATCAAGGAAAATAATAAAAAAAAGAGTTCCTGAAGGACCAATGAACCATTAAGTTGGTCATGTCCTGATGATTAGGTCAAGTCCAAAAAAAGGACTTCTGAACCATGGAAAACTGGTAGGTTTAAGTACCCAGGACCCAGTTTGGGGGAAAAGATGGACCTCTGAACCAAAACAAGGTCAAGTTTCATAGGAAAAAAGAAGAATAAAGATAAAAAATTGATATGAAAATATTGGGAAAAAAGATTATAAAACTGCATAGATAAAAAAGCTGATATATTTTTATAATTTTATTTTTATTGATCATCCTCAGTACGGGGATGATTCTGCCTATGTCACCTTTTAGGGGAGGGAGGATGGATCACGGTAGGAAGAAACAGCCTATCAAAATTGATAAGCAATTGGACGCTTGTGAGGGTGAGACCTACACAAAACCACATTTGTTGAGCGGACGCTGAGCCCTGAGAAAACGTGATTAGGGGAAGGGAAATTGAAATGTTGGAAGTTGCCAATCGTGAAACCCTAGAGCGGGAGGAAAACAGCAATAAAGAAAGGGGCAATTGGCAAATAACCTCAAGTAATCCCAATATGGCACCTGAGCTGGAGGATTTTTCTTGAGCACCTGCCGATGGGCTTCATCAATGACACCAGACATTTGGGCTGGCAGTGAAGAAGGAATACTTGATGGGGTTATCAAATCATGCCCCCAATTAATGACATCAGCGGAAGATAGCAATGTGAAGCTCCAGCAAAGAGGTAGTTGTGTAGAGAGCGGATTGCATCCTGCAAATGGCGACTACGTGCTTCATGGAAGCTAAAGCTGAATGACTGGTGGAAGCCAGGTGAGGCTGGAAGCTTCGTCGACCAACTTTGAAGAACTTGGCCAGAAAAGCGAAGAGTATAAGTGGCAGTATCCCAATCCAGAAGGTTGTCCAGATCAGAGGGATTCTGTGCCAATGTCAAAGACTCAGTAACTTGGGCCCGGAGTTCAGCGTAGGGGAGCTCATAGTGTATGCTGTTCCTGATTGAGAGCTCAGAAACCAGTACAGCAGGTTTGTAGAATTGACCAAGTTGGAAGAGGAACTCAGGGAGCAAGTCCGACCTTACCAAGAACAAACGATCCAGAGTGACTAGCATAATATCTGGAGCATTGATGATGATGTTTGGAGCATCAGCAAAAGGAGCCGAATCCAGGAGGGTTTTGAAGTCCAACTCTGGAATCAACAGCAAGGGAAGAGTTGGCCGAGAGTTGTTCAAAATGATGGCAAGCCTGGTTTTAGAGGGATTAGTTACCATTTCTGGTAATTTGATGGAAGGACTAGCCGCTTGTGCCAGACTAGGCGTATGAATCCTAGAAGGATCATAGAAGAGGCTCCGTTGAGCATCCTGACTCATCTGCTGGAAGAGACGGAGGTCTGGATCAGAAAGACTGTTAAGGAGCTGCTGGTAGCGAGATTCTGAATTTGACATATGAGCTGGACTAGAGGGGGATGTTGAACTTATATAGAAGTTGACATTATGCACTCTATAATCCATTAAGCTCCAATATTGGGCAAATTAATCTCAAAATTAATGAGATAAGCTTTCTGAGGGAAGAATTAAGAATGACTTACAGCCAAAAGGTTATGAGCAAAATAAGTAGGGCGTATAGAAATAAGTATTCTTAATCAAGCCATGAAATGAACATTGACAGCAAGAGTCTCCTATCTAGGACAAGGAGAAAATCAGGAAATCAAGGACGCCAGACCAAGAATCCTGAATATGACAGAGGGTCATATACCATGATGGGGGAAAACTGGATCCTGGGACTAATATCATCATGAGTAAATCGATCAGCCCAGCATGACAGAAGGTCGTGAGGACCGCGCTCTGAGAAGGTGGTAGCGAGGAGGAAGAGGAAGAATGTCATATGCTGAAGGTCGTCCTGAGCAGCGTTGAGTATTGATGAGTGTACTCTGCTTGAACCAATGAAGTATTTGACCAGGTGTCCGAAGTGGTGTTCTCATGCCCCAGTCCTTTTCTTGCTGGAAATCTAGACAAGAGGGGGATGTGTTGGGATTTTTTCCCATATTCCCAGCCTGCTAGATAACCTAGTGTTGCTAGGGGGAAATTCCCCTAAGGCGAAGTGAATCAGAAATTGGTTGGCCCAAGTTTTTAAGGAACTAAGTTCAGGGGATTTTGGGATATTTGCCTGGTCATATCCATTGGGGATCAATTTGGTTGAATACCTAATATCTCATTGGACGGAGTGGCCAACGAAATAGGGGCATCTGATAGTGATTAACTATCAGGTGTACCAATTGTGATCGGTTGGGTTTCATCACTAACTGATTGGGAATGAATAGTGAGTTGAGAGGCGAGTGATGCCACCTGCAACTAGTGAGTCAATCAGTTGGTGAAGTGACCTGCCATAATATGTATTAAGTCCCATTACCTAAGCAGGTCGCTAGCCAATTATGGTTGGTTCACTTGGATTGAGAGAAAAATGTAAGGGACACGTTTTTCAACTCTTTCCATTTGAGGTCTCAAGGATGTTCAATGACGGAATCCTAGCCAGGATGGGGAAGACCATCGCTGCTGAGACGAGGAAGGGTGATTCAATGGAAACAGCTGCTGTTTCATCAAAGAGGTGTCAACTGAGGGTTAGACAGCCAAGTCCCCTATTATATAATTCCCTAGAATTTATAATAATAAAAAACACAAAAACACATTAAAAACAGTATTATTAGTAAATATTATAATATAGTCGATTCAGTGTATAGTTAGACTATCAGCATCCATTGTGACATTACATCTCAAGGATATTATTGCAGAAGGCAATAATTGGAAGACTCTCAGAGAGAAGAGTAGAGATTCGAGCATGGATCTAGAGATGAAGGGAACCACAATATGGGATAGCTGCTGACTGTGTGTTGTACTGAAAGAGACTGTCACCAGGGTTTCTGGACGAAGATCAGGTGGACAGGAATATAGGGAACAAATCCCTACAAGTATGACTTACAGAGTATTTAATCGAAAGTACTGGCTTAAGCATTGGGCCAAATAATAGTTCAAACTCAACTATGGATAATAATCTCCATACTATTATCAGATAATACATTCTATACAACTCAAAGTGCACGAGAAAATGATCCTGGGCAGTAAAAAGGTAACTGGGTTGATAACTGATAATCAACCACTAGAGTAAATTTTTACACATAGGGACTGTAAAGTTTTTGCCAAAAAATTCTAGGTACTCCTGCACCTCACATTCTCAGTTTTATTGTGCAATAGGCATCACTTCCTTCTAGTTTATACAGTTTCAAAAATATCTGCGCTAACTGTATTCACAAACCTGCCCCCCATTTGAGAGCCTTTTTTATTTTTCTTGGCAGAAGTACTACCCGAATCAGCTGCCTTAGTAAGCACACCTAATTTCGTATATCAATCTTAGTTAATAAATGAAAACCACGCTCAAACCAGAGAAGTATATCCCTATTATCAGTATTACTGGAGACATGTTAACCACTTATTTAAGAAATTTTCAACCATTCATACTTTTCTCCTCATAGGGCTGCCCAACTTAGGCCTGAAATTACCCTCACACCTGCTCTTAGTATGTTTGTGGAGGCCTTCAGCATGATTTAAACTTGTACTTTCCTCACATCATCTCTAGATCATCCATCAATGGAGTCATTTAAATGACTGATCATCTGGTGTTATAGGTCTTCTTAATTGGTTGTGATCCTAAGCCTACAGCCTGGTTTTACTTTTCATAGTCAATTCGCTGATAATACTATATCTTATATAATACAATTTGTAACTATTAGTTTGACCCAAGAAGTTGTTTTCTACTTGACATAATACAAACCCATGCAAGAAGAGAGTTTCCTTGATTGATTAGCATAATAGTTAAGTGTTAAATTTAAAAAAGAATATTTCCATTTGAGTTGCAGGTCGCATCCCACTAGGGCAAAGTGCAGGAAAGCCACCTTGGCTATATTGGCCTCCTAACACTTGTCAGGATATTCTGAGGTATTTTCACAGCATCAAATCATTATAATCTAATATGAGATGAGGTGCAGTGCGCAAAAGATAAAACCTGACTCAGATATTAGCTCAGTGTGCAGGGGCTTGTATGCCCAAACTGGTCTTTGTCACTAAATGAGGATGAGGTGTGGTGCGACAGAAATATCAACCCTAACCTTAGATCTCAGGCTAAGGTGTGGGGGTATTATTGCAAAGGTTTTAAGTGCCTTTTGCCCTTTTTATAAAATATTTTTCCTATCTCCACATTGCATAATGCTTTGTATGTTTAGAGGATTAGTATATTTTGTAAGAAATTTTTTGAACTACATACCAAAGTATTAAGATCTAAACCTGGTAATTTCTCTCCCTATCACGTCCCAATTAACTTAAATTCTCCATAAATTCTAATTTTCTTCCTTTTTGTTTTCATTTTTATAGTTTTAGTATTCAATATCGCTTTAAAATTTGGTACATAAATCCCATGAAACATTCTCCTTTATGTTACATAGTAACCTTTTACTATCTTACAATCTTCTGTTGTTAAGCGAGATCGAGAGAACTTCAGTAATGAAGCCTTGATTTATAATTTAGAAAACGTTTAGAAAAGCTAAGTTGTAAATCAGGCAATCATAGCATGCCACGTCATCCTTCTCACAAAATAATTCTCACAACAATTTCATAATTCAACCCTTTCTAATTGCAAACTGAAGAAATACTGCAACTGGAGATAATACTAAAAAGTTGTATTCCCAAAGAACTTAAAATCTGACCGCCATACCCTTTTCCCTTATATAGTCCAGTGCCCTCTTATGAGGGCAGTGTCCTTTTTTATTCTCTCTCCTTCCCTGTTTGAATTATATCTTCTTGTTCCAATAATTTTAGTTTTTATTTATGAAAAAATCATTTTAAGCATCATGACACAAATTGAGACTAAAAATCATACGCTAATATGGCTGACCCCTCAGCTTTTCTGTATCTCTTTCGCTCCAATTACTTTATTTGATTGATTTTTTATATAATTTGATAATATGATAACCTTTACTGTTATGCCATATCTAGTTCTGAATGTTGACAAGGTTTGCGCTTGTTGACCCAGCATGAGGTTATGGTGCCCCATCTCCTGGCACATTTTGAGTGCTTCCAAGCGTTCCCAGGATGCTCCACTAGCCCATTAGTCCCACCGGTCACTTTATCCTCCCTTAGGACCTATATCACCACTTTATATGCTCCAAGGCGGTGCTTAAGCCTCTGATGCTCCCACAGAGCAGTCTGCACGCTTACTAGGTCAATTATGTGAGCCTCTTTCCTCTATGCATGTGCAGCTATCATCGAGAAGGCTCAGTAGTTGTTTAGACCCACCACTTATTTATAGATTCCTGACCTTTCAAAGGTACTTTGACTTTGGCTTCTTTTGTAAATCCCACGTCATGGTCAAGGAAATGTTGCCAATTTTTTATGAAACCACCCTGCTGCCACCACTAATACTTGTCTTTCAGCGGATGCCCCTCTGATTTTTCAGTTTGACATCCTGGCCAACCACATTTTCCACAAAAAGCTCATCCATGAGCTCCTGAAGGGTTTGACCACTTAAGGTGCCAACCCTCCTTGCAGTTTGTGGTTCTCAATGGGGCCGGCATCACAGGCCCTTGTGACTTTGTAACAATATGCCTCTTCTACTGGGGTATCCATATTGCTAATCCCACTCATGCCTTTATTCACTTAACCTCTGACCACCCTTTCTCATCCCATGTGGATAATAGATCACTGGCTTCCCTTTGTGATTTTACCCAACCATTTACTGAACAAGTATTCTACCACTGGCGCCCAGATTCATGTGATTTGCTACAAATTTTATGACTTATCAGATGATTTAAATTGATAAACCTAAGATTTATATTATAGATAACCATGAACTACAAAGCCAAACCATTAAGCCTATCAATTCAATTAAATAATATAATCACAGAAAACTTTTTAATGATAAAGATTTAGTGGTAACAAAAACCATTCTGATAGGCAACCAACTTAAAATTTAGCTTTTAATACATATCTTTTTACTTTTCTTAATAAATAAACTAATATTAAGATAAGATGAGAGGAAACAGTTTTTCATCCTAGTTAATATAGACTTCAAGCCTTTTGATTTATTTGAGGTAAGCTGACCAGGGGACGGACAGTACTAATACAAAATAACGACAAAAAACACAAACCAAACGCCTTAAATGAGTGGCAAAACACCAAAACAAAAAGGAAAACCTAGCCAACCAGGTGTAGCAGTTGTGAAACGCTTAACACACCATGGTGGAGGGGGAGGGGTATCAGACAGATTATTAATTTCTTCTTCACTAATGAAGAGATGAATTAAAGCTGAGAGCAAAGGGGTTGGGGCATCCGCAGGATGCAGGTTGGGGAAAAATGGAAAAGGGTTAAGCTTTTTGTCAACAATCTGGGCCTGGAGCACAGCCTCCAGGAATTTGACAACATGGTGTTCAGCTTGTATGCATGAATTGGGAAGCTGGGAAAATTTAGTTATATTGGCTCTGGTGATGCACATGGTGGGGGAAAATTCTGCCAGTGCGACAACTTGCTTGACAGCAGAGGTGGCGGTTTCCCTTAATCGTTCAATTTCCACCTTTGCAACCTCAGGGAAATTGGCAGGGTAAAAGATTATATGTAGTACCTCATTAAATTGAGTGACAGATTGTGCCATGGCTTCATGGAGATGGCGGCTATCAGGAGAGGCCACAGCGGCTTCAGCAAGTTGATGGTCACTCAAGAATGGAGTAGCGGTGGGTTTGGGGATATATTTCTTGGGTGGGAATGGGGCATCGAAATCTGAAGGTAGATATGGTTCCAAATTAATTGGAAAGGTTAGGAGGTGGTACAATTTCCCCAGATTCAGTTATTTCATCCAACAGGTCCCAGGGATTTTGATTATGCATGTTTGATTCAGAGGGATGAGGTTTTAGTTGAGTAAGTTTTGGGGCGTTAAAGTGGCTGGACTGAATATGGGTCCAGACCTACTCCTGATTGGGTATATTGTTAGAAATTTAGCTAGCTTGGGCTTTGGTTGCAAAGGTTTTGATGATTTTTGAGCGTTCAGCTGGAGGGGTGGGGGCAGCCAAAATACCCACTCAAACGCTGGTTGTGCGGCCTCATGTGTGGGCTTGGCAGATTCCTCTTGTTTTTAATTTAGTAACAGTTTTTTTGGAATGATCCAACTCATGACAGAGGGGACAAACGGTGCGGCCATTGTCAACACAAGCCCAAAAGAAGTAATCTGGTGCAGATGGGATATGGGAATGTGGTGGGATGTGCTGGAATATGGTTGGCTGATGGGGGGTAATGGTGGCCATTGCCCATGGTGCTGCTAACCGCTCAGCTCCACTTGGGACCAGGAAGTGGAGGATGGGTTTTTACCAAATTTGGATAGCCCATCATCAGTTCTTCAAAGAGTAACTGAGGCGGAAAGTGCGAAGGAAGGTTTGCAAAGGTTAACACCATTGTGGTGTCACTGGGGAGGCGTATATGAGTTGTGGTAATAGGAGTGTTTTTATATATTTGGGGCGTAGTTGCTGCAGCAGCTGCGTCCTCTTCAGTGGGAAAACCAATATCAAAATAACCCTTATAATGGCAAAAGTCAATAAATCCCACTGGTGAAAAAGTGGATGTTGCTAGCTCAATTATTGCTTAGTTGGTATATGGGAAGAGATGCCCATATTCAACTTGGAGGCAAAAGCGAATATTGAATTGGGGTAGGGCAAGTGGGTGGGGGCGGTTTGGGTGAACTCACGCTAAGTGTAATGATAAGTCCCTTGGAGGAACAAATTGGCCTGATGAATTAGGCGGACTGGATGAGCCAGTTCACATGCGTTTTCCTGCAGGGCAGAAAATGCTAGCAGGTGGAGCGCTGCTGCCCCACGCTGGGGCAGCAGGTGGTAAGCCGCTGACATAGGATGAAAATTGATATGGTGGAGGTGGTGAAGGAAAATTTAATGGATGCTTTTTAATAAATTCACTCAAAAGTGATGTTGAGCGGAAAGAAAAGCTTAGACTTCAAACCTTTTACAAATCAAGTTTTGAATTAGAATGGTGACCAATTTCACCATCTAGGCAACCACTTTATCTTCATTTTTATTTTTATCTCTATATCTTTATTCAATTTTCAATATGAAATTATAAGAATAGGGGAGGAAGGAAATGGCACTTTACTTTAGCCAGTATAGATTTTACCTGTTCTAAAAACAAACCTACAAAAGGTGGTTAGCTGAGCGGGTAAAGCTGCTTCCACCACTAGTGCAGGTTTTGAGTTTGAAACCTGTACTGGCTAGAAAACATAATCAGTGCGGTACATCTGTCCCAAGGTCAACCCACCTTAAAATTTTTGAAAACAAACCTACAGCAGAGTGGTAGCAGGATGTACCCTGCTAGGGTAACCACCCTTGTGTAACAAACCTATTATACCTATTGAATCAAAGAAATAACATCAAACTTCTAACTGAAACATAATTAATCAATATTATCACCGCCTGGCTATAAAAATACTTCATCTAGAATACTATATGGTCTTATAATAGGTGATTATAAACAAAAAGCTGCTATATCAAATTCCTAGCTTAGGTGATTTAAGAGATATAGAAAATTAGCTTTTACATATTGATTTACAATTTTAAATATATTTCTAGCTAGAAGTTGAAATTCAAAACCCTACATACTTGAGAGACTAACACTCAAGATGCACTACATACCAAATTTTATGTAGTAGTTATTCATGTGGGAGAAAATGTTTTTATATTAATTTCCAAATTTGATTAATTTATATATTCATTTACACTGTTGGCAATTCTCCCTATGCAAGGTAAAAGCCTTGTCTCAGGGAGGATATTAGCAGAAACCAATATATGCCATGATTTTCAAGATGCCTAAATGGCTCCATAAGTCCCAAATTAAGGTTTCATTCCATGTCAGCAATTTAGGATTTAAATTCAGGGTATTACTTTAAATTACTCCAAATCAGTTAAAAATCATTATGTTTTTATTTTACCTTGTTTACCTAACCTCAGATCCTTTTTTATCTGCTGATTCATCCAACAAAGGTTTTGCCATTCTGAGAGCTCAGGAATCTGCCACCTCAAATAAAGAAAATGCCATATACTGAAAACCTTTCCTTTCTGCCGTACTTTTCAAGGAATCTCCTTACCCAACTTATCACAATTCTTTACCAAAGTCTACACCACATGATCTCAATATCTTAATCAAATGTTGCTATGGAAAAGTTATCCGAAAATAAGAAGCCAAAATGAATTTACAGGTGGGATGAGATGATTAAAACACATGGAATCAGGAATCTCTCTTCACAAAATCCCATTATTCTTAAATTCTCTTTTCTTTTCAACAATACTATAAATAGTACTGAATCCCTATAAATAAAGTACTTTTTAAGCAGAATATAGTAGTATCTTAGTTTAATTAAAGTCCTTGTCTTATTCCAATGGACAAAGTCTCATCCAGAGCAGTATACTTCAAAGCCCTGCCCTCAGATTTTTGTTCCACCAGTGATTACCCCTGGCAGCCTGACAATCACTCAATAAAATTTGATATTAGATACTTAAACTATATAAGAATATCAATATTTTTTATAAAATTTTTATGAACCAAAAAGCTACTACAAATAAAATTTTAGAATTAAAGCTTAGGTGGTTTAGGTTAAACAATGAGAATTAAAATATATAAATACAAATTTTTTATTTATGTATTTCTTTGTAGTTAAGATTAAGTTAAAATGATCTCTACTCACTTCATAGTCCTAAACTCAAGCTGAATATACATGAAAAGTTTTATAACCATTGTTTTGTTGCTTTCTTGTATTAATATAAGTAAATTTAAATTTATTTGAGGTGGGCTGCCCTGTGGTCAATACTACACCAATTAATGGGGAACCAAATTAATGAAAAAGGAGGATAAAACTTGGAAAACCTCCATGCACAGCGCTCTGATAAGCCAGGAACACTATGGACCGCCTGGCTAATTTCTATCACAATTTGGGGGTTTGGTGCATAATGCCAACACATTAATGATTGTCCCCTACCCAAAGTTCATCTACCAGGATCAAACTCAGAGGCAGTGGTCAATGATTTTATACTCTACCACTGGGAGTAACCTCTCTTTATTAGCTTAATCATTTTAATACAGTTTTTTATGTTTTGTCTTATAGTAATAATTTTTAAGAAAAATAAAAATTAACTTTTCATATATGAATAAATATCCTATTTGTAAAAAATTTTCTTAGTAAAACTACATATTTTGAACAGAAACACCATGTCTCATTGCAAATTCCTAGAATTTGTTGTTTAAGAAAACCCTCATTAATATGTTTTATATATATTATAGATATACATTTGCAATTTTTGTTGCTAAGATTGAATTAAAAAAATTCCCTTATGTACTTGATATTCCAACATCTGAGCTGCACATACATACCAAATTCTATGGGTGTAAGTTGATTGGTATTTTACCGGCTTTTCTTTCTTGTAACAATCACTTTAGTTATTACATTTGATTCAAACAGCAAATTTGGATAATCACACACAGGAAAAATGGGTGACTCTATCAATAAAAATAATACAACATGGGCGAGCATCACGGTGAGTGGTGCATTTAATGGTGCAACTAAGGGCAAGAAACACCCTGGAGGGGGACCAGGAACCCAACCTGCAAAGAAATCGCAAACTCAGACACTGTCTGGGTTTATGGTATTCACTGTAAAGCATGCGCAATATATGTATATTCAGTTCAACCAACCCTTATCAAAGGTGGAATATGGGATCAGACTCTTCCTTGGGGATGAGTCACCGACCCTGTGGGAGAAAACATGTGAGGCACAGCCCTCACTTTTCCCTCACGCGGTGTATGTAGCCACCAATAACATGGGCTGCAGCTGGATCGATATTGGTTTTGAAACAGCTGATGAAGATGATGCTGCAGCAAAAGTCTGTGTGAAAATTGCCCTCCCTGAGGGCAAAAAATTGTGCGCATCATGCGCACCAGATGGAACAAAGTGAAAACTCTATTCATCTCTTTTGACTCGCTCCCCACCAACCTTCCTCATAAGGTAATCAAGGAGGAGCTCCGCAAAGGTCTCATGGCCTACGGAGAAATTCAGCAACTCAAATTACAGCGATTTTGCCTGATGCCCAACCTGTGCATGGGCAAAGTTATCGCTGTAATCAATCCCTTCCCAGAAGTGGAAGAGGACTTATCTAGAATTCCCCACACAGCAGAATTTCACTTCGAAGATGGGGGCCAGTCAGCCGCGTTCTGAGTTACACCAGAGCGCGCACCACCCATTTGCAACCACTGTGGCTCACTGGGCCACAAGGAACACTCATGCCCTGTGAAAGAGGGCTTAATGGAAAACGACTATTGTGTGGAAGCAATGGATGAAGATAACGAAAACTTCGGCAAAATGACTGATGGTCACCACACATTCCACTGGAGTGAAGATGGACTATACTCCATCGTGGACCAAGTTACAAGCAAACAACGTAAAGCAGCACAAAAAGCCTGCAAGTGATCAGCGACCAAAGCGGCGGCACATTCAGAGTCTGCCATTAACCCCAGATTAATTTGGGAGGATATTTTGGATATTCACCAAACCAACCAATCAGAACAATATGCCTAGGTCAAAAACTTTCACAGTAACCTGAATGAGTCACAAAGTGAAATCAGTCATGCACATATTGAGGAAAAATGCAACCGCAATTTGGGCGAAAATGCGGTGCACAATTCACCAAAGTTGAACCTCAAAAATACAAAATCCAATCAACAATCCGCATCAAATCAACATGAGACCTGTGCAGGAAAAGTTGACGCAAATGCAAAAAACCACGGTTCCATTGAATCATTGGGTCAGATCAAAGAAACCAACAATGGCAGTGAAAGAATTGGAGTACAGATGCGGAGCATGGCCAAAAATGAGCCGTGGTGGGATTGGGCCAGAGGGCCCTCCCAATCGCTCCTGAGGCGCCGTGAGCACCTCAGAGTCAATAGGGATGCTAAACATCGCAGGAGCCAGGGCTCATATGTCCCAAGTCAAAAAGCTGGCATTCCTGCGAAAATCCCTATAGACATCTTGGCCATCCAAGAAACCCACTGTCTACAAGGGGAAGAAGAATCCTGGTCAACTAGGGTCGCACCATCACAATCAGTATGGACGTCTCACTGTGTAGTGATCGTCCAAAACAACAAAAAACCTAAAATTACAAATTTGTTGTCTCACTTGCATGGTCAAGTCTTGGTAGCAACATTTATGTGCCAAGAGGAAATAATTTTGATAGCATGTGTCTATGTACCGTGCACTGCAACTGAGAGATAACAATTTTTTGAAACCATTCCTACTCTCACCCTCCCACCAGATACTATTATGTTAGGCGGTTTCAACAGCTGGGATAACCCCAATACGGATCAATGGCCTAATCCCAGGGTATACCCACCTAGACACATTGAATTCCGCACAATTAAGGCATCTTTTGGCTTACAGGATGCTCTTCCCCCCAATTCACCACTCCTTCCTCACATGACGCGGCCCAACATACGTGAGGGAGCGCTCATATTGATGAGTCGCATTGACCACATCCTCATCCTGCAATCCCACCGCTCAAAAATCTCCAAATTTAAAACAAAAAATATCATTTTTTCTGACTACCAATTAGTTATGGTGCAGTTAACGCCAACCCAATCCCACACACAGGTGTCACCTTGGAGAAAGCTTCACCCAGAAAATATAAAATTTCCTGAGATATCCAACTGGGTTGAAAACAAGGCTACAAATGCAGAATTCACAACCCCATTCACTTCAGATCCCATTGGAACATTGGAAAACTTCAAAATTTAATTAACAAAACCTGACATATTGCATCACGCAAGTACACCGCAGACACAGCCACAATCAAGTGTACCTTGGCGGAACTAGACCACCTGGAAATAAATACTCCAAGATCTGGCTATAGCCCTAACTGGGGACGCAAATGGGCAGAAATTTCTGCCTGACTTAACAACCTCATCTTTGAACACCAACACAGAATTGAAGTATCAAACAAAGGTAAGTTCATAAAGGAAGGCGAAACCTGTTTGACATACTTTTTCCACCAATTCCACTCCCGCAGAAAACCAGCCCGCATGCACACAGATCTGCAAGACCAACGGCACCATGGCAACTGACCCTGAGGAGGTCAAGGCGGAAGTACACCGCTACTACACCGAATTATATTGTGAAACACCAACAGATTCACAAAAAATTAAAGAATTTATACAAACTGCTGAGATACAAAGTACACCACCAAATTACAATATAATATCCCTTATTACACGAGAGGAGCTTTGGGAGACAATTCGCGGTGCACCACATAGGAAATGCCCAGGGCCTGATGGGATACCCTACGAATTTTACAAAAAATATTTTCAACAAATTGCCTCCCTCCTATTGGCGTCTATGAATCAGAGCTTATTAGAAACACGCCTATTACCAGGAGGCCATGATTCCTACATTATAACCTTGTATAAAAAGGGTGACAAGTTGGACATGGCCAACTGGCGCCCAATTACACTCCTCCAAAACTGACACAAAAATTCTAACAAAAATTTTAGCAGCTAGATTAAGCGCAATTGCATCTGACGCCCTATCACCCAACCAGTTTGGGTTTATACCAGGGCGTTCTATCTGGAACAACATACACTCTGTTGCAAACATTTGCCAATCCAAAGCAACTGGTGCCCTGGTCTTCTTGGATCAGGAAAAGGCGTATGACCGTGTTAGCCGGCTTTAAAAAAAGAATGTCTACATGCCTTCAATCTCCCACCAATTCTAATAAAATGGGCGATGCTCCTAACAGAATCTGTAACTATGGCTGTATGCGGCCCTGGATTCCTAACAAACAAGATTAAACCACACAGAGGGCTCAAACAAGGGGATCCCCTCAGCCCACTGCTATACAATTTCAGCTTTGACCCACTTCTCCAAGTAACTGACTCACGTCTCATGGGGATAACCGCATAAGAACAACCAACAGTCAAGCTACTGGCCTTTGCAGATGACTGCGTAGCAGGTATAGCAAACAATGAAGATGCCCGACAGCTGGAACGCACTCTAGAGGAATACTTCAAGGTGAGCAATGCATCGCTCAACAAAAGGAAGACAGAAATCATCCTCTTAGGCAAATACACAAACAATTGGGCCACAACATCAGAACCTCATACTAACACACGAAGAAAAGACCCAAACATTTTACCCTTTGCAACACCTCCCACCACCACTCCTGTCCGACACCTTAGAATCTAGTTAGAATCAGGAGGATATGCTAATGAAACAATGGAAAGCAACCTGTTACAACGGGTATCCAAACGCGTTGCTCTTTCAAGGGAAGAACCCCAGGACTAACTGGACGAGTTACAGTTACTAACTCGCTCATCCTCCCAATACTGTGGTACCAGGCCCACGGGATAGCCTTCTCACCTACCTTTATAACCTCAATCCGCGCGCTTATCCAGGGCTGGCTGTGGCCTGGCTCTCACCCTCCAATACGGATGGAAACACTATTTGGTCCACGCTCAAGCGGAGGCATGGGACTAATAGATTTTGAGAGCCATGCCAATCACATCCTAGGTACCTGGATAAAGGAAATCCTTGCTCCAGACCTCCCGCAACAACATTGGTCCAGAGCAGCAAGGACTAACTTTGCACAGGCGCTCAAATTAACCAACCCACTTAGTCCACCCAGACTACTTTCATACCTTGCCAAGCACCCTACTGCAACGGGTCCACATGGAACCCCCTCATTTTCAAACATATCCTCCAAACTATCCGCCGTATAGGATGGACCATAGAGAACATGGGTACTATACAGGGAATGGGACGACCCATCCCCAAATTCAAATTAAGAAACCCAGAAAACCACCCCAGAGGTATATGCTCGCAACAACCCCAATCATAGCTAGGATAGAATACCTAAATATGTTAGACATTCCCTATGATTTAACCACACAGAAGGCAATGTGGAAAATGACTCACCACCCGCTCCTACATCCAAAGATAAGAGCAAACGCTTGGCGCTGTCTGAGAAGGACCTATAGGATGGCGGACCATTCCAACTCCCTCCAAAAAACATGTGCAGTGTGTGGAGGGGAGGGATCCCTACATCACCGCCTAGAAACATGCCCCCTAACCAAAGCTATATGACAGGAAGTCGCACGCCTGTTTAAGATTTAAAACGAAAAAATAATTCTCAATATTAAAGAGCATCTTTGCGCTCCAGATTGAGTCACCAATCCCATCTACCCTACGTTCCCTAATAATACCCAGTGCAATGTGGACAATCCACACAATTGCATTAGATGCGTTCAAGGGCACAGTCCCAACCATTCATGGGGTTTATAACAGATTCCATGTTCACTTACTGGAGCACTTCCAAGCCTGGATCTATGGATATATGAGACCAAGGCAAAAAGCGATATAGAATCATGGTTCCCACTCTGGTTCCTCCACACAGACCCTTTCCTTCACACCTGTTTCATAGCAGGGGAAACCCCCGCGGAATAGTGCACCAGCCTCCCATACCTGGCAGTCCCGCTGGCAACAGGGGTAACTTGAGTACCCTGGGGTGCCTAATTTTATGTTTGTCAGTTATATCCTTAGTTTTACATATATTTGGTAATTTCCATCCCCTGGTCAGCTTACCTCAATTAGATTAAAGTTGATTGGTATTTTTAAACTACTTAAATAATTTGTCAAATTTCCAAGTAAATTTATAATATAATACAATAATTTTTTTTAAAAACTTTTTCACATATGTCAAACATTTGTTCTCTCAGCCAAAAAGATCGTTTTAGGTTGAATTCAGAAAAAAAGGGGAGATGTCAGCCATTTGTGATTGTATGAGGCTACTAAGAACGATTTTAGTAATAATGTTAAAGATAATGGTGAGGAAATTGGCCAAAAGACCCTGGTCAATTCACAGTGGAACCCTGTTAGTTTAGGAAACATCATTTTACAATCTGCCTGGGCAATAACAAAAAAATTGATCAGTCAAATTAGTCCAACCACCCACCAGACCTTGGGGTGACTATCAGAAGGCACTCCCTCACTCACCACCAAGTCCTACAACGCACCTATGTGGGGACCCCTCTCTTTATAGGGTTGGCAGGTTTCCACAAGGTGAAGAAAATTTCTCAAACGGGGATTGGCTGAAGCTCATACAATTGTTAACTCACGGGTATGTTTTTGCCAATTATAATTCCCATTCTATCATTCCAATAATGTGAAGTAAATAACATGAGTTCCCATTTGCTGTTACCCCATATTACCTAATTTGAAATTAAGCTACGCTATTCTGAACATATCCTTGAATTCCCCTCAACCCTTCAAATACTCTATATACTGAATAAGCAAGTATTGAGGGGGATTGTTTTTTCCTTTTACCCCATTTTTACTAATAAAAAACTTGGGTTTTTAGAGTTTTTTTATTAGTTTATATTCATTAAAATTATCAAATCTTTTGTGGGATCCAGCGGCGTTAGCGCCAGCGAGCACAAACCAGCTGGATTCCTACAAAATGTGCTCACTACAGGGGACCGCTGTATAACCAGAATCATTGTTCTTTAGAAGCAACTTGCCAGCGCCCTTTAAAACTCCCTCTACAAGACAAATACACCCCTGGAGAAGGAAACATTGCTAATTTCTTATACGTTTATGAAGCTGCCATGCATAGAACAACTTATAAAAAAGTTAACACATCCTTCCTTGTTTAAGCCGCCTAGCGCAAGAGAGGATAGTTACTTACATGGACCATTCACACACTTAGGAAGAGGTGAAGTAGGCTCTTTTGGATGAATTTGGATCAAAGCAGAGTTTACTCATGGAAAAACAGGTCTTTATGAGCCTTAATATGTATGAGGGTAAACCACCCCTTGCCTTTGCTGAACGATTTTACCTCTCTGCGCTAAGGTTAACAAACTCTAACATGCTCACCCTGGATGATGCTATTGTCGCCCTATTAACTGGGTTAGCTTCTCAGCCCTATTTAGCCAGGCATATTATCTCAATGAAACGCCAGTTCAAACATATTTGTGATTTAAAGGAGGCATTAGTAGATGTTGCCGATTTCCA
Source organism: Massospora cicadina (assembly GCA_022478985.1). Lineage (NCBI taxonomy): Eukaryota > Fungi > Entomophthoromycota > Entomophthoromycetes > Entomophthorales > Entomophthoraceae > Massospora > Massospora cicadina. The sequence goes on from JAKSZP010009207.1 coordinate 25,427, forward strand.
TTCATGTGCAACAACCAAGGAAGCTCAGATGATCCCTCCCACTCTAACTATTGAGGAGCTACCCCTAGTTAATCAAATGGGAGTAAGTCCTTCTGTGCCTATTCTCCCTACAACAACTGCTACCTCCATGCGACTTAAAAAGGCTAACACTCCTTATTATGAATCAAAGCCCTATAAGGCAGTAACAACCATCCATCCGCACAAGCTCACTAAAGATGCTGTGCCTACACCTCCAGCTAAGCTGGTAAAAGCGTGCCCTAAGGCTATTCAAACTCATGTGTCCATCTCTCCTACCTCCATCATAGACTTGCCAGTTGTTGAGAATACCCTTGGGGACAAATTTGAGGGGGTTATGATGATTTTGGCTACTATATATTGGGAGCTCCCACAGAGGTAGAGGTTCCTGATCATTTGAACGCTGGAGGAGTAGACGAGACCACCATACCTGAGGAAACGTACCTCAGCCAAATTCTAGGGTGTCCAAAAATGATTGACACTGCCAGCGATGGTGACCAATTCTTAGCTAGCTTGATTCAACCCCTTCAGAATGTTCATCCTTTACGATCCACCATGAATAACTAACCTGAGACTTCTAAAAAACTCAACTCCACCTTACGGCTCAAGGGGGTCTTAGCTTTGTCACCTAACTTCGGAGGGACACTCACTAAGGTTGAAGTAGTCATTCAAAAGGTCCGAATATTGGCCATCTTGGACACTGGCTCCCCAGTCATCGTGATCTCCACTAAGCTTATCAATAAGATAAAGCTAGCGCCTGACTTGGATTACATGAAAAATTTGGAGCTGCTGACCCCAACAATACCCATGTTATTGGGGCATATTCCTCACTTCCCATTCGAGTTGCGAAGCTTATTTTATCAGCCCCTGCTTTGACTTTGGATAACAACGCGGTTGATATGCTCATTGACACCAATTTATGATTAAGCATGAGGGGATAATCAACCTGAATCAAGGTTACCTCTCGTTACTCAACTATGAAGTTCCATTAGTCTTATCCAATAAAGAATTCAGTAATCACGAATACTCCTGCCTAGTCGAATACCCCCTCTCAGCTATACTTAATCTTGTACCACTTCTGGGCGAAACACAAAGAAAATGCCTGATTTAGTAGATGCTAGGGAAGGTATCCCTTTTTATAATGCAGACGAGGTCATGATTAAGCCTTGTGAACAACGAGTGGTTGACACAAAAGTCACGCTTCATATCCCACGTCACTGTTTATTGCACCTCGTTAGTATTGATGGCGTCTTCCTTAGATCCTCAGGTATTGCCTGACATCCTTGACCCTGCTTACCAAAAGCCCATTTCTTTGCTATTGGGGAACCTCACCTCCAAGAACATAGTTGTAAAAAGCACCAGAAGATTGGAAGAGGGTTTTTAATCCCTGGGGAGGACATTGATCAAATTTTACTCCATTGGTTCTATGATGGATATAGCCTGCCAACGGATAATCTGGTGTGTACCTTACCCAACGTCAATATCTCAGATGAGCTGACCCCAGATGAACTGAAAAACATTCACACTCTCCTCAATGACTATAGTGATATAATCTCCAAATCAGATACCGACTATGGCCATATGAAGGGTTGGTGCCACTCCATTGATGTGGGTGATGCCCATCCTATTTGGTCGAAACCTTACCATAAATCAAAAGTGGAATAAAAGAAGATGAGGAAAAAGCTTCAGAAGTTACTAGACGCGGGGTTGCTAATTCCTTCACAAACCCCTGGTTTTCCCCTCTCCTGCTAATAAGAAAGAAAAATGGAGGACATCGGATAGTCATGGACTACCACAAGTTAAATAACCTCATAAAAAAGGATAGCTATCCTCTCCCTCAAATTGATGACGACTTGGCCCAACTCTTTGGCTATAATTTCTTTTCTGTCATGGATTTAGCTAGCGGCTATTGGCAAATGGATCTCTCCCCTGAGGACCAGGAGAAATGTGCTCTCATTCGTAGTGATGGTCTCTTTTAACCAACTCAATTACCTCAAGGGTTATGCAACGCACATGTATCTTTCCAGCGTGCAATGGACCATATCATGCAGGACTTAAAGTTAAGTTGCGTCATCTTCTACCTCAATGACATCAAAGTTTTTTAGAGACTTTCAACGAGCACCTTGTTCACCTGAAGGAAATGTTCCAATGACTACGCAAATTGAATATCAAGCTAAAGCCCTCCAAATGTACTTTCTTTCAAAAGAAATTGGATTTCCTCGGCCATTCCATATCACAAAAGGGAATTCAACTAATCCAAGATAAAGTTAAAGCCATCTCAAAAATGCTGGCCCCTAAAAATCTACGGGATATTCAGGTAATTCTAGAGATGATGGGATATTACCATCAATTCATCCCTAAGTTTGCCCAACTCTGCGGCCTCTTGTTCGCCTATTAACAAGAACACTCCTTTTCAGTGGGATGCAGAACAGAAGGCTGCTTTTGAGACGCTGAAGCAGCTACTGCTACAACACCCTATCCTATGGCACCCAGATTATAATAAACTCTTTATCTTATTCATTGATGCTTCAGACAATGCCGTTGGGACCATCTTATCCCAATTGGATGAAAAAGGTGTAGATCATCCTGTATCTTATTTTAGTAAGATGCTATCAAAGGCTTAATGTAACTACAGTGTAATGAAGAAATAGTGCCTTTCTGTTCTGTTAGCTGTAAAGCACCACCGCCCCTTCCTATATGGAACCACATTCACTGTGGTTACTGACCACCATTCTCTAAAATGGTTACAAAACATGAAGGATCCTACTGGCCAATTAGCTCGTTGGGCTCTAAAGCTCCAGACTTATGACATGAAGATTATACAACGTGCTGGAACCCATCACATGAATGCTGATAGGCTGACTCAGTTACCAGTTCTTCACTTGGATAATAGTGAAGCGGAGAGGCTACATGATCTATTGTTGTCCCCCAATGACTGGGAAGATGGGGATGAGACTGTACAGAAAATGTTATCCTGACACTCCCATAAAACCAAAGTGGAGAATGGGAAGTTGAATAAGCAGGTGGGAACAAAATGGCTAACTTACCTTCGGCCCTTGGAGCATGTACCTGCTATCCTAGAAGCTCATTCCACACTAGGTCATGGAGGGACAAGGAAAACTTATGAGTGGATTGAGGATCGATTTTATTGGAATGGAATGATGGAATCTATCGTTGATGTCTTGGAAGCCTGCCTTACTTGTAAAAAGCAATCCAGATTCAAGACTATGTATCAGTATCAGCCAACTACCCACAACAACCTTTCCACACCATCAGTCTAAATGTAGTAGATCCCCTCCCCCAGACTACTAGTGGCAACCGCTTTATCCTGATAGCAATTGACCATTTCACTAAATAGGTGGAAGCCGTAGCACCCCCTGCTCAAACGGCTAAGGCCGCAGCCACCTTTTAACATCCAAATATATTCTCTCAACATGGCTGTCCTCAAGTATTACTCTGCAATAATGGGAAATACTTCACCTCCAGAGTAGTAAAAATCCCGGCCACCTCCATGGGGGCTCAACAACTTTTCTACGCTCCATATAATTCATCTACCAACAGGACTGTGGAGAGAGCCAATGGAACATTGGTATATTTCCTATGAAAAATGACCTCTTCTGATCCAGTTCACTGGGATCAATGTTTACCCAGCGCGCTGATGGCTTACCCGATTAGCTATCATCAGATCTTAAAATGTCTCCATTTCAGGTTTTGTATGTGCGAGAACCTAGAACACCTCTTCTTCTAGCCAAAGATGTACTCTCCTCTAGAGTTGAGGAGCCTGAGAAAGTCATGTGCAGATTAGCTCAGCGCACCACCCAACTCCAATCTGAGGCTATAACTAATTTAGCCAAAACAGTACTAAGGAAGGGCAGGCTGCCAATGAGCTCTGAACCCCATTGCCTACACTCCAAGTGTCTGATATGGTTTTATACTACCACAACAGCATCACTCCTAGAAGCGGTAAGCTTGGATCAACATGAGAGGGTCCCTTCACAATCACTTACAAAAGAGGAAATGAGTACTCCATCAAATCTTTAGCTACAGGTATTACCATCAATTGCATACATGGCCGTTTCCTTCAACTTTATTCTCCCCCCAACATTCTTGAGGTGGGTGATGTCAGACATATGCCCTCTCAGCTGAAAAAGAAGAATGTTTTAGATCTAATTCAGTTGAAAAGGGGAAGTGTTGGCCATTTGCGATTGTCCAAGGCTGCTAAGAACGAAATTAGTAATAATGTTAATGATAACGTTGAGGGAATTGCCAAAATACCCTGGCAAATTCACAGTAGAACCCTGTTAATTGAGGAAACATCATCTTGCAACCACCCTATGCAATAACTCAAAATTTGATCAGTCAGATTACTCTGACCACCCACCAGACCTTGAGGTGACTATTGGAAGGCACTCCCTCACTCACCACCAAGTCCTACAACGCACCTATGTGGGGACCCCCTTTTATAGGGTTGGCAGGGGTTCCACAAGGTGAAGAAAATTTCTCAAACAGGGATTGGCTGAAGTTCATATGATCATTACCTCACATATATGTTTTGGGAAATTATAATTACCCTTATATTATACCAATAATGTGTAGTGAATAACCTGAGTTCCCATATGCTGTTCCCCCACATAACCTAATTTGAAATCAAGCTACACTATTCCAAAAATAACCTTGTATTCCCCTCAAACCTCCAAATACTCTAAATACTGAATGGGCAAGTATTGAGGGGGATTTTTTTTTCCTTTTACCCCATTTTTTACTAATTAAAAACTTGGGTTTTTAGATTTTTTTATTACTTTACATTTTTTAAAATTATCAAATCTTTTGTGGGATCCAGTGGCGTTAGCACTAACGAGCACAAACCAGCTGGATTCCTACAACATACAAAAAGGTATAAAAAACTCCTAAAATGTGAATACTTTTTTACCAGACTCCAAATTTATGAGAATATCTTTCATATCAAGTTTAAATCTTAACTTTTGTGGTTTAAAATAAGCATTATTGAACAGTGTCTTTTAAAATTTTTATAGAAAAACCAAGTCACTTAGCTTTGTTTGGTTTTTAATTAACCATATAATCTGTTCAATTGATTTTTTTAAGCTGGTAGATGGCAATCAATAAGTTCAAAAACCATTAAGCCTAAATAACTATCCAACCACCTACCACTTGGCCAAAGTAAAAGACCTACTGAATTAGAAAATTATAAACCATTTAGCCAAAAACAATTTAACTACTAAAGTAGCAAAGTAATATTGACCACTTACATAAAATCAATTGAAAATATCAAATTAACTAAACCATAAAACACTTTCTTGAATCTTCTTTAACCGCTCAGAGTCACTTTTGAGCGATTTTAAATTTAATTTTATTTATCCACAGCCATCTGCCCAAAACTATTCTTTGATGTCCTTGGCTCTGCCGCCTGCCACCCCAGTGTGGGGCAGCAGTGCACCCCCACCTAGAGTTTTCCACCCTGCAGGCAAGCGCGTTCAGACGGGTTCAAACAGCCCGCCCACTACTTCCAACCGTTTTGTCCCCCCACGAGACTTAGCGCTCCACCTGGCGCGCGTCCACCCTTCTCGCCTCCATCCTCTCGCCCTCCCTCGCTCTGCTATTCGCTATTGCCTCAGAGTGGACTATGGGCGTTTGTTCCCATATGCTGATAAGGCAATTATTGACCTAGCCACTACAGCCTTTGCGCCAGCTGGCTTTATAGACTTCCGCCCTTTTAAGGGCTACTTTGACATTGGGTTCCAATCTGAGGAGGATGCTGAAGCGGCAGCACAAACTCCTCTAATTTATAAAAAAACCTCATTCCCACAACCCGTACTCGCCTCCCTTCAGACACCACGCTAGTGGTATCCTTTGCAAATCCCCCATCCCACCTTCCACCCCAGGTTTTGTATGACCAGTTGGTCGTGGGGCTCATGGCTTATGGCACTCAGCCCAACCTCATCTTTGCCATTCCATCTGGTGCAGAACGCCTTGCTGCTCCTCGTGCAACAGCCACCATCATACCACACCACCCTACCATAGCCCATCAAATCCCACCCCGCGCTAGTGTGGCTGCAGCGCCTGATCATTTCTTTTGGGCTTGGGTCAATAATGGTAGGCAGATTTGTTCCCTTTGCTTTGGCCTCAACCATGCAAAAAGAGCGTGCCCTAAGGCCAAATACGCTGATGCAGCTTCTGAGCCCCCCTCTGGAGGTTCAGTATGGGGCGCTTTTCTGCCCCCTCCCACCCTCCAATCTCGTTCAGTGGGCCCACATGGAAAATCAGCCCCACCCAAAAACTCCATCCTCACTCTCCCACCTAAATCTATGCCAGCCAATCAGAGCAATGCTTGGACCAACATTCGCACCCAAGCAGCTGCCCATTCGCCCAATCCTACCCACTCAAATTTAAACGCCACTATTCTAGTGAACCAAAATCCATGGGATCTATTGGCTGAAACTGACGAATCAGGTAATGTCCTCATTAGTAAGCATACAGGTCAACCTCTCTGCCATGGTAAATATGTTTGGGCAGAATTTTTCCTTCCCAACTTCGATGAAACCCCTACCCCTCGCCATTTTGCTCCTCTACCCAATACAGCCCCCTTCCAAAGTGACCACCAGCTCGCCTTAGCTGCGGTGGCCTCTCCTCATTGCCCAAAACTACGCACCGCGGTGGCCCAGTCAGTGGCTCATCTCCAGCATGGCCTGCCCACCTTCTTCTTCCCCCCCGACTTCCCTGAATCTCCCTGCAGTGACATCTCAAAACTATTTAATGATGCTGAAATCGCTGTTATGAATGTTGCAACGCTTGCTTCATTTAACCCCTCAGCCAAAATCACCCGCCACAGTATCTCCCTTTTCACCCAACTTCCTGAAGCCCACAAAGAAGCTGAAGTTCTCCTCGCAGCTTTTGTTAGAACACTTTCCCATCATTATCTTGATGCAGAAGTGGAAAACTCCTACTACGCTGACCTCAGCCCCTACTATGCAGATGCCCCAACGCCCTGGCTCTCTGCTCTGATCCAGTACTGTAACCAACACCCCTTGATCGAGGTGGGTCTTCCTGAAAACCAACCCCCGACCCCTCCTTACCCTCTGCCATGGTGGGTTAAGCAGTTTCTGCTTCCCACCTGGTTAGTAGTTTGTTTTGCCGTTTTGAGTGTTGTGATTGGTACTGTCCATCCCCTGGTCGGAGTACCTTGAATAAATATAATAAAACACTTTTTAGAAACAATCAAGCCCATCAAATCAGCCAAAAACCACCAATCTCAGCCAATACCATTTGTTGAACTTACAAGACAGCCAAAAAACCAACCGCTTTTAAAAACCTATGAACCTATTGAAACAAATGATTACCAATATGTTTAACAAGATTGATATAAAATCACTACAATTATATATTTTTTAGATCTTATCTAGAACTGATATAAAAATATCAGGATTATTGGAAAATAGCCTACCACTATTCCCAAAAATTTAAAATACTTTTCCACGTTTTTTAATTTTTGGTTTATTTATTTCTTGAAATAGTGTATCCAATCTGGATATATAAACACAATGATATTTTTATAAAGATATTTTGCCTCATTTTAATTGATAATCCATCTTGACCTAATTCGTTTTCTTGTTTAAAGTTTACTAAATTATCCTATTTAATTAGTTTTCTATAATAAAAGATGGCCATCAATAAAATTAAGAAGAGATTAAATTCTATCAAACCAACACAAAAACAAACATCCAGTAGAACCAATTGAACTATCAAATTATCTAAGCCTACAACTAATTTCCTAAAACCATTGAGCCTATCAAATCAACCTTAAACCACCAATCTTAAAAAACAATTGTTGAACTTACAAAACGACCAAAAACTACTATTATTAATTAAAATCTATGAACCTATCAAATTAAAAATTGCAAAAAACTCAGCCAAAGTGATATACAATTATCATTAGAATCAATATACTTTTCTCAATATTACATATAACTAGATTAAAACTTTTTATTTTTTTGAAAAATAGCCCATGAACGTTCTGAAAATTTACAGATTATGTGTTCCAAGTTTTGCAATTTTTGGTTTATCTGTCCATGATATAATTTGTCTCACACATACATACACACAATATTTTTTATATAATAAGACAGCACGGCCTCAGCTCCTCTGTCACCAGAGATCACCCTGCCGATTCTCTTACAGAACTTTCTAATGAGGCTCTACCTTCCTCTACTTTCCAACACTGCTAGGGCGAAGCTCCTAAAGTGAAAGCCATTTGGAACCAAACCTCCTCCACTATCCCTTAAAAGGCTGCTGATCAGGCATCAATTGAATTACTGTGGGTCTTAATCCAATGTTTAACCACACCCACACCCTCTTATCATTGCAAATTTTTGGCCCAGATTTGGCCAATTACAACCTATTTGAATCTTTCTATTTGGGTGGATGATGTTAGTTGCTTACATCCCACAGCTCATTGTTTAGTTAGCATGCTTTTTAATATTCCATCCATTCTCACTCCTCAGCACTGCTTTAGCCCTCAAAAGGGGCTTCTATGTAAAAGTCCTTTTACAACTGGCTATTGAAGTGGCTGCTAACCATTTCAACACTTTCCTCCACTATGAACTCAACATGTCCATGGAGCCACTTTGCAAAGGAATTCCCTATCCTTATTTCCCATCTTATTTCCCTTAAGATGCTCTCAGCTTAACTGCTATAGTGGAGCTGAAGATTTAATTTAAAAAAATTTTTCTGGGCGGTGTTCAGTTTAAAGTTCTAACTTCCCTTGGGATGGGTTTTTGTGTAATTTTAGCTTCTGAAAGGCGATAGCTAATAATTTTCACGTTCATTAAGGTCTTCAATTAGCAATTATCTTTGGTCACAACTGCTGTCACCTTTGTCATGAGACTACAAAGAACCGTAAATCATATGCTAATAGAACATGCATAAATTATCAACTTATTTTTTATATTTAAAGTCTTTAATATCTATAGGTTGAGTGGGGACTTGTGACATTGAGGCCTTAGTTCTCCTTAATCAGATATGTTTCTTCTCATTAGATATGAGGGCCAAACTTTAGTTATCCACTTCTGATAATTTATAGATTGTTGTGATCCCATTGTCCTGGAACTTCTGGGTTGAAGCCCTGAGCTTCAGGATACAGTTTAACCCAGGTTTTAAATGGTAAACTAGTTCAGATTCTACAATTTAAGGAATGTCTGAAACCCCTAAACCTTTTTTTCTCATTAATAAGTAGTGACTCAATTAATAGCAGATCAACTGTTTCATCAAGTCTATTCCTGGAAGAGGGCACTGGAACCTCTCAACACTTTTATTTTCAACAGATTTGTTTTTCTTGTCATTACAAACTTGATAGTGTCCTTCAGGATCCTGTCTTAGGTGAAATAGTCTTAATGAGATATATTGTGGACCCAATTGACTATGGTACCCTGGTCAACATCCATAATGGAAAAGTAGACCTGCCTTGTATAAATAGCAATATGAGCTTAACCAGTTATTGTCAAGCTTTTTAGGTCAGCCACCAGGTGTTAAAGATAAGGACAATAAAAACTTAAATCTTAAAGGATGGGAGAGCCAGTCAATTAGAATTGAATTGTGTAATCGCTTTTAATATAGGTGTAATATTACTTTGGTGGCAAGAATTGTAATTGAATTAATTAAGTCAGATAGTTGTTAGAATACTGGATTTAAAATAAAACCATGGTTTTATCTTGGATGATCAAGTACTTAAGACAAAAGCTGAAGGTTAAAATACCACCATTCATATAGAGGTGGGAATAGTTTAGGTGAAATCTGAGATTGGTAGAAGGGAAAATGGAAATTATTTTTGGTTAATATAACTTGCCTTTGGGTTTACCTTTTACCTTTGCTGGTACAAAAAAATGCAGTACTCAAGTGGAGTGAACCCATATCTTGTTAGTTATTAAAAAGGGTGGACGCTCCATAAGGTTGAGTAATATAAAGTTGGTAAATATTCAGAATAATTATTTAATATAATTATAAAATAAGGATTTTAAGTGTTAATTTTTAAGACTTAAATAAAAGGCTAATCCAAAAGCATACAAAATTTAGGCTGTTGGGCAATATACCTAGGGAATGGAGAGGCAAGTTATGGTAAAGTCTAAATAACCTGAAATGTTAATAGCTATTCTCAAATCAAATCTACTTTAGATCTAACTACAAACTCAATGTTTTCAACTGTTTGATCCTGAGTTTTAATATACAATTTTACCTTAAGAATCTGAGGAGTCATTGGCGAGTTCAAAACCTGCCTAAACCTTTTTATTAGTATTTATACTAGTTTTACCCTTTTACTAAAGAATTTTATCACTTGGGTTTACCTCAGGTATCAAATCTTATACAAAAAGGATACTAATGATTAAGTAGGTAGTTTTTATAGCTTTTTGCCTTTTCATTATGTTCTTTAGGTATACCTATAAATTACAAACAGAGCTGCATGATTTTCAATACAAGATGGTTAGTTGTTTCATTGGGTGTAAAGGTGCAGGGCATGGGGTTTGTTGGGTATTAGAGTGGTTTAAACGAGGGGTATACTACATCCTTCTCAAATATAGGATGTGCCCTAAATGAAAATTTTGATGAGAGGTAAGTCCTTGGAATTGATGCACAAATTTTTCTTAAAAGGTGCAAGGATTTATAAAACTTGAAAGCAGTAGATTTGAACCTTAAATTTCTTTTTTTTCTAAAAGAAAGGGCCCAATCTTACTTCTGGTTCATTTTCAATTGAAATTTTTGTGGGGGACTTGGGTTTATTGCTGAAAAAGCAGCTGACTTAATTATCAGTGGTGGTGGTGCTTCCAAGTGACTTTCATGGAACTTTGTAACCAGCTCCTGACAATTACTTAATTCCCAAATGGGGCTAGTCATTCTCATACGCTAAATATCCTTTTAGTGACACTAGGTATTGTAAACCACGTTTGATCCGGTGTAATCTCATAATCTTTCTCACTCAAAACTCTGGGGGTACCCTTGACGATGATGGGTTCTAGTTCTGAAGGTTTTTTTCACTTGATGAGCTATAAGGAAAACGCATGGAAGAAGGCAAAAACTATACAATGCTTTAGAATATTCAAGTGTAAGAAACCGTTGTTTAGGACTTTGTTAATAAGGTATGGAACCATCTTGTACTAAAAAAATAAAGTATGGAATATCTCTTTGTAAGCTAATTTACTGCAGGGAAACTTTTGCGAAAGCTCTTGTTATCTACTATTACAAATTCACATATTGATAGTTTGGGTCTGAGAGGCATGTATTGTAATTAACTCTTGGAGTCATTATTTGACTTGTTCAGATGCTTTTAGATCTGTTGGTGCACCTTCTAAATATGAGCTTTAAAGTTGTCAACCACTAGTATATTGCTATATGTATGGGAAACATTTGATAAATGAGTTATTGTACCACAAGTTGACGTACATTGACGACACTCCTGTTCAAGCGTTAAGGGATTTATCTAAAAACTAAGCAAAATGAAGTTCAGCTGCCCAGGTATCTTGTGAGGCTGTAATATAGCAGCGACGGTACTTATCTAATGAAATGTCCTTTCCTTCAGTTTGGATAGTGGATTGTGTGGTATGCTGATGATTACATGGCTTGGATCTTCTGTATATCACAAAGAGCCTCCCCAAAATCTCAATGAAAGCTGATGATCTCAGTCACTGACTACTTCCTGTGGTAGATAAACAATGAGTGGACTTGGGACACAAACGACATCACCATGTATTTGGATGTATTAGTTGATCAAGTATTATATGAAATATTATGTGAATTGTTTTTTACCAACATGACCTCGTTATAGCCCTAAGATGTTGGTCATCATAAATTATCTTTTCCAGGCTTACATTACAAGGCCTTTCCGCTTGGTGGGGGTGTAACAGATCATTTTGGACTTTCCAGTCTAATTTGAATGGACACAAGTCAAGCAACCCTTTATCCACATGAAACATCATTTGTGAGACCATTTCAGTCATAATCACACTTAATCAAGTTGGTGCTTTTCTTTATGCCAGGGTGTTCCATGGTGCGAATCATTATGTTTCTTTTTATATGGATACTTAGGGAAAAGTGAATATAGACTTGATCATAAGAGTAAATTACCCCAATCTTTAAAGAATACCATCCAGATGTGGCCTTCTAAGCTTCAATCTTAGCCTGAGGATCAACACTTTTTAGGTCAGAAACTATGACACCAACACAGCATCCAGGGTAAACCTCAAGCTTTTAATTAACGGAGGGAAAAACTTTGTTGAATCTGCACCATTAACAGGATCCAAAACAGGGGTGGGGACAATGGAGAAGTTGTAGCCTGTGTTTGATTTGGAATGTGAGGTGGTGGGAGCTACCACAGCAACACCTGGTGTCAGCATCTTATAGTTAGCTATTAAGGAATAACCATATGATTGATTTAATATGCCCACATTACCTAGCTAATCGATTATAATAAATTTGCTTGTCCACTAGGGGATGTATCACATTATTGGATGTGGGAGTAATAAATCAATATGAAAAACTATTGTTTAAAGAAATATATCCAGCGAGTATTTAGTGATTAGCTGGGTTTTGATCCACCAGATCATTAATATTTTGTAAGGGATGATCCCTGACAATAAACAAGTGATTAGGTTGTTGATTGCAATATTGATAATCTAATTAACTTGTAGGAGTTGATCAGGTTTTGTCACCTATTGACTAAGGGGCTTATGAGTTGCTAAGCGATTAATGTCACCTGTGATAAGCAACTTGCAAATTAATCTTTTAGGGATCACGACCTGCTGTTTATGGGTATAAGTCACACTACCTAAGCAGGTTGTTAGCCTGATGAATGGTGACACGCTGAGGTTGAGCAAAAGAATTGGGACATATTATTTATTTTAACCCAGAAGAGGTCACATTGATAGTCAGCGGCGGAATTTAAACAAAACTGATGAGGAAGATTAATATTTAAAATGATCCTGGAAGGTTAACTTATTGGTGGCGGCAGCCATTTCCAATTGGGGTGCCAACAGAAGATTTGGACACTGAATTCCTTATAACATCCCTTACAATTTACTGAATAAAGTAGATAAGGATAAAAAAAGATCAAACACTAATAATTTAGAATGTTATGTTTTCCTCTTGAGACACGAGTTTGGAAGGTTATGAATTCCTTTGCCTATTTTATTGTAATCTCTGCGGACACTGTGAGAAGAGAAAGAAGGACTTTAATCTAATCCTAGGTTAATTTCTACAGAAGAGGGAAAATTTCCTACCAATATTCCAGAAGAACATTCAAGATTAGGACAAGAACTAGTTTAGTATTGGATCTAATAATCTTCATAGTTACAAGAAATTCAACTATAAAGAGTCTTCATACTATTACTGCCCTATTCATTCAATTATCAACAATTTATATAAATCACATACAAGTAACTTGTTCAGTTATAAAAGGGAGCTGAAGAGAGCTATAATCCTAAATGAGTAAACAGCTCCAAGGTTTTAATGTTAGTTGGTTACTACAGGGGTAGTTAAGTTTTGAGCCAGAGTTAATAAGAAGATCATATCAACCATGTCTTAAAAGAACTAATCAAGGAAACTTTGGATGGAACTAGAGATTGTCAATATGAGCGCTTGAATTGGTGTTACAGGACAATTTAACTACTTTGGAGGAATGGGTGACAAAAGCTGAGGAAGATCTAAAGCAAGTTTAAAATTAGCAATGTCCTCTATGGAAAGGTCAACTCCTTGGAGCGCAAGATGGATTTATTAATTAAAGAAGTGTTATTTCAAAAGACCAAGTGAGAATCAGATTGAGAATGCTTACGCCAGATCAATGAAGATTTGACGCGCCTGTTGAAGAGCATAGAGGAACTAGAGAATTATAAATGTGATTGCACCCAAATATAGGTGGATGAAGATGAAAACAGCACAAAAGTAAATCCGTTGAAAAAGATTTAACCACCCATAAATATGCTTGGTTTCTGAGCAATTTTGGAGATGACTCCCAAAGATACTCCTATGGTGAATCAGTCATTGGACAGGAATTCCCTGCCAATAGAGCCACAGATGAATTTTGGAGTACACCAAAATACTCATAAGTTAAAGGGACAACACCCCTGCATTTAAAAAAATAGTAATATTCAAATTTAGTGCCCAACAAATTTCTGTGTTTGCAATGAACCTTTTGAACACCAATTTAAGAATTTGGTGATGCCCCATTTGAACTTAGACATTGACTTATAATGAGAACAATAAAGTCATTATGTTAGAGCTTAGAGGCCCCATGCAGATTGTCAGGCTGTGGGGAAACACTTCAACCCATGCCCATATTTAATCAGGGCCCCAAATCCCACAGCAAGTTAATATGCCCTAAAAAGCCTTAAGTAAACTAAAAAGGAAAAGTGATTGTGAAAGATAGCCCTTTATTGAAATGATCCTAGAGGTATTTATAGAATATTGATGGATTGGGACTGGGTGGATTTGGGATGGGGAGAGTCTTGGAATTAATTGCTGAGAACGAGTAAATAAAGATAACTAAATATTAATAGGGAAATGGGAGAATCCTCAGCATAATTTTCTGGTGCACCCAAAAGGGTTAATTGATTGGGGTTTTATGCCAGACAGTAATTCCCCACAACCTGATTATTTGATTGACATCCTCAGCACTAGTCACCAGTGTCAAGTTTACTATTATTAAATTATTATTGATATTATAAAGATAATCTCCAGTACCTCATATTGGGCTTACCCCAAGTTAATGGGGAGCCCAATGAAGCATCTGTCCATAGGTGGGTCATGACACCTAGTCAGGGCTTCTCCAATAAAGGGAGTATATGACATGGATGTTAAATTGCAAGCAGTAATTTATGGGCATTCAATTCTCAAAGGGTAAGACTATAGCAGCTTTTGTCAACTGATTCTAATGGGAATCACAAATCCTTTCCAGTGCAAAAGTGCTATCAGGTTTTGATGCATGAATCATGATGCAAGCAGAAATTCAAACCTATTGTGATTTAATCAAAGCAATTGGTACAGTGCTAGTGACAAAGATGTACACCTCCCAGATGGTGGATCATATAGAGATGTTAGGAGCAGCCTTCAAAGCCCCTAATTGACCTTTCAAGGCAAGCCCTGTTAAAAACCAAAATACAGTGAAATTCACTGACCTTATTAAAAACATAATCAAGTCTTAATAGGAAACAATCCCAAAGGACAAAAACAAGTGGACAAGACTCAGATCTGCTGCCACCTATTTGAGAAACCTAAACATTTTGCCACTCAATGTTGGAGCAAGATTCAAAGGAGCAAGCTACTCTAATTAAGGTGAAAGAGAAGGAAATCAGTCAAGAGTCAGTATAAGGCCCACGGTCTAGATAAGGAAAAATCTGGCACTGCAGTCAAACCTGTTCCCCCAATATTGTACAATGACATAGTTATTTCCAAACTGTTTATAGATGATGAACACCTGACTCGCTCTATCAGGTTGTTAATTTGGATGTAAACACCATTACCTAAGAAAAAGCGAGGAGGATTGACCCCAAAATTGTAAAAGAAGTTGCCTGGTTGTATGCTTGTCGTGATTATGATATGACTAAATGATAAGCCCTAAGTTGTTATGGCGGAATGGGTATTATACGCTGATCCTTAGTATGAGTTAAAATTGTTTGTGCGCCTTAAGATGATGCGATATTGGGTTGTAAGGGTATTTTAGATCGCCTCCAAATCATGTGATAAGGTGATGTTGACAAATGACAAATAATGAGATGTCAACTTATGACAAATATTGAGTGGATCACCTCAAACTAGGGCGATCATGAATTTGTTAAATGATGAACTCTGCTGGAATTAATGAGAGTATGGAGGAACAAATAGTCTAAGCAAAGGGTCAGTACTGACCAAGGTTGATGAGATATAAGCGAAATGAGAAAATTAATAGGGGGAGGTTGTTAGTAAGAAAGAGGGAGCAGAGCAGTAAGCGTCCACTGGAAACATTAAAGATAAATAAGGAAGTGTCATAGGGGCAATAGCTCCCAGTATTATTTATTATTTTACATGTGTGTTGAGACTGACGATATCCATATCATCCATTCTATTGCTCAGTGGGCTTAACCCTGCGCAAAAAACCTTCAGCATATCTCAATAATTCCGCTAAAATTATAAAAGCTCTCACTACAGGGGGCCCATTAATCAATCACAAAGATGATAAAAATCCCCAGTCATCGGCCATGTCACATCAGGCTTGTTTTGATATGGTATCTTCCCAACATACTGCCCCAGTTGATTATGTGGAACTCAAGCTTGCCTTGCATGCTGTGCTCAAATGGAAGAAGGAGCTTTGCAGGAATTTTGTATTGACAAGCTGCCTCTATTTGATTATATTGGGAACATTCTTGGGTTCTTTAAGCGGTTTGAGTTTGCAGTGGAAGGA
Source organism: Massospora cicadina (assembly GCA_022478985.1). Lineage (NCBI taxonomy): Eukaryota > Fungi > Entomophthoromycota > Entomophthoromycetes > Entomophthorales > Entomophthoraceae > Massospora > Massospora cicadina. Next base: position 41,874 of record JAKSZP010009207.1, read on the forward strand.
GCTTCAGAGCGGCAGAAAGTGAAATTGTTAATATACACCTTTAATGTCAGAAGTGCCAACTAAGTTACTTGCTATCTTGCCCAAAAGTTCCTTTACATACAGGAAGTGAAGGATACAGTGCTGCGGTTGTTTAGGGGTTCTGTGAAGATGTCACAGCAAAAGGCAGAATTCTTGATTATTGGGCTTATACTAAATGAGACCTCACCACGTTTGCTGATTGATTTATGGCGGAAGCTCATGTGTTACTTGGGGCAGTGACTTTATCTAAATCTGACATATGCATAGCGATTACCCCCGCAGTGAAGCCATACTGTGACCTTTACAATACAATGGCTCCATATTAGAGGATGAAGTACCCCTGCTTAAAATTGTTTGAATTTTAAGCCATCTATCCGCTACCTTTCCTCTGACCAATATAGAGCAGAAACCTACCGTCCCCACTGCCATTTTTTAGGAGAATTATCTTGTCCTGTTCAGAGTCAATTTAGTAACCCCTGGCCTTATTATCACACGCGCCTTGCTCCCAACTGAGTTGCCATCAGCAGTTCAACTATTGGGTAGGGCCTGTTTACACCGATTAACCCTAGTCCAACTTTTGGTGTGGCCCATATTACAACAATAAAGGATGCAGGTCCTATGGGGTCAATTGTTTCGAATGCGGTCACTCTGGGCACCTGGAAAGAGGTTTCCCCAATCGTCAAGTCTATTACTTACCGCAGGATCAGTACAATTAGGGAAAGTTAGAGTGGAGTAGAAATGGGATTCTCTACCTCCGGTAGCCTGACCCAAAACGTCCCACTTGAACCTATCCCTGTACATTCAGCGAAAGTCCCCCAGTATGATGATACATTCCTATATCAGCAGCTGTTTGGGGGAGTAAATGTTCTGACATGGGCATAAGCCAAAGACACAGCGGATGAAAGAACTATGAAACCTCAAAGCCTTGCGCTTGTCAAATGTTTGAACAAAGCTCTTCAAACAAACTGGAACGGTTCTCAGATGCGCTTTCCCTGATAGGAGTAGATGTCGCCCTCCCAGTGGAAGCTATTGTAAAAGGGTACCCTAAAGTCGGTTGAGGGTATTTTGAGCTTCCTTTAAAAAAGCGATCCTTTGAATGTCCATGTAGTAAACAGTCAACATTCATCTTACTCAGAATGTACTTACTGTGACATTGTTGTAGCAAAAACGCAAGTTCGCGTTATAATAGTTATGGGCGCTCCAGTTTACATAGTACTACTAAGTTGGTGGAGAAGTTAGAATTAAAACCTGATGTGGAACATTGAAGGGCGTATGGGACCTCTGAAGCAGAAAAAACGGTCTCTGAGGGAGCTTATAGTGCGCACCCCTTGCATTTTGGATCAATTGTGGTCATAGCTCCAGCATTAGTGTTACTGAACAGTACTTATGACTATTGAAAGGAACCGCTTTTATGCGTCACTATTGTGAAGTGTTGATATGATACAAGAGATATTCGAAATTCTGGGACAACGGATCCCAATTTACTTCACTTCCAGCGGAGTGCCAAAGAATCATGTGCATATGGGCCATATTAACCTTGTATATGATATGGGATGATTCCAGTTTGTTACCATTGACTAAAGAGCAAGACCCATGCCCTTCCCCATCAAATTTATGAATATCAAGGGCTACCGCTTAGAGCTGCTGGTCCTAGTACTATCCCCTCTAGACACCAAGTAATAATAAATACCAAGTTAGAGGTGGAAGTGACTGCTGGGCTTTATGGGGAGGTCATTGGTCCCAATCAGCAATTGTGGCTCGAGCCCCATGTGGCCCCAGGTATTATACTTCCAGGACATGGGGAGATCAAGATTCTGGTAGTAAATCTCCAGCAAGAACAAATGTGAATCCGCTGGCATCAAATAGTGGCATATATATATTTAATCTCAGTTGAGGAGGTCCTCTGGGTTCATGAGTTTTGGTTAATGGATATACTTGCTCTGCCTATCAAACTGCAGCTCAGCATAATGGTGGTTGTACCGCATGACCATTTAATAAGGTTAAAGAAGACTAGAAAGATCAGATGGAAGCTTTATTTCAAAAAGACAAGTGGATCTTTACTATTGACAATCATGATTTAAGGTGTGCATGAGGGGTGGTCCATCAATTGGATACTGGGGATCATTCTCCCATCAGGTCCTGTCCAATCCACCTATTAAGAGCAGCTGAATAAGTAGTTCCTAAGGAAATTAAAAAGCTTCTTGAGCAAGGGATGCTAGAACTATCAAAGAGTCTGTGGGTTTTGCCCATTCTGATTGTCAAAAAGAATGATGTCATCAACCATGTAGTAATAAAATACCAGAAGCTCAACAACATTACCAAAAAGATTATACCCTTTGTCACAAGCTGATGATGCCTTAAATTGGTTGGGAGGAGTTTTCTACTTCCCAGAAATGGTTTTGCTATCTGGTTATTGGAAACTAAAGTTGCCTGCAGCGGAACAGGAGAAATGCGCCATTATCACATCCAAAGGGTTTTTCCAACTGATCCATATGCCTCAAGGTCTATGTATTCTCTGTTACATTTCAGTGGGCCATGGACACCATTCATGGTGACCTGAAGCTGTCATGTGTCCTTGTTTACCTCAATGATATCAATATATTTTCCTGAAATTTCTTCAAGCATCTTACCCACCTGGAGGAGGTCTTCTGCCAACTTATGGAGGCCAATATTAAAGCCAAACCCCAAAAATGCCACTTTTTCAAGGACCAACTGGAGTACCTTGGGTTTGTTTTAAATGCGACTGGGCAAGAGTCCCCAACCATCCAAGGTGGAGGCTATCCAGAAGCTGACTACGTCATACAGTAAGCACAATATACAAGTTTTTTTGGGGATGGTCAGCTATTACCGCCACTTTATACTCAATTTCATTTTGTATTAAAGGTCTGCTGATTGAGATATTGAAGAAGGATGCCCCATTTGATTGGAAGGAATGCCACCAATGCTCCTTGGATACACTTTGAATGGTGCTCATCAGTGCACCAGTGTTTCTATACCCTAATTTTGATAAGTGGTTCATTATCCAGAAGGATGAATCCCTTTTTTCACTGTTTTAGTGGTTTTATTTCAAAAAAATGATGAAGGAGAGGAGCACCCAGTGGCATACTGCAGTTGAAGTCTGAATTGCCACAAACATACTTATACTGTGACCAAGTGGAAGTGCTTATTGGTAATTTCACAATTCTAATATGACTGGATGATAAGCCCTAAGTCAATATGGCGAAATGAATGGAATCCGCTGGAATCGAACCAGTAATGGTAATTTAAGTGCTTTGGAATGAGGTGATATTGGGATTAACAAGTTGTATCGGATATAACAATTTTGTATTGGTTCACCTCTAAAATAAGGCGATGTTGACATTTGACAATTACAATCTAAATCGGCTACAGTTAAGGCGATAGAAATTTTGAAAATAACCAGCTGAAGCAAGGAGAATTGATGATACAGAATAGCCCAAGCTATGATAGTGGTATCATCCAAGCCGCTGTAATATAAGCGAGATGGGCGATCAAGAGGAGGTTTGTTGTTAAGTGAGTACAGAAAGGCGGAATAAGAAGAATCCACGGGATTAAAATTATTAAATAAAAGAGGTTGTGGGAGAAAGTGCTCCATATTTTTATATTAGATATTTTCTGTTGTTTTAAGGACAACGATCTTCATATCATTGGTCCTGATTGCTCAGTGGGTCAAACCCTGTGCAAAGTCTGCTGGCATATCTGTTGATACTGCCAATTTTATAACAGTGGTGCTCACTACAGGGGGCCCATTGATCAGTTATATAAAAATAAAACCCAGTTGCCTGCAATGCTGCAGTCCGGTCGCTTTGATAAGAAATCTGCACAAAATACTGGGGCCATTACATATGAGGAATTAAAACTTAACTTGGACACTGTGCTCAAAAGACAAGATGAGCTGCTCCAGGAAGCTTGCTGTGACAATCTGCCACCATTTGATCGTGATGGAAATATTCATGGGTTCTTTTGATGATTTAAGTTTGTAACCAAAGGAACCTCAGACTAGTATAAACAAAACTATTGTTCTCAACCTTGGATGTTGGAAGCGCTGATCAAGTGGTTTGTTATCTTCCAGATAGTTCTGTTACCTATCAAAAAGTTAAGAAGATGGTGCTAAGGTTGTTCAGCAGAACTGCAAAAATGTCACAGCGGAAAGCTGAGTTCTTGACCATTAGGTTTCAGCAAAATGAGACCCTCACCGCATTTGCTTAGTATTTTACAGTGGAAGCCCATGTGTTGATCAGGGCAGGGATCTTATATGAAGTTGATGTGTGAATTGCTATGTCCTCTGCGGTATATCACACCCTGAGTTTTTCAATGTCATGGCTCCGTTGTTGGAGGTCGATTTACCTCTTCTTAAACTTGTTCAGTTTGTATGTCGCTTAGCTGTATCTTTCCCGCCACCCAACATTGAACAGATTCACACTGTTGCCATTGCTGACCCTAATATTGGGGGGGATCAATCAGTTGGTACATGTTTCGCCAGGTTACTCCCCGCAGTCCAACATCCATCCCATATCTGCCAATTGACAACTGACCAACTACCGCTTTGACCCTAAATACGCTGATCAACAGCAGACATTCTACCTTTGTGGGTCTGGTTACACTGATCATCTTCAGAATACCCTTCCAAGTGGGCAAACGCATATTAAGCACAGACATAGGACCTTGGAGTAAGTTGTTTTAATTGTGGTCGCACTGGACACATGGGATGATGGTGCCCTAATTGACGGATCCCTTACATACCACAGGATCATAGTTATCAGGGAAAAGTCAGAGCGGAGTAGAGACAGGACTCTCTACTTCCGCTATCTCAAATTCATACGTCCCACCTGAAGCTATTGTATTAATTGCAGCAGAAGTAAATCAGTATGATGATACCTCCCTCTACCAACAGTCAGTTGGGGGAGTAAATGTGCTGTCTCAAACCCAAGTCAGAGAGGGCGAACACAAGGTTTCTGGAGCAGCCAAAGCCTTACACTTGCCAAATGTTTGACCATAGTCCATCAGACCAGCTAGAACCATTCGCAGATGCGTTGTCTCTAAAAGGAGTAGAGGCCGCCTTTCCAGTGGATCTATTATAACAAAGTACCCTACAGTCGGTGTGAGTATTATAAATTTTTTGAGAAAACGTGAACCGCTGAATGTACACGTAGTAAATAGTTGGCATTTATCTTACTTGGAGTGCACCTACTGTGACATTGTGGTAGACAAAACCTGAGTACGCGGTATAAGTGATATGGGTGCTCCTGTTAATATTGTCTCCACTAAGTTGGTGACAAAGTTATCTTTAAAACCTGACATAGACCACCAATGGTGTATGGGACTGCTGGGGCAGAAACCACAGTCTCTGAGGGAGCGTATAGCGCGCTTCCCTTGCAGTTTGGATCCATTGTTGTGGTGGCTCCAGCAGTAGTATTACCAAATAGCAACTATGATCTGTTGATTGGGACTGCTTCTATGTGACAATATGGGGCTGTTTTTGACATGATGGAAGAGACCCTCTCTATTTTGGGACAGCGGATCCCAATTTTAATTTACCTCCAGAGGAGTGCCAAAGGATTCAATGCATATGGGACAAATCAACCTTGCCTACAGCGATGGGGTGATTCCAGTGTGCTATCATCGATTAAAAGGGAAAACTCAGGCCCTTCCCCATCAGATATATGAATATCAGGGACTACCACTTAGAGCAGCTGGTTTTATATCCATTCCCTCTGGACACCAAGTAATAGTAGACACTGAGTTAGAGGTGGAAGTGCCAGCTGGGCTTTACGGGGAGATCATCAGCCCTTATCAGCAATCGCAGCTTGAGCCCCACATGGCTCCAGGCATCATACTTCCAGGCCATGGGGAAATCAAGATATTGATAGCAAATCTTCAGAGCGAACCACTCCGAATCTGCTGTCATCAGATTATAGCATATTTACATCTGAACCCAGTTGAGGAGATCAACCAGGTTCATGAGTTTGGTTCCTTGGATGAATTTGGTCTGCCCATTGAGCTGCTTTCCAGGGTAATGGCGGTTGTGCCACGGGAGAATCTTATAGGGTTATCAGAAGATCAGAAGGATCGGGTGGAAGCTTTATTTCAAAGAATATAAAGAGGTTTTTGTGGTAGACAATCATGATTTGGGGTGCGCTCAGGGGGTTGTTCATTGACTAGACACTGGGGATCATCCCCCCATCAGGTCTTGGCCAATCCGCCAATCAAGGGCAGCTAAAGAAGTCATCACTGAGGAAATTGACAAGCTGCTAGAGCAGGGGATGCTTGAACCATCTAAGAGTCCATGGGAGTCACCTGTCCTAATTGTTAAAAAGAAGGATGGTACTAACTGCATAGTAATTGACTTTCATAAGCTCAATAGTGTCACCAAAAAAGACTCATACCCTCTGCCACGGATTGATGATGCGCTGGACCAGTTGGGTGGAGCTTGCTACTTCTCGGCAATGGACTTGATATCCAGTTATTGGCAAATTGAGTTGCTCATGGCATAACAAGAAAAATGCGCCATAATCACATCCAAAGGGCTTTTCCAGCCAACTCGGATGCTGCAAGGGCTATGTAATGCCCCAGCTACATTCCAATGAGCAATGGACACCATTCTGGGCGATCTGAAGCTGTCATGTGTACTTGTGTACCTTGATGATATTAATGTCTTCTCTCGCACATTCACTGAACACCTTACCCAAAGGAAGAGGTATTTTGCTGACTAGCTGAGGCCAATATTAAGATCAAGCCCCATAAATGCCACTTCTTCAAGGATCATCTGGAGTACCTCGGTTTTATGGTGGATGCAACTGGGCTGAGACCCCAACTCACCAAGGTGGAGGCTATCCAGAAAATGACTAAGCCAGTTAGTAAGTGAGACATTCAGGTGTTTTTGAGGATGGTGGGTTATTACTGACGCTTCATACCCAATTTCAGTTGCATTGGAGTTCCACTGTTTGAGCTAGTAAAGAAGGATGCCATTTTTGAATGAATGGAATAGCGCCAATCTGCCTTTGATACACTCCAAATGGCACTAATTAGTGCGCCCGTGTTACGCTACCCTAATTTTGATAAGGAATTTATAGTGCAGATGGATGCATCCCTTTCCACTGTTGGGGCAGTCCTGTCTCAGAAGGACGATAAGGGGGAGGAGCACCCTGTGGCGTATTGCAGTCATATCTTGAATTGCCATGAACAAAATTACACCGTGACCAAGCAAGAGTGCTTAGTGGTGATTTATGCATACAAGCAGTTCCGAGTCTATTTGCACAGAGTAAAGTTTAAGGTTGTAACAGATCATGCATCGTTGCGCTGGTTGCAAAACTAGAAAGAGCCTGAGGGGCGGCTTTCCCGATGGGCTCATAAGCTGCAAGCTTATGACTTCAAAATTCTTCATCAGCCAGGAGTAAAGCATCAGAACGCTGACTGCTTATCTCAATTGCCAAAAGTTGCAGTGACGGTGGACCTCATCGATGTGATGTATGACAAGATGCTCAGCAGAAAGTATGATGACAAACCACCCCAAGTAATCAAAGTGTTAAATGAATTGTGCACAAATACCATCCAGCAGAATGGAGAACTGACAAATTAATTGGCAATTCTATGGTGAATTTTCCGCGGCCCTAGCAAAGCTGGAAATCACTATAAGCGCTCACAGGTCAGTTGGGCATGGTGACATGCATAAGACTATGGGGTTGTTATGCCCATGATACTATTGGGAAAGTATGAGTTTCGATGTGCTCAAAACTATTTCCTGTTGCCATCAGTGCCAAGTGGAGAAGCCATTCCGCCATATAATGTCATACCAATTAGTAAAACCACATTTTGCTTGGCATATGGTCTCCCTTAATGTCATTAGTCCCTTGCCAACAGGAGCCAACTGTTGCAAGTAAATTCTGGTAGCTATTGACCACTTGACCCAGTGGGTTGAAGCAAAGCAATACAGGATTTGGGAGCGGTTACCGTGGCCAAGTTCAAAATGGAATTCATTATTCAGCGCCATGGTTGCCCTCAGTTCATTCTCACTGATAATGGAACTAACTTTACTTCACACATCCTCCCCAAACTAAATGAGCTTATGGGTATCCACGGAGTTCTGATGACCCCATACCACCCCGAGTCAAATGGAATGGTTGTATGGGTGAATGAAATTTTGGTGAACATACTACAAAAACTAGTAACAGATCTCCCTTCTGATTGGAGTTCTCCTCTTTCCACTGTCGTGTTTGCCTATAACATTAGTTAACATTCCGCCATGGGAAAGAGTCCCTTCCAACTACTATATGGCTGAAACCCAGCCCTAAAGAGTTACTTTATTTTGTGTGTAGAGGACACAGGCAGAGTGGAACCCCACCGCTATTTGATAAACCTCACGAACATTCTAATCAGACTTCAAACTGAAGCATATTCCTTCAGTTTAGCCAAGAAGATTAGGAATCAAGCCACTGATCAGGTACGTCGTAGCAGGCTGGCAACATTCAAGGATGGTAAGATGGTTCTCTTACATGACCAACATGGATTCGGGCAAAAACATAAGCTGGCTAGTATATGGATTGGTCCGTTCAAAGTTATTGAGAAAACTGGAGTCAACACATATACTATCAAGGACCCTGTTAGCGGTCAGATCATTAACTGAGTGTATGTGAAATTTCTTTGAGCTTATAAGCAATAGGAGCCTCATCGTCCAGTCAAGGAGGGGGTAATGTTGCAATTCCAATATGACTGGATGATAAGCCCTAGGTCAATATGGCGAAATGAATGGAATCCACCAGAATCGAACTGGTAATGGTAATTTAAGCGCTTTGGAATGAGGCAATATTGGAATTTAATGAGTTATATTGGCTATAACAATTTCATATTGGTTCACCTCTAAAATAAGGTGATGTTGACATTCAATGATTACAATTTAAATCTCCTACAATTAAGGTGATAGCAATTTTTGAGAATAACCAGCTGAATCAAGGAGAATCGGTGGAACCAAATAGTCCAAGCTATGATAGTGGTATCATCCAAGCCGCTGTAATATAAGCGAGATGGGTGTTCAAGAGGAGGTTTGTTGTTAAGTGAGAAAAGAAAAGTGGAATAAGAAGAATCCGCGGGATTAAGATTATTAAATAAAAGAGGTTGTGGGAACAAGTGCTCCATATTTTTATATTAGATATTTTCTGTTGTTTCAAGGACAACGATCTTCATATCATTGGTCCTGATTGCTCAGTGGGTCAAACCCTGTGCAAAGTCTGCTGGCGTATCTATTGATACTGCCAATTTTATAATAGGTAATTTATGCATATAAGCAATTAATGGTGTATTTGCATGGAGTAAAGTTTAAAATTGTAACAGATCATGCTTTGTTATGCTGTTTGCAGAACCTCAAGGAGCCTGGAGGGTGTCTTACCCGATGGGCTCTCAAACTGCAAGGCTTTTATTTTCAAGATTCTCCACCAACCTGGAGTAAAACGCCAATTGCTTATTGAGATTGCTGACCATTTTCTTTATGGAAGATCTCAGAGACATTATGTACAACAAAATGCTTAGTGGAAAATAAGATGACGAACTGCCTCAAATTATCAAGGTATTAGATGGAATAAGGGCCAATAAATTCCTGAAAAACGGTAATTGTACAAACAGATAGGGGACACTACTGTAAATATCCCATGACCTTCCGCATAACCAAATATTATATAAGCTCACATTGAGCAGTTTTATTATATTGGAGTATGAAAGACCCTGAAAATGTTGCAATCATGGTACTACTGGGAAAGCGTGCAATTTGACGTGCTTGAAACGATCTCCTGCTGCCACCTGTGCCAAGTGGAGAAGCCATTCCGCAAAAGACTTCATACCAGTTAGTGAAACCTCACTTTGCTTGGCATACGGTTTCTATTTATGTGGTGGGGCCTCTATCAACTGAAGCAAACCGGTCCAAGTATATTCTGGTGGCGATTGACCACTTGACTAGGTGGGTTGAGGCACAGGCAATACACGATCTGGGGGCAGTCACTGTGGCTAAGTTTGTGATGGAGTGTATAATCCAGTGACACGGTTGTCCTCAGTTCATCCTTACTGATAATGGGACCAACTTCACCTCTCACATTTTACCCAAGCTCAAAGTATTTATGGATATGCACAGGGTTCTAACAACCCTTTATCACCCAGAATCTAATGGTATGTTTGAATGGGTCAATGGGACACTGGTGAATATACTCCGGAAGCTGGTAATGGATATAACCTCTTATTGGAGTAACTTTCTTACCACCGATGTCTTAACTTACAACATTAGTTATCACTAACCAATGGGGAAGAGTCCTTCCAGTTATCATATGGGTGGCTCCCAGCTCTACCTGCACTTCTCTATGCCTGTGGGGAAGATACTGGTGGAATGGAGCCTCAACGCTACTTGACCAAGACTAATGAATATGCTGATTAAACTACATACTGAAGCGTACACATTCAGCCTATCCAAGAATATAAGGAATCAGGCTGCCAATCAGGTATGGCATAGCGGGGTAGCTCAGTTCAGTGATGATGACATGGTTCTATTCCATGCTCAAATTTGGGGTTGGGTGAAAACATAAATTGGCTAACTTCTGGATGGGCCGTCCCAAATATTGAGAAACTAGTGTGGATGCCTATACTATCAAGGTTCCTGCGAGTGGTAAGATCATTAACTGAGTGTACACAAATTTCCTCCGAGAATATAAGCAATAGGAGCTTATTGTCCAGTCAAGGGGGGGGTAATGTCGCAATTCTGATACGACTGGAAAATAAGGTAAAGTTGTTATGGCGGAATGGGTATTATCTGCTGAGCCTGAGTATTAGTTACAATTGTTTGTGCGCCTTAGTATGAGGCGATATTGGGTTGGAAAGGTATTTTGGTTTGCCTTTAAAGCAGGTGATAGGGTGGTGTTGACAAATAACAAATAATGAGATGTCAACGTACAACAAATAACGAGTTGATCACCTCAAACTAGGGCGATCATGAATTTAATAAATGATGAACTCTGCTGCAATTAATGAGAGTATGGAGGAACGAACAGTCTAAGCAAAAGGCTCAGTATCAACCAAGGTCTCTGAGATATCAGCAAGATGAGAAGATTGAAAGGGGGAGTTGTTTTTAAGAAAGAGGGAGCAGAGCAGCAAGCGTCTGCTAGAAGTATTAAAGATAAATAAAGAAGTGTTGTTGGGGCAATAACTCCCATTATTTCTATTAATTTTACATAGTGTGTTAATGACCAAGTAATCTACATATCATCCATTCTATTACTTAGTGGACTTGACCCTGTGCAAAAACCCTTGTATATCTCAACGATTCCACTGAAATTATAACAACGCTCAACAGCAAGCAGGCAAAATCGGAAACTTTAAAAGCATGGAAAGTTTTGCCAAGGTGAGAATAGATGAAGCAAACAAATCTATCACATTAGTGCAATTAAGAATTCTTTAACTTATATACCTGCACAAAAATTCATACTCTTGACTTGGATAATAATGCCGCTAATTACTCAGCAAAACCTTATTTCAATACTTTGAGTGTACATATGCAGATATCATAGTCAACTGAGTAAAAATATGGGCAATATTAGACAGTGGAGCTCCCAACATTTTGTTTTGAGCAAATTGATGAAATAAATGAAGATTTCGCCGGATCTAGAGCACCAAAAGGGATATGGAACCACCAAATCAGATATTACAATATCTTGTGGAGCCTACAGTGTGCTGGCACTTTGGTTCAGATCACTTGTGGTATCAGCTCCTACCATAGTGTTGGCTAATCAGAATTTTGACATACTTATTGGGACGGAATTCCTGAGAAGTATGGAGTGAGATGTGTTTTTGTGGAGAATATCCTGTCAATTTTAGGGCAACCCCTGCCCTTGATATATCAGAAGAATGGAGAACCATCGCTGACAAAGATGAGAAATTTTGTAAATTTGTTTTACAATGACATTACTCCCATGCAGTAAAAATTGGTTAGATAAAAATGGAGTTAAATGCTGAAGGGGATCCTGGAAATTGTGAGATACCTAGAGGATAAAAATGATGAAGCCATTCCTCTGGTAATGCAAATAATTGTATAACAGAGATAATGTTTAAAATCTTGACGCAAGTATATGGAGATGTCATCAGCCCATGAAAAAATTGAGGATCAAGCCATGATTAGTGCCAGGATCATAATGACATGCCACAAAGAGGTAAGTGTGCTACTGGCCAATTTGGGAGAAAAATGGTAAAGAATGAGAAAGATCAAGACATTGCGTTTCTGCATTAAATCCTACCAGAAAAAAATCAGTAAATATTTATGACTTTGGAACGTTAACCAAGATGGGATTACTAGCAGATGTTGCTGGAAGTGTCAAAGCTTGGATCGCCCAAGAGCAGCAGGCTGAATCACCAGAGTGACAGCAATAAGATGTTATCTGATTATTTGAGAGATATTAGGTGTCATTTTCCCAAGATGACCATGACCTCAGATGCGTGAAAACGTGATCCGTAAGGTCAACACTGAGGAATAACTGCAAATAAGGATGAGACCTGTCCACCAGTCTAGGGCTGATGAAGCTCTGGTCAGTGAAGAAATTTGAAATCCTTTAGGGTATGGTCTTCTCTTTCCATTGTAAAGTCCATGGGCGAGTCTAATCCTAATTGTAAAAAAGGACAGATTAAATTTAGTAGTGATTGATTATCATTGACTAATTAAAACCACTGAGAATGATTATTATCAGCTACAACGGATCAATGTATTTCTTAACCACCTAGGGGATGCCAAGTATTTTTGGAAATGGAATTGGTTTTAGAATATTGAAAAATTGATTTGCCAAAGGAAGATCAAGAAAAATGTGTAATAATTACCGCACTAAGACTGATCAGATGACTAGAATGCCTCAGGGATTGTGCAAAGTGCCAGCGAAATTACAGAGAGCAATGGAATCTATCCTCAGTGGATTTTTATTTTCCTGCGCTTTAGTATATTTGAATGATATCAATGTATTCAGCAGGGCCTTCACGGACCATTTGGAGCACTTAAAAAAAGCAAAATGAACCTGATTATGGCAAACTTGAAGATCAAGCTGAGGAAGTGTCATCTATTCAAGAAAGAGCTTGAGTACTTGGTTTTATGATAAACTCCAGTGGACTGCAACCACAGCCGCAGAAGATCACATCCCTTGAACGGATGTCAATCCTGAAGAGCTTTCAGGATATACAAGTATTTATTGGGATGGAGTCTACTATTAAGAATTTATAAAGTATTTTGCTAGAATTTTGTGGAGCTATTACTTACTTATTAAAGGTTCTAAAAAGGATTTGTATGAAATGATGAAGCTTAAACTTGTTCAATGAGTTACAAAAATCATTGATGACCATCCTGTCTTAACGTACTAAAATCTCAATCTGAGATTTATCACCCAAACTGATGCCTCATTAACAGCGATTATTGCACTTTTGAGTCAAGTGGATGATGCTGAGGAGGAACATCCAATGGCCGTTGTGAGCAGAACATTAGCCAAGCGGAAAAAAATACACCGTGACAGAATGCAAATGCCTCACAGTGACTATACATGTAAGCAATTCAAAGTATATCCTCAGGACGCACTTTAAAGTGGTGACTGACCACTCACCTCTATAATGGCTCTATAACCTGAAGAAACCAGAGGGGCGACTAGCCCAATGGGTTTTAAAATAATAAGTCTACAGTTTTTGAGATAATACGCCAAGCTGGAGCAGCATATCAAAATGTTGACAGATTATCAATATTGCCTGTTGCCCCAGTTGTCTATTATCAAGAGGATGAGTTATTCCAGAGGATGATTGAAGGCAATATTGGGGATGAGCCCTTAGAAAATTAAGGTGCGCTAAAGAAAGCTATGGAAAACAATGAGATAAAATAATGGACAATCATACAAAACGATTGACAAAAATGGTTTTTATTCCTAAAGCCGTCAGAATGAGCAGAAAAATTAACTGAGATGCACAAAGTCGTTGGCCATGGTGGTCTATGAAAAAACATAGACCATATTTGCCAGTACTATTACTGGGAATCAGTCAACTATAATATCAACAACTATATAACATGTTTTGTGGAATTTAACTCCACAAGCCTCATAAAAATATAATAAGGTAATAGAAAGTAAGCCCTGGGTTCTCTTGGCACAAGGTTTCAATAGAATTAATGGAGTCCTTGTGTCAGTAATGGGGGAGTGAAATACATCAGTGTCAATAAACTATATGAAAAGATGGGTAGAAACGAAAGTCTTGAGCAAAGTAGATGCTACAAGCATGGTTAGATTCATCCTGGACCAAGTGGTTTGCCAGAATGGATGACAGCAAGTTTTATTGAGCGCCAATGAAACTTTTTTATCTCCTGTGTGATACTAATGCAGAAGAATTGAAGGGAATCTTAAGTGTGGTATCCATTCCTTATCTGCCCAAAAAAAATGGAATGGTTGACGAGTAAATGAAATGCTAGCTGCAATGCTGAAAAAATTGGTCGCAGAGAAAACTTCACCCCTAGTGCACTGTTCTAAGTTCAGTTACCTTTGCCCACAATATCAGTCATCATATGGTGACAGGGAATGCGCCGTTCAAATTATTATATGGATGAAGGGCAGCATTATTGCCAATTTGGAATTTTACCATTGAACTAGCATTGGGGATGAGTACCAATAAATTACTGAACCAGCTGGCAAGTATTGTAATCATACTGCAATCTCAAGCATTCAATACCACGTAGAAGAAAAAGATTAAAGCAAAGATGAAAGATGACAAGAACCAACCAGAGATACAATAGTACCATGTGAAAAATAGGGTAGCCTATTGTGACATCCATAGTTTTGGAAGATTAAATAAGGTGGATACTTTGTGGCCAGGTCCATTTGATGTGATTGCCAAGTTGGTGACTAATGCCTATATGATTAAGAACATTGCTAATGGTCATATAGTGAACCAAGTCCATACAAAATATCTAAAGTATTGGATTTAGGGAAATAATAAGCTGTAAAGTTCTTGAGGAACCACTGAACCTACTAATAATAGGTTAAGTCCTGGTGTGCTGGTCAAGTACCATGAGAGGACCGCTGAACCATGATATGTGGTTAATTCTTAGAAGTAGACCACTGAAACATGATAGCTGGTTAAGTTCAAAAAACAAACCTCTCAACCAAGTAGGGGAAAAGAAAAGATGGACCTCTGAACCTTTTATAGGTTAAGTACTATTGCAAAATATAGAAAAAATAAATTAAATAAAACAAAAAATGATATATTTTATTAAGTATCATTAAGAAAAAATACAATAGAAGATAAAGATGCAAAAAATATAAACATCAATTTTTATATTGTCACCATCAAAATCACCTGGTGCGTTCCCTTATGTTATTGGTATGACCAACTGGGGTTAAAAAATGAGTCTGCAGTGAGTAGTACTGAGGCATTGGAATGAACAATGCATATTGGCAGGATCAGGAAGGGTTAAATTGGATCTTCCAGAAAGAGGCCCTAGGAATTGAGTTCATCCTGGGGGAATACAAGGACCAAGGAATTAGGGAAGCTGCATGAAAAGGTCCTTTAAATGACAAAATGTCATATAACCCTGTACTAAGGGATTACAGGCTTTCTGAACCTTTTATTAGCAACAACACCTGAACTAGGCTGGCATGGCTTTAGGCCATGGAAACTACGCTATGCGCAGGTATCAGAAGGGATAAATGGAAAGTAAACATGCTAAAAAGAAGAATTACCAAGAGATGCATTGATCAAGTAAAGGAGAAATACTATGATAAATCTAATTTAAACCATGCTGTTGGACTCATTAACAGTTTTAAGTGGCATAAACTTCCAGAAAATCTTCATTGCTGGATAATCTGGTCAAGCGGGGGGATGTTTTGGGAGCTTTGATATGCCCACATTACCTGGCTTAATTAATTATACTACATATGATTGTCCAATAAAGGATACATACCACTAGTGGATGTGGAAGTTATTGATTGTCTATAGCTATTGTTTGGAGAACTATCCTGAATGAATATAGTAATTTACTAGGTTCTGATGTACCAGATTTTTTAAATTTTTAATGAGATGATCCCTGACAATAAACAGATGATTAGGCTGTTGATTGCAATATTAATAACCTAATTAACTTTTAGAAATCGTCAGGTTTTGTTGCCAATAATGAGGGGCTTATGAGTTGATAAGCGAAGAATGCCTTTAATAAGCAACTTGTGAGTTAACCTTTTAGGGATCAAACTGCTATTTATGGGCATAAGTCCCATTGACTAAGCAAATTGTTGACTTAATAAGGGAGAAATGCTGAGTTAAGCGAAGGCATTGGGACACATTCTTTGTTTAACCCAGAAGAGGTCACATTGATATTCAGCGGAGAAACTTGACTAAACTGATGAGGAGGATCATTGTTTGGACGACCCTGAAGGATTAACTAATTGGTGACGGTTGTCATTTTCAATTGGGACGCCAACAGAAGAGTTTTGCGCCAAATTCCTAATTTAAATCTCTTGCATTTTTTAAAATAAGGATAAAAATAGATATTAGTAGATAAAGATACTTCTAGTCTTAAGTACTTTGAGATAATAGAATTTTTCACTCTTGAGAGTAAAAGTTAAAAGAAGAGATCATTTGTCTACCTTATTGCTATCTCTAAGGACTCTACGTCTAAAAAAGAAAAGAAGAAGCTCTGAAACTAGTACTAGGGTATGTTCTATTATAAAAAAGAGGGAAGAAGTCCTTACCTAATATTTTATAAGAATTTAAGATTAGGACAAGCACCAGTTTAGCACTGGACCTAATAATCATCTTGGATATAAAAATTCAACTTGTGATTGTCTTCATACTATTATCCCTATTCAATTAATAATTACAATTCATAAAACACACATACAAGGAACCTGGGCAGTTGATTAAGGGAGCTAAAGCGAGCTACTATCCTGAAAGATTAAACAGATCCTGAAATCTAACAATTTTAGTCACAACCCTTGGTGACCATTAATCATATTACATTGGATGATTCCATGACAGCAGTGATCTCCTCATAGTATTATGAGGTCCAACTGCACATGATTGGTCAGAAGAGCAACTTTATATATATCCAGTAAGTCAAGAAACTTTTATTAAAGTTTCTGCATCTGCCTTAAGCCTCAAGTCCTCCATGTCTGCCCTCCCTAGCTGTACTCAAGTACCGCTGTCAAGGATCAGAAAATCTAAACCTCAATGAACCTATTGCAATGGCTTTCATCAAAATGCTAAGTCTTGTTGGAAAAGACAAGCCAAGGAGTATGTAAAAGGCAGTCAACATGAAGGATGATGCACTTCATGCTGACATCCTGTACCGCCTCAAAAATATTTAGTGACTCTATTTAGTCTAATAATGTCTTACTGAAAGAAGATGAATTAGTACCCATTGATAATAAAGAGTCTGATAATTCTTACTATTCCTATGACAAGTCTCCCATTTTTTCTCAATCTTAACCCTCAGTTTGATAGGTTTGTCTTACACGGTGTTGTTTGATTTCATAATGTCCCTGACCACGCCATTGTTTACAGTGGTTCCTCATAAGTGTCATTTTTTCTATAATAGTGAAACACATCAAGGTAGCTCCAGACTTGCCTTACAACATGGAATATCGTACATATGGACCACAATTCACTCAGTCCATTGGGGCCTATTACTTATTGCCAATATGCTTTGCCAGCTGTCATATGATACCTGAGCCATGCATAAGTGAATCCAAGTTGCTACCTTCCTTAGATTTCAGTTTCTCCGTGATTATTCTGCCATCATGCAATATGATGGAGAATTCTTATCACTTTTAGGAAACAAAGTTCCATTGGTTTAAAACCTTCATGATGCTATTATGGAGTTAATAACTATGGCCTGCCTGTTGGAAAGCAAAAACCGATTGACATGCTCAAAAAGTATGTAAGGGTTTCTCAAGTACAATACATTCTCCTGTGGTATATGGCCAATAGGGTATACCCATCTATTTGGATAAGCTGACTGCTATACCGTCAAATTCCCAGGTCATCGTTGATACCAGGGTACACATCACTATTCCCTTGGGGCAATTGCTGGAAATACACGGCATGGATAACTCATCTGTTAAGGAAATACTGACCTTACTGAGAATTTTAAAAAACTGCTTATGCTGGATCCATATCAATGCTGCTGGCCAACTACATTTACTAACCTAAGACAGTGAGGCCTAATACTCCAGCTGCTTAAGCTCGCCTACTTCCTGTAGAGGCCATCAATGACATCTGTAACTCTGGAAGCCTAAAAAATTTGGGCTAGACCGCCCCATTAGTAGACCTAATTGATACCTCTTGAGCAAATGCTCACTAACGAGCAACAGAGCCAAGTTGAGAAAATGAAAGAAGTTACCCTGAATTTTTCTTAACCTCTAACTAGGATTTTGAAAAAATGCATGTCATTTTCACATCTTTTTGAGACTGGTAAAGCACAATTCATTGATTCTATCCTTATAAAAGAGTAAGGTTAAAGAGGCTCAGATGGCTGTTGAGCTTAAAACCTACTTAAAACTGTGTCAACGGGTACCTTTTCGTAGTCCTTAGACCTCTCCTCTTTGTTATTTCAGAAAAAAGATGGTATTCATTGCGTAGTGATGTGCTTTTCAAATGCTTAAATTCAAGACCAAGAGAGACAGTTACCCATTACCCCCGTATTGATGATACTATACACTTTCTTGCATGGTCACCCTATTTTTATGCTATGGATATAGCTAGCAATTACTGATAAGTAGATTCAACACTTAAAGATTGATCCAAATGAGCGCTCACAGCCATCTAGGGGCTATTTAAGCCAACTAGGAACCCCAGGGCATTTGTAACGCGCCCCCCACCTTCCAACGCGCCATGAACGGGAAATTAGGTGATAAAAGCTAACCTGTGTCTTTGTGTGCCTCAATAATATCACTGTCCTTTTGAAAATCTTCAACGTTCACATGCAACATCTCCATAAAATAATTAAAAGTTTTAGGAAGGCATCCTATAGCCTAAGCCTATGAAATGCTCTCTATTCAAAATAGTATAGAGCTCCTCTGACACAAGGTCTCAAAACGTGGAATTCAGTACATCCCAGATAAAGCACCTGTCATCAAGAAGAAGTCGCGCCCCAGAGCCTCAGAGATATTCAAGTGTTCTTACTTACGGTGAGTTATAATTGTCATCTTAACAGTTTTCTCTTATATAGTCAAGGTTTGAAATGGGTTAAAAACAATAAAGCTAGAGGAGTGGTCAATGAAACCAAAAAGTAGGTGTGGAGTAGGCTACTTTACTAAGTTAAAAGGTTTTGATATATAGGATGTGTGGGGACATGGTGCCAAGGGGAACTTCATGGCCCTTTAAAATCATGATTTTCCACTTCCTTCCATATTGACTCCTTGCTGAAGCCCTCCATTGTTCTGCACCGTCCTCATGACCACAATGTTAAAAAAAGTTTTTAAAATCTTGGAAGTGGAGGTAAAATCTTAAAGGCATCTCAATAAAAATATAATGCACATCAAGCTTCCTGAATAGATTCCTATCAGTGACTTTAAAGTAGGTTTTGGTTGTAAGGTCAAGAGTCAACTTATCAGGGCTCGATTCAGGAATAAGGATCTTGACTTTCTTATTATTTTGAATCCTAAAATCCTTCCTCAATATCCTGTAGGAGGGGGATATAGGGCCATAGGGATTTGCATAGGCTCAGTTCACCACTGTCCCTTGAGTAATGTCATCAATAGAAAATTCAGAGTTCATTTATGAATGAATTTGTAGGTTTAGAACAAAGAATGTCAATCTTATTCTATCACCCTCCAGTTTGATGGTAATAAAAGAGAATAGGTTACCAAATTAGGAAATTAGCAAAGAGGGTTGATGCCGTTATATCAAAAAGTCTACTTTTCTGTGGTGGCAGCGATTTCATAAACGGCGAGGGCTTGAAGATGGATAATATCATTGGCTAAGGCTTTCATTGAAGATCAAGAGTTCTCAGGTTTGAAAGAATTGAGTAAGGGTTGAGCATTACTTGATAGCTGAGGGGTACATTAATATAAAGATGAAAAGAGGCATCTTGATTATTCAATGATAACTTATTTGGTAAGTGTGCAAAGTGATGATTAAAGAGAGTGATTCCAGTGTGTAGGGTTGAAGGCGTTTATATTAAACAAAATGAAACAAGTGTTCCATTAGCGCTCAACCACCCCATTGGTTGAAGAATTATAGGGGCAGTGAATCTTTGGTTAGTCCAAAGAGCGAAATTAGTACTTGGACTACATGTGAAGTGAAGTTTAGCCCATTGTACAGAAACTAGAGTTTGTGGACATCCATGTTATGTGAAAATGGATTAGTAAGGTATAGGGCTTTGGCTTTTGTAGTGACAACTGGAATGGAAATTGCCTCTGACCATTTGGTCAAAGGGTCCACAGCAATATGATATTGTGCCCATGGTAACCGGTTGTCAAAGAGCAAACCACATTAAAAATTAAGACATTAAATGGTCTCAACGGAGCCACAACTTGATGTTGATACCAAGGGCTAGCCCAATCTTGTGTACAAAAAATTAAATAGTCCTTTATAACTTCCTGATTGTCTCAATCATCTAATCCCAATAGCACTTTTTCTCTAGTCAAATTTAAGACATTTTCACTGCCCTGATCCCCACATTCATGTGTCAATCAAGAATGACATCAGTCTGGGAAGAAGGGTGGATATAAGTGAGCCGTTTTTTGTCAATTTTATTATAACTTTATCTCTCCATGATTTGGGTGTCCTGTGTCATTTTCTGTAGCTTGGTTTGGATCTCAGGAGCTTCCAACTCCCATCACTTATGCTGGCCAATTAGATTGTATAGTTTTTCTTATTTGGGGTGTTAAGGAGCCAATACCATCATCCTCAAAAGACCCTCAGCATTCTGATGAATCACCCTTGATTGACGGACAATGGTGAAATCATAGTTCTGTAGCTTTAATGCCCATCTTACAAACAGGCCATCTGGGTCCTTCAAATGCCGCAGCCATTGAAGTGAGGAATGATCAGTGATGACAATAAATTGGGTGCCCTATAAGAAGGTCCAGAAATTCTTGGTCAGCAACAAAACTTTCAGGAACTCATGCTTGGTAACTCTATAATTTCGTTTGGCCTACTTAAGGTATTAACAAAGTAAGCCACTATTTGTTTACTAATCTTTATCATGCTGAGCTAGGATATCCCAACTGTAATGTTGCTTATGTCTCTAGATATTAAAAATGGCCGGTCAAAATATGGATTAACTAAAATAGGTATATTATAAAGAGCAATCATGAACGCATTAATGGCCTGTTCTTGTTCTTGCCGCCACTCAAAAGGTAAATACTTTGTAGAAGGTCGACCAGGGTTTGGCTAAATTGGCAAACTGAGGGATGAACTGACAATGATAACCTACCAAGGCCAGGAAGACTTGAGTATTACCAAGGCTCTGAAGGCGCAACACCTTCTAATGGCAGCGACTTTGTACGGGTTAGGCTAAAATTTCTTTGTTTCTAAGATCCTGTTTCTGAGAAATTCCATTCCAGATTAAAAGAAAGAGACCGTAAGCCTTGAGCTTTAATTGAAGCTTAATTAAGACGATTAAAGACTTCACAGAGATGTATCATGTGGCCGTTGAAGGTTTTCAAGAAGACGGTGATAAAACTAAGGTACAAATGAACACAGGATAGCTTTATGCCCCCTACAATCCCGTCCATGGCGCGAAGGAAGGTGGCGGGCGCTTTCCAAAGGCCTTGATGCATCCTAGTCATCTTGAATAACTTTTTGTTGGCTACAAGTGTGCATTTAGGCCAAATTTTAGGTGCTAGTAGGCCTGTAGATATCTGATACCAGGATCCTTATCAGAAAAATATAGTGACCTGGTAAGCAACTGGAAAAAGTCATTAATCCAGGAAAAGGGGTAACTGTCCTTCTTGGTAATGAGATTAAGTCTTTGATAGTTAGTTTGTAAAACAATAGCTTCCAACCTTTTTAAACTAACAAGAGAGGGGAGGCTTAAAGGGCTGTAGAAAGGCACCAATAGCTCGGCTTCAAGTAGCTGTTTATTCTCAAAAGCCACCTGAGCTTCTTTAATCTTAATTTTCAAGTCAATATGATTACATGGGTTGAGCGTCCTCAGTCTCAACATGATGTAAAACGCCATTCATTTTCTGGAAATTAGTTATAGGTTGATAAGAAGCCAAGGTGTTCTTATAGTAATTTTTCAAATTGTCTCTGTTGTTCTCTGGTGAGCTTTCGCCCAAAAGAGGTGTCAGCTAGATCAGCTGACTGGGATATATATAACCCCTGACTCCTTAGACTTCAAAAGTTAGTCTTCATCAATGGCTATAGGAATGAGTCAAACATAATTGGCTGAAGTATTAGACCCCACAGTCCTAGGGTTGTCAGCGAGGGCAGCCAGTAGCACCAGTATTTATTCAGAATAATCAGAATTCAAAACCCTCAGGCAGGTCAGGATCTTTTTTCTGAACGGTCTATCCACGCCTTGTATTTACAGCATTTGTCCAGAGGGAATATCGATATGAACTCTGGTTTCAACGATGACCTGGGACTTTGAAAGCTTAGTAATCAGCTTAGATAAATAAATAGGCATGCTATCTTGGCCATCACCTCAGGAATGGGACTCCTACTTGAAACCCCTTGCATCATAATCAAGCTTGTCAATATGACTATCACTTTCTAACAGGCAAGCTAAAGTTTTGACCACCATTTTAGCCTCAAGGGATATTTAAAGCTTAATGGACCCTAAGTCCCAAAAGAGATAAGAATCCTTCATCATATTGCACAACTGCGGAAATATCTCATAGAAACTGGGTCCCAAGAGGAAGGCCATAACTTTGATTGTTTAACACAATGACGGAGGTATTCACTGTTATCTTTCCAAAGCTAATAAGCAGCAAGGACTATGCCCTAATGAACCAAGTGCATTGTGGTCTAGCTGTGCCATATTCCATGTTGTGATGCAATTCAGGTACTGATTTCTATGCTTCATTAATATAGACGTAATGATATTCACTGGGAAACCACTGTTGACAATGGCGTGGACAGGGATCTTATGAACTCAGATAGCAATGCATTTAACTAAACTCCCAAACTGAGGGGCAGAATGAGAACCATGGAAGATTCATCAGAAGAAGAGTAAGCATTAGCATGTTCTTTTATATTAATAGGTAACATTTTTTCTGGTATGAAATATTTACTAATTTGAGATTGATAAGCGTTCTTGAGGCAGTATAGGGATTTCAGCATGAAGTGCCTCATCCTTCATGCTGCCGGCCCTTTTCCCACCTCTTTGGAGAGTCTCTTCCAACAAGCTTTGATGTTATGACAGAATCCTTTGCATTAGGAGCATCGTGGTCTTTGGGTTCTTCTGGATTTAACAACGTGGACTCAAGGATGGACGGGAGATGTTTATACAAATGACTTTGGATGCAAAGTATATGCAAGAATTTCATCAAAAACTTTTTATTTTCCCATATATAGTGAAGTTCCTTTTCCAGCCAATGATATGCAGTTGGACGTCAGGGTAGGATCCCAATGTGGAGATTACCATAGTTCTTGTTTTGTCTAACATAATATGGTTAGAGGTCACCAAGTGTTTTAATTAGAATAGAATTTTCTGGTGAACTCTACAGGACTTTCAATTCTGGTTAGACGAATTGCCATGAACGCCTGCTTCTGATTAGCCAAGCTCTTGTTACTTCCAAACTCCTGGACAGAGTCATATGGACTTGTTTCTCAATTGTGATATCCAATTAATTGGAGTAATATTTTCTTCTGCTTTACTATTAAGCCAGGAGTGGATGTGCTTTACCTTCTGATGGGTGGTGGCCTCCTCCATTGGGCTCTTAAGTGTGCAGAAAAGAGGTGACACTTTTCTGTCCCAGAGTGAATTTCACCTTTAAAAGACTTAAATCTAGTCAGAATAGGAGTGGAAATAGTGTTGATGGTAGTAACTGGTCTAGACACAGAAATCTTGGTTTCTTTATAGTTGTGAGGAGCTTGTTGATCCAATTATCATCTTAGTCCTTCTAGATAATCCTGAACTTCTCCCAATTTTGATTTAGAGAGGTAATTGAGGATTTAAGGCAATTTTATTTATCAGAGCTTAAAGTTGGTAGTTTCAGGAGCACCTGACTTTTAAAGTTACTTAAGTGAGTTTAAAACCATGACAGGCATATTCATGCTAAATGATGCACTTATTGGTGAACCTTAGAAATATGCTGAAAAAAATAAATTTATCTGATAAGGCATAAATTAAGACTCTGGGATGAGAAGGTCTTCCTCTAAACGAAGCTTGCATCCTTGAGCCACAATCTGTATTTGATCCCATAAGGCAGTGAGCGCCATTAGAAAGTCTTGTTTCTAGGAGTTATCAAGACTAATAGTAGTAGGTACCAGGAACAGGAAGGTCCTTGGGGTCCATATGGGACCTTTAGGACTTTGGATTTTTTGGTTCCTCAAGGGACTTCTGAACCTTCTGGACCTCTGGCCCTTCAGGCCCTTCTTCTCTGTGATAATATCATGGGAGTCTAACTCCTATTAGTGCTGCTGTAATGGCTTAACAAGTTCCTCAATCTGAATCAGGCACTGGCTCCAGGTGGTTTTAAGGAGTTGTACATTATGACAGAGCTGGTCCTCAAGGTAACCCAAAATTCCGCTAACTAGCAAAGAAAGTTGATTATGAGCCTCATTAATCAGCTCAAAGTTATAAACTTTGGTTTTTTTAAAATATCATGAATAAATGAGAGGGCAGCTTTAAAAATTGATAATATTTGAGTGTATTGTTTGAGTGAGTCCTAGTTGTTGAACTAAATTATTATGAATCAAATCAACTATTTACAAAATGTGGTGTATAGCTGGGTGGACGAAGCTTCAAAGATAGCGTCAGTTACCCAAAGTTAATTCTCATGAGGGTAGTAAGGCTGAGGTATATAAATATTGCATTGTGGAAGGCGCTGAAGAGGCTCAGGAATAACTGGAGCAGCCTCTCACATAGTAGATGCTGTTCAAATATTGATAAATAATCTCGCAGATGTTCTCATATTTGAGTTATTTTGATTTTGATCATCAGAAGGAAGGTGAATTGTTAGTCAGACCAAAATTTCAGGCTTTTGGGCTGTGGAAGAGCTACTATATACTGTAAATTTTTTAATCTATTGAGTTACACTTCTTAACCAAATGACAGGTTGGCCTCCTTAATTACTATTGTTCTCTATCTTCCGTTATAGACGTTTAAACTTGGACATCCTGGAGCACCCTGTAGTGAGATCCACTTATGTTGCTTAACAGTACACTTGACTGTATCCTAGGTTTAAAATGGGCTTGAAGCTGTAAAACTAGCGGTTAGGAAAATAAAGACTAAAATATGGGGTGAAATAGACTAATCTATTGAGTTAAAATGTTTTAATATGTATAAGGGTGCATGGAGACATGATGCCAAGGTGACCTCCTTAGCCCCGTACAATCAGGATCGTTCACCCCCATCAAGATAAACTGCCTGGGTGAGCCCTCATTGTTCTGCGCTGTCCTCATGACTGCAATGTAGGAGCCATTTTCATTGAAATTCAGAAAGTGGAGATGCATTTACAGAAGTCATCTCCAATGCTTCTTGTGCTCATGGTGCTTCTTGATCATATTTCCCATTGGTGTCTTCAAGGATAGATTTTAATCATAAGGGCTTAAGTGTAAACTTTATAAAGCTCATTATAGGAGTAGGGATTTTGACTTGTTAAATTATTTCAAATTTAACAATTATCAGTTTATTACATGTTTTTCTGACTTAGATAAACCTTTGTCTACCTTCTACAGAAGAATGTGCCTTTTGAGTTGCTTCCTGAACAAGAACAGGCTTTAATGCGATGAGGACTAATCTTTGTGCTGATATTATTTTTAGTTAATAGGCTTTTTACCAGATATACTTGATATTCACTAATGTAGTGATGTCACAGTTGGGCTTTCCTAGCTCAACATGATGAAGATTTAGTCAAATATCCCATGGCTTACAATGACAAAAGCTTGAGCAAGGCAAACGAAATTATAGTGTCACAAATCATGAGTTACTGGCTGTGTCATTAATGATCATGAACTCTGGCCCTATCTATAAGTCACCCAATTCACTGCCATCACTGACCATACTCTCACTGATGGTTTTAGCCATGAAGGACCCGCTTAGACAGTTATCAAGGTGGGCATTAAGGCTACAGAACTACAATTTTACCGTTGTCTACCGCACAGGAGCAATCCATCTGATTATTGATGGTCTTTCAAGGATATTGGTGCTAGCCACCTTAACCCTGAAAGAGATTAAATATAAATTAATTGGCTGGTCTGAACAGTGGGAGTTGTAAACTCTTGAGATCCAAACTGAACTACAGAAAATGACACATGACACCCAAATCATAGATAAAAGCTGCAAAATAAATTTGACAAGAAATGGCTTCCTTGTCTCCATCCTTATTCCCAAACTGATGTCATTTTGAAGGACACATAAATGTGGGGATCAGGGCATTGAAGAAGACTTACAATTGGATAGTGACAGTGCTTTTGGGATCAGATGGTTGAGACCATCCTGGATGCTCTAGAGGCCTGTTTGACTTGTTGTACACAAGATTGGGCTAGCCCTTGGTATCAACATCAAGTTGTGGCTCCGTTGAGCCCATTTAATATCTTAATTTTTAATGTAGTTTGCTCTTTGACAACTGGTTACCATGGGTACAATATCATATTGCTGTGGACCATTTGACCAAATGGTCAGAGGCAATTTCCATTCCAGTTGTCACTACAAAAGCCAAAGCCCTATTCCCTAATTAATCCATTTATAAATAACATGGATGTCCACAAACTCTACTTTTGGACAATGGGCTAAACTTAACCTCACATGTAGTTCATGAACTAATTTCGCTCTTGGGACTAACCAAAGGTTCGCTGACCCCTATAATCCTTTAGCCATTGGGGTGGTGGAGCACGCTAATGGAACGCTTATTTTTATTTTGTATAATATAGCCGCCTTTAACCTTACACACTGGAATCACTCTCTTTAATCATCACTTTGCACAATTACCATATAAGTTATTATTGAATAATCAAGATGCCACTTTTCAGCTATATATATGGGAGTAACCCTCAGCTACTAAGTAGTATTCAGTCTTTTTTTAATACCTCCATATCAGAGAACTGAATTTTCAATGAGGGCCTTAGTCAATGAGATTATTCATCTTCAAGCCCTCGCCATTCAGGAAATTGACACCACCACAGAGAAAGAGACTTCTCAATCAGCGTCGGCCCACCCTTTTTTAATGACTTTCTAGTTATGCGACCTATTCCTATTGTATCACAATCAACCTGGATGTTGACAGAAGGAGTTTAATGTTCTTTGTCTGGATCCTACCCGTTTATTCATAAAATGAACATTGAATGCTCCATTGTTAAATTACTTAAGGGACATATGTAAACTGAGTCCATGGACAATTCCTATGGCCCTATATCTGCTTCCGTCAGGCTTTGAAGGGGGTGTTGTCTGAATTCAAATATAAATGAAAAAGATCACTTTACAAATTATGCCTTTATAAGTTGATTCTTTAGCCCTTACAATAGAAGCCTGCCTTGATGGCACCAATGGAATTTAATCAAAAAGCATTACACATACCAAAATTAATGAGTTTTTAGGAATTGGTCACCGCTTCCCTAGTCTCAAAAGGCGTGCCTCCCACCAATGTGGTTGTCAAAAAACCAACCAAATCTGAAAATTTAATCCACTAATAGCTGGATTTGTTCCCAAAATAAAAATTTGATTATGCTTTGTTGGGGATCATCCCCAAAAAGAGAATCAAACCACAATTATGCTGCAGAAACCCCAAAGAGAAAATTAGGTGTAGATCTTCGCTCAAATGCGCTTGTTTCCCCCAAAAAACTAAAACTAATTCCTCTAAACATTTTTCACATGAGATAAAGTGTATCACTTTTCTCACATCACTTTGAGTTCCGCTATTATAATAGAGATGAAAATAGGATATACGCCAGCAATGGACATTTTCATTTTCTTAAGGACTTTTATTTAATAAATTAGTATATACTTGTGCCTGGTAACTTCCGTTGCGCTAAGATCTGCTCAGACAGTTGGATCAAATCCCCTCATCCTGAAAATTTGGTGCTCCCTGCCAGGTCGCCCCAAGTCCTCGCAAACTTAGACACTGGTATTTACTGCAAAACCCTATGAGCTGTACTTGTAGGGGATAAGTTTCTCAACAATTGACATTGGATCAATGCCTACCTCCAACACCGCTCCACAAAAAGTAATATGAGGCTATGGGAAGGCTAAATCAATCGCAGTATGGTGGAGCTTTAACTAGAAGGGCAGTTAGAGAAACCATGAACAATTTCTATCATGGTTTATGGGAAATAGTGATAGAAAGAATGGAAGAGAGATGTTGTTATTAACCTTGATGCATGATGTATGTTACAAAGAGAAGCAGCTCCAATCCATTCATTAATATGCAACAGAAGCTTTTGCTTTGTGATAAGTAGAGATGAATAGAAAGTTCTTTAACTTCAACCTTGGGAATTCTAGACAAATTTAGCTTTATTTATCACAATAGGCTAGAGCACCTTACTAAGCGCAGCTGTCAGTATTACCCAACTGTTTCCAATAAAAATTAAACAAGTTTATCAAACTCAAAATTGTTCTATCTAGCAAACCTGATGTCACTGCTAAAACCCAACAAGATCTCATGCAACTAGAAAGAACTTACTTAGCCAAAAATATCTCTGCAGATTAAGTGCCTGCCATTGCTGCAGCCAGTCATAATAATGAAATTTTTAAACCTGCAATGTTTGATGAAGGGTGGTTAGCTGAGCGGGTAAAACTACTTCCACCCCTAGTGCAGGTTTTGAGTTCAAAACCTGTACTGGCTAGAAAACATTCTTGGTGTGGTATATTTGTCCCAAGGTCGACCCACCTCGAATAATTTTGCAATGTTTGATGTATCCAAATCTTTGCTTTTCCCTATTGACACTCCTTTGTGCTCTGATGTAAGACTACTGATCTAAACACCTCAGCGCCCCTTTTCTCCATGTGCTGATGCTCCTTACTGTTTTGATGATAAAATTTATACAGCTGAACCAAATACTCTGGCGCTGAAATCATTTTCCTCAGATGATGCTCCCAGATACCCATCAATTGCTTAAGATAGATAAGTCAAGTACCCTTGAGACCAAATCAAACTCTACTACAATTTACTTTATTTTAACCTTATTTCCAAGATTATGCCTTTTCTAAGGTTTTGACTAAGAATCAAGTCATAGTAACCCCTTTCAGTGATGAGGATCAAGCTACAAAGATGGAGCCAATTGAAATAAAAATCCAGGAAAAACTAAGGAAACTTCTCAACCTAACCAATAGGGAATCACCACGCAACAATAGGCTGGATAATAAAGTCTAAAACTCCAATCCACCTGATTCCCAGGAGCTGGAAGTTTTTCCAATACAATATAACCCATTGACCTTGAAAATAAAACCACCTAAACTACCCATAAAAAACGTTGATATGAACCCCAAGTCCACCCACTTAATGTTCTGCAATATTAATTCCCAAACATTGGCTGAATTGGTAAGTTAGCAACAAAACCTAACCTATGAAGAAACCTCACCTTGAGATAGTTTAGATATTGGGGAATTGAGTCCTAAACCAATTTAGAGACCAAAAAACCCAGTGGGAATTTAAAACATTTGGAACAGTTGAGAATCATGCCAACTTGAAAAAATAACTCAAAGGTTTAACTTATGAATTTCATAAGCACCTCGAGTTGGAAGCCAAATCACCCAATTTGACACTCAAAAATTAATTTTTTACCAAGTCCCGCCCTAGCCTGAAACAATTTTGGCCTGGGTTGTTGGCCGATATTTTTATTACAACAAAACCACCTGATCCAACCAATTGGTAAGATGATATAATCTCTTAATTTAACCAACCAATTTACTCCATTATTAACTCACAGACCTCAGCTGAATTGGTGTATGATCCTAAAACTTGATCTATAGGAGTCCATTGCATGAAAATGAAATTTTTATGAAAAAAATATTTCCCACTGATTTAAATATAATCTTCAACATCTTAACCGTTAATTATAGCGGAAAATTAATATCAAAATTAAAATCACCCGTTCCATATCTTAAGACTAACAAACTGATGATTCAGCCGCTTTTCTTCAGGATATTGCAACTTAACCAACGTTTTTGGAAAAAAATAGGTTTAAGCATGAACTACATTATTTAAACGTCAACAGTACTCTAACAGATGACCAATGAACTTCAATTTATGGTTTTTGAAATCGGCCATATATGAGCTAAAGAATCAATTTTAAATCATCAAAACAATTTAAAAAAACTGGGGGTTTAGCTTATATATTTTGACGCCAAATCACGTTGAAAGCCAAAATACACAATTTGATTACTTAAAAAACTTAAGAATGACCCATCTTGACTTAAACCAACATCAGCCTGTGATGTTGGCCAGATGTTTTCCATAAAACTGAGCTACCTGACCTGGATGCCTCTGTTATTTAGTTGCTATTTGGTAATAAAATTTGTTTGAGCTGAACGGCCATTTAAGAGGTTACACTAAATTGCATATATGGATCACCAATAGACTTGAATTGCAAAATCCTGACCATTGGGCATTCTTGTTCCCACTCCTTGCCCATCAATCCATCAACTTAGTTTCTAGGGAATGCTCTAAAAGGTAGATTTTTTTTGGGCTTTTTAGCCCTGATCATGACGACTTCCATCACTCTGACGTACAGGATCTATTTTTTATCAAGGCAACACAGTTAACTAAGGAATATGAGTTTTCCTGGATACTGTGAGAACCAAGTACATACTCTATTTTTACAGCCCTTCACCCCACTATGCCAAGATCTAGAAGGGGGAGCTGTCAGGATTCTAGCCTAATATAAAACTTTGATCCTCTCAAATAGGTGTATTTGAACCCAAATTAGATATAATATAAATAGCGGTGTTGAGGATCATCACAAAAAATAAGAAACAACCCGTACTTATGCTGCAGAAACCCTGAAGAGCGAATAAGGTATAGGCTTGGCTCAAGCGTTTTTGAAATTAACCATAAAATATTGGCATTTTAATACTCTATGTATTGCTCAAATGAAAAAAACCAATTATTTTTCTTACCTCATTTTGAGTTGCACTATTATAATAACGAAGATGCTAGGATATATGCCAACTAAGGAGCATTTTCGCTTAGTTGACTTTTAAAGTAAGTTAATATATCCTTGCTCTTGGGTCTTTGGTTGCCCTGAACTCTTCTCAGAAGGTTAAGTTTAATCTCCATAGTCCTGACAGTGGTCAGGAGGATGACGTTAATGAGAAACAATGGTGGTTACAATAGGCAGCCAATATGGAATGATTAAGAATATCCTGATAAAACAGAGCTATGGAGGTCCTTTTAGCTTCATTTTCCCGCTCACCCTATGCATATGGAATCCTTTTAATACAATAAAGAAGTCTATTCAATCTATCTTCTCATCTTCATCGACCTCACTACTAGTTTACAATTTGAGCCCATTTTAAATCTCAGCTACAATCAAGAGTTGTTAAGCCAACAAAAACCTTAAGGAGTTGTGTGGATTATGGCCACTTGAACAACGGTGAAGTCCCAGATCTCTACCCTTTATCCTTGAGGAAGATTTTCAGATGCAATATCCAAATACAATGCATTTTAACTTTATTTTATAATCACTTTTCAAAAAATTTGGGTTATGTATGGCAAGAAATGTCTGGCTGCAATCTGCACTTCTATATAGCATGCCAGTTTAAAATTATGTCCAATAGGACTGAAGAATAAGCTGGATGTCTTTCAGAAGCTCATTGATAATGCCCTAGATCTCAGGTTTAACTGTGCAGTTGTATATGTTGACAACATTTTGATACATTCACCCAATATAAGCAACATGCCAAGGATTTAAAGCTGTGAAAGCAGATTTTAAAAAGAGGGTCATTTGCAAAACCATCTATATTGGAGTCATACAAAAAATGAAGTGCGATTTATCTGAAATGCTCATAATGAAGGATAGCCATGCTTATGATCCCTCCAAACCGGATATCAATTTTCTCTTGATTTCTGTGACAGAATCTTTTACATTTTTCTTGGGTTAAACACCTTCCTAAAAATTCTATAGCCATTATGAACTCGCTTAACTTACAACCACTCTAACAAGAGTGATCATCTATTTGGACTCAGAGTGCCATCAGCCTTTTGATACAATAAAATTACTTTAACCTCCACATCCATTCACCACGATGCTGATAAAGATAAATAGTTTAATGTGGAATGTTACACCTTTGGCACGGCCTTGGATGCTATCTTTTTTAAAACGGTTAAAGGGATATGAACACAAAATAGCTTATTTCTCAAATAATTTCGAAAAATGGAGTGTTCTTGGTCCTATTATAATATAAGTTGGCTGCAGTCTTCAGGTCCTTTATGCACTAGTGATATGTGTTAATTTTTTGGCATAACGCTTAGTTCCGCCAAGTTGGTTTACATAGGATATTAGCCAGTGAGCAACCAAATTGGATGATATGGAGATTGCCAACTCTAGTAAAAACTTGATAAATAATATGGAGTGATCGCCCCTATTGACACTGTAGTAACTTTTGATAATCGCAGACTTATCTTTTAGACATTAAAAAAACTCCCCCTCTCAATATTCCACTCAATTTTTATCCTGGTCTCCCAAACTAGATCATCCTCTGCTTGGTAATCTCTTATTCAACCTTTTTAAAAGTTTTCATCTATCTTAAGGTTTTGGCAGAATTCCCTTAATTCGTTGAAATATTTCTACTTCAATAGATTTGAATTTCAATCTATATAACTTTTCTTTTTAACCTTGAGACTTGGCACAACTATAATTTCAAATCCTTCAGAATTTATAGCATATCGTCCAGTCATATCCACTTCTTAACATTACCCCTATAAATGGACAATATGCTCCTCTTGCTTATATTCTCAAAAGAACTTTTCATGAACTTAGTTGATAATCTGACCACTCACGGGTTCCTTAAGGGTGTAAACATCCATACCAGTCTTCTCAATTATCTCAAAAGGCCCATCCCAGATGTATGAGAGCTTTGTTTCCTCTTAAACTGTGTTGGTCATGGAACAAGACATGATCTCTCTGGAAGTTTTGAACTACACTTTCAATGGGGCAGGTTTTCTCTCAAAGTTACACTTAGTGGATTATCCAAAAAGCAATATATTTAACGTAAAAGAAGTTATACTTTGACCTAAATTTTATTATTGAAAGGATAGGATATTTATAGGCTTTGAAACAGCTCATAATCTATCAGAGCGAATTAATCTCTGCGCGATCAAATCTTCAATCAATTGATTGGGATGAGATTGATCTTTAACCTTGATAGATTGATATATATTACGCTCTCCTTCCAATGATGCTGGGGGAATTGATGGAGTAGAATTTTTGAAGACAAGAGAATTTTGCAAAATCCGCACTTCCCCCTCAAGATTTTATTGTGGTGGAGGGTGAATTCTTAAAAACCTAGGATGAATACAATTTATCACTACACCGGTATCAACATAAACAATTGAATACTATAATCCTCTTCAAAATATAACTCAATAGGGACCAGACCATTTAGAACCTAACTTTACAGTTCACCCACCAGGCTGAGAGTGAAAGTATATAACGTAATCCCCAATCTGGTATTCAGGTAAGACAGGTTTATGTTGATTGCTTCTTTGAGTCTCCTTTTTAGTGGTTGCTTTGATTGATTTTATTGCTTGAGCTTGAAAAGAAATATTCTCATCGGCAAGATTCTCATAATTAAATAAGAGTTTTCATGGATATTTTCCTAAAGTATTTCCTGAACATTAGAAGGGACTGAAGGATCCCGCCCATATATGAACTTATAAGGTGACTTCTTGACAATGCAATGATAGCTTATCCAATAAGCAAACAAGGCACTAGGCAAATAAAATTCCACCGAGTTAGGCCTGTGGAGGCCATCTTCCTTATTATGAGACTAGGGTTCCATTGACTAGTTCAATGGCCCTGTTTGTAGATGGATTATATGGAACAACAAATCGCTGAGCAGTGTTAAATAATTTAGATAACTCCTGTATAAGTTGCGAGGTGAAGTTATTCCCATTATCTGACATAAGGACCTTGGGACACCCATGTTGAGAGACTATGTGTTGGTATAAGAATAGCACCGTAGTCTTAGCTGAGGGGGTGGCAATGGAAATAGCCTCATACCATTTAATTAAATGGTTGACAGCCATAATGATATACTGATGTCCATGAAATCCCCAAGGAAAAGGACCTATAACATCATTGCTGACCACCTCAAATGCTTTAAATGGGGAATAGCTTGATGTTGATAAGTAGGGTTAGTAGTTCCATGACAATTACAAATAATACACGAGTCAAGGATTTCTCAAATGAATTCATGTTGTTCTAATAGTATCGAGTTTTCAACCATTCTTGAGTCTTCTTTAAACCACTATAACCAACTTGTCCGTGACCTTCCATCACAGTGTAAACTCTAAAGTTGGGGTGCAAAAAGGGCAGCCACTTATATTTGACTTTCTTATACAAAGCTCTATCCTGAATCATAGTATCTTTGGTAATTGATTTTTTAGAAAGGCTCAATCCCCTTCAGTTTTCTCGATTCCACAACTCAGGTCATCCAATAAGATTATATATAGGCGTTCTTCTTTTCTAGTTCCAAGGTCAGAATAGGCAATCAGGACAGCCCTTAAGCATTTTAATGTTGAGCACCTGAGTGATGAAGAATGGAAAAATTGTACTTTTGCAACCTTATATCCCAACGGGCCAACCTCCTGTCAGGATCCTTCATGTTCTGCAACCATCTTAAAGAAGAATGGTTGGTGATAACAGTGAAATGGTTACCATATAAGAAGGGATGGAAGTTCTTGATTTTCTAGGATTATGGCCAAACACTCCAACTAAGTGACACTGTAATTCCATTCATCTTTAGACAAAAATTTGCTATAGAAAGTGACGGGATGATAATTCTTCTCTTCATCACACTGGGATAATATAGCCCAAATAGCAATATTGCTTGCATCAGTATGTAAAAAAAGGCTTGTCAAATTGAGGATGAACAAAAACAGGTGCCTTGGTTAAGGAAGTTCGCAGAGAATTAAACGACTGTTCCTGAACTGAACCTCACTTGAAGGGCACTCCTTTTTGCAACAGGTGAAATAAGGGTTCAGCAAATATCAGCAAAGATGGGTATAAATAGTCTGTAATAAACAACCATGCTGAGAAAGACTTGAATATCCCGCAGAGAGGTTGGAGGAGGCATTCGTTGGATGGCTTGAATTTTGTCCAAGAGGGGTCAAATCCCTTTAGCTGAGACCTGATGTCCTAAAAATCTATTTCATTTTGGAAGAATGAGCATTTGAAGGGTTTGAGTTTTAAAAAAAGCGCTCCAAATTCACCTGAAAACTTCCTTTAGATGGTCCAAATGTTCAGTAAATGTTTTTAGAAAACATGATAATATCATCAAGATATACCAGAACACAAGTAAGCTTTAGATCCCGTAGCATACTGTCCATAGCCCTTTGGAAAGTTGCTGAAGCATTGCTTAATCCTTGAGGCATATGAGTTGGTTCAAACGAACCTTCACTCAATATTAGGGCACACTTGACACAGTCGTCTGGGGATAGCTCAATTTGCCAGTATCCACTGGCTAGGCCATATTTAAAAAATAATTTGATTCAGCTAACAACCTAAGGGAATCATTGCTCTGAGGTAAGGGATAATAAGCTCATCAAGTAATAGCGTTCAGTCTGCGATAATCCATAACCACTCGGTGGGAACCATCCTTTTTCTTAATTAAAAGCATTGAGGAATCCCAAGGACTGTTGGAGGGTTTCAATAGTCTAGCCTCCAATAATTGATGCAATACCTTGGTAACCTGGGCTTCTTCCACTTTAGACTTATGATAGGGCTTTGCACAAATAGGAAGGTGGTCGCCAGTTTCAACGGAGTGCATTACTCCTTTCATCTTCCCAAAATTGTAAGTATGCTTAGCAAAAATGTCGGAATATTCATCTAACAAGTAAAGCACTTAAATCTCCTGTTCACTAGAGAGGTGTTTTTCAATAGCATGGCCCACATTAAGGATTTCCTGATCACTTTTCCAATCCAAAGTCTTGTAGGCTTCCAAAGGGCTTAACATCATAAATCTGATATAACAACAGTAACTTGAAATAATCAATAGGGTGCTCTCGATCTACCAATTTTGGCTCATTGGTAAGGTTTGCCAATAAGACAGATTTAGATTCTGAATAAGCATAATACAATACTCCAGGACAAGGCAAGAGTTATTTAGCATAATGGTTGTAAATGCTTGAACTTGTAACAAATATCCTTTGGGAATTGAAAATTGTAAAGAAGTGTTAACAATTACCTGTGATTATGGTGAAATAACTAAGCTTTTGGGGGAGAAAATAGGCATCCCCTCTTCAATATCCGCCGATGTAAGGGGTAATTTTACGTGAGAGACTCCAAAGTGATATTGAAGTGAATAAGACCTTTTGATTTCTTCTAGCAGATATAACCGACGTCAGGTAGAAGCATCATTGGATAAAAGTAAGGCAACTATATACCTCAAGAGAGATAACAAAGAGTCGGGGTAAAAAATAATGCCATCAATTCTCATAAAAATTAAGTCCCCAAAAGTAGGTCATAACTCAAGTTTTTGAGTATGATGGTAGGGATTGTAAAAGTTAATTTCCCAATTCTCAGGGGAAGGGAAGAAAAAGTTCTAATCGAATGAGTACTCTGAGGTCTAGCCGTTCCATATTCTTCAAAGTGAGAAATGTTGGGTGTTAAATTGATCTGTTTGATAAATTTTGATGAAACAACATTCACTAGAGATCCTGTATCTAAAATAGCTTTAGCATTGAATTGATTTACTTGGAAATCAATATGGGTAATGGTGCTTCTAAACTGAGAGGATAAATTCAACAAAGAGGTCAAGGAATAAAAAGAATGTTTGTCTTTATTATACTCAACAGTGCTTTGATGTTCTTGCTGCACACTCATACTATTATCGAGGTGCAAAATCTTATTGAGTTTATCTCTTTTCTTCTTCTCATCCACTTATTTTGAAATAATGATTTTCAGTATGAAAATATCAATGACATTAGTTACATTTAATATCCCTAGTATTCTCAGACATAGCATAAACTTTGGGGCGACAAGGTCTAGGAGACTCATAAACTCAAGGTTTTTTGGAGAATTGAGGACGCTATTTCAATAAGGCCTCCTTAATGTCCAAGATACTTTGGAAATTTTTTTTCACACTGATTAGATAAACTTGCATTTGCGTTCTGGAAGAAAAATACTGACATAACTGCCATAATCGCATCATCCAAATTTAATTGACCACAAGCTACTAGAGTCTGAGCATCCTGATAGAACTGATGAGCAAAGTCTTTGATAGATTCATTTTGGTGGGGCTGTATACCCATAAAAGCCTGTTTTTAAGAGGATAGAGTTTGCTCAATCCTGGATTTTTTGATTAAAGCTTCCTTCACCTGAGACCAGGTAAAACAAGTCATCAAGTGGTGTACCATGATATCTTGAGCCAGACAAGTAAGGAAATTTGGCAAATAATTCAATTTTTGGAGATCCGTGGCCTCACTTAGCGCCTTTTCATAAAGATAGAGAAAGGAAATAATGCTGCCTTCCCCGGGGAGTACTTGTCCTTGAATACTTGTTTGAAACTCATGGGGCATTAGTGGTCAAAACATGCACTCCAGGTTGTTCTGATTGGGTGAAAACATAAGAGTTGGAGTCCGACGCCTGGGAAGAAAAATTGAGGATAAGAACCAGAAGCTTCAGTACAAATTTTATTAAAACGATTATTCAGATCAGCAAGCACCACGTTCTCATCTAATCGGCGAGATAGCTTGAAAATCTGTTCCTGCTGTGTATTATACTTGAGTTCCAGCGTCTCAATCTTTTCTTGGAGCATTTCTCCTTTAGATTCACAAGCATGGAGCAAGATATCGGTGTCCTTTGCCCAGCTTACCCAGATTGATCAACTCATCAGATAAGGACTGAAGTGACAAGAGGGTACTGATTGGCACCCCTTTGGGGGTTAAGTTACACTCATTGCCAATTTAAAAAGTTGTTCTTGCAAGCGGTCCATCATGCTCAAGAGAGAGTCAATTTGTTGGAGGGATTATGAATACCCATCAGCATCTGGGGGTCCCCAGGGTCCTTCCACACCTGGCGGTCCACAAGGCCCTACACTCCCGGGGGGTCCACAAGGTCCATTAGCACTGGGGGGTCCATGTGGTCCTTCGCCCCCAGGTGGCCCACAAGGTCCTTCAACCCCGAGGGACCCATAGCTCCAGTGGTTTTCTCTACCTTGTTGACCCAGAAATGAGTTCCTGAGTACAGCTGCTCTAATTGAATGAGTCAGGTTCTGATTTCCTCCTCCATCGATTGACTATGCTCAGAGAGTTTGGAAATACCATCTCTCCATTCTCTTCAAATCTCCTGAACTCACTTAGTGAACTGTACATCAACAAAACCAGACATCCTGATATCGAGCTGAATAAGCTGTTGATGTATTTTGTTGAGAAAAGTCCAATTACTGATGATGGCATCACAATTATCTCATCTAAATTAAGAGGCAGGCTTGAGAAATTCAGAAACATGATTATTTAAGGACTGAAGTCCTTCAAGTAAATTGAGCATCCCTTAATTGTGCATTCCCACTAAGAGTAAAAAAAAAGGGTATAAGGTTGGGTGTATGAGCTGGTGCAAGTATTGCTTGGGGCCAATTCACTGGCATTTGAGAGGTTTGCAGCACTTCCCGCAAAATTTAGGGTATGGCATTAGATTGAGATTGGGTAGAACAGATTCCAGGGATTAAGGCCCTTCAAGCAGTTGATTGAATATTCTGTAAGACCCCAGGTGGTATTTGAAAGTCTGAGGTAAAGCTTAGGTTAGGACCATAAAATTCCAAAATGGCACGAAATTCCAACGAGGAGGTTAATCTTTGGATTTGGGTTTCAGTTAAATGAACTCATTATAATATATGGCCTTGGTCATGGTCTTGAGCTCCTTCAGGCGAAAAATGAGAATCCATGGTAGTGATTGACGTTTTCACTGGTGCATAACTCAGAGTGCCCCTGTAGTGAGCACCAGTCTGGAAGTTTTAAATTACACTTTAAATGGGGCAGGTTTTCTCTCAAAGTTACACTGATTGGATTCTCCAAAAAGCAATAAATTTGAAGTTAAAAACAAGTTATAATTTGACCTAAATCTTATTATTGAAAGAATTGGATATCTATAGGCTTCAAAACAGCTCATAATCTACTAGAGAAATTTAATCTCTGCGTGATCAAATCTTTAATCAATTGATTGGGATGAGATTAAACGTAAACATTTGATAGATTGAGATATATTACGCTCTCCTTCCAATGATACCAAGAATTGATAGAGTAGAATTTTCAGAGACAAGAGAATTTGGCAAAATCCTGACAATCTCCTACAGAGAACAGCAGAAGTCCACTACATTCTTCTGTTCTGCAGCCTGATTTCAAATCTTCTTAGCCAAATTGGTAGAATAAGCTTCCATTTGTAACTTGATCAGCGTTTCTGTTAGATTGATCAAATACCACTTTGTTTCCACACCTCCAGTGTCCTATACACACGAGTAAAGCAGAGCAGGCATGGCCAGATGTTTACTATAGAGCAGTTAGAAGGGACTCTTGCTGGTGGACAAGTGATAGCTGATATTATATGCAAACACAGCTGTAGGTAGGAGGGTTCTCTATTCTAAGGGTCAATCTTCCACAATCTTACAGAGTATGTTCACTATAGTACTGTTGACCCATTCCACCATTACATTCAATTATGGATGATAGGGTGTAGTTAAAACCCCACAGATCGCCATCAACTCATTCAACTTGGTCAAGATATGCGAAGTGAAATTGATTCCATTGTCCATTATGATGAACTGCGGGCAGGCATGTTGATGTATAATAAGCTCCACAATATACTTGGCGGTAATTACTGCTTCCAAGTCATTAATTGCCCTGGCTTCCACCCATCTCTTCAAATGATTAATTGCTACAATTATATACTAAGATAAATTTGCGCCAGTTGGCAGAGGTCCTACTACACCAAGGGAAATGGTATGTCAGGTGAACTGAGGCTTAACCAGCTGGTATGTGGTCTTCTTGTGGAAAGTCTTCTCCACTCGACACTGATGGCAACAGCTTACCATTTCCAGCAGACTATAATGCATGCTCTTCCAATAGTAGCGGGTTCGCAAAAACCAACATTTTCTGCAATCCTTCATGTCCTATTGCCTGATTGGCATCCATAATAATTGCAGGTCTAGCGGAAGGTTTAGGGAAGCTTGTCATCAAGTCTTAATCCACTTATATAGTTCCCCATCACGTAGAAAAGTATCCTGTCTGTACCCATCTAGCACTTTGATCACTGGTGCAGCTCGTCATGATATTTGCCCACCATCATCTTTTCATATGTAATGTCAGCTAAGTCCACCATAATAGCAACTGTTGGTAGTCGTGAAAGACAATCCGAATTAGGATGTTTTGCTCCCAGCTGGTTTACAATCTTAAAATCGTATGCTTGGAGCTTCAACGCCCATCATGCGAGCCTTTATTCAGGTTAACGGAAATTTTGCAGCCAGCGCAAAAAAACATGATCTGTTACCACTTGGAACTTCACCCCATTGAAGTATACTCTAAACTGTTTATACGCATAAATCACTGCTAAACACTCTCGCTCAGTCACAGTATAATTCCGTTAATGACAGTTTAAGCTTTAGCTAAAAAAACAGGTGCTCTACGCCATCATCATCTTTCTGAGATAATACTGCCCTTACGGTGGTGAGCGATGCATCCATTTATACTATAAATTGTTATTTGAAGTTGGAGTATTACAAAAAGGGTGCGCTCGCCAATGCAGTTCATAATACATTAAAAGCGTTTTAGCATCAGATTCATTAGTCAAAAGTGGCATTTTTTAATAACAACTCAAAGAGTGGTGCCCCAATACAACTGAAGTTAGGAATAAACCACCAGTAATAACCGACTATCCCAAGAGCACTTGAATATCGCGTTTATTACCTGAGCAGGTCATCTTGCTTATTGATTCCACCTTTGCTTGCTGCAGTTTAAGCCCTTTTGAATCCACTATGAACTATAGGTTTTTCAATTGCTCTATAAAAAAGTGACACTTCTGAGGCTTTATTCTGATTTTAGTGTCAGCGAATTTGTAGAAAACTTGTTCCAGTTGGTCAAGATGCTCTGTAAACATTCACAAGAACACGTTTATATCATCAAGGTAGACTAAGATGCAAGACAGCTTTAAGTCACCTAAAATTGTATCCATAGCATGTTGGAACGTAGCCAGGGTGTTGCACAAACCTGTGGCATATGTGTATGATGGAATAACCCCTTCAAAGTGATGATAGCACATTTCTACTGTTCCTCTGAAGGCAATTTTGATCTGCCAGTACCCCAATATCAAATTCATGGTGTAAAAATAATTAGTCGCACCCATTCAATCTAATGCATCATCAATTTACAGAAGGGGTAGGAATCTTTCTTTGTTATTCTATTGAGCTTTCAATAGTCAATGACCACCCAGTTTGTGCCATCTTTTTCTTTACAACAAGCACCGGCAAAGCCCACAGACTCTTTGATGGCTCTAGCATCCCTTATTTGATCAGTTTATCCACCTCATCAGAGACAACCTCTTCCACTGCCTTTGAGTTCCAAATAGGCCGCGATCGTATGAGATGGTGAGATCTCATATATATCTGATGCACCACCCCTTGGGCGCACTCAAATCATGATTGTTGGATGCAAAAAATCCTTTATTTTTTTAATAAAATTATCGCCTTATCTTTCTGATCTTCTGACAATCCAGTTAGCACTTCCTGCGGAACCTCTGTTATTATGCCAAATGATGAATTTGCCATTAGGCCGAGGTCCTCCATGATCCAAAATAATGAACATGGCGAACCTTATCAATAGGGGCCAATTGTAGTTAAGTTACCACTTGGTGCCATTGAATCGTCATCATCTCCTTATGTAGGTTCTTTAGCAGTACCTTCACTTTCCCATTTCCTGGTAGCAATAGCTCAGGAGCCACAAGTGGTTCAAGCCGTGAAGGCTGGTGGGGCCCCACAATTTCCCCATATAGCCCTTTAGGGACATCAATTTTGAGCTCAGTTTTTATTATGCACTGATGCCTAGAAGGTAGGCTTAAAGCGCTCTCTTCTCGTAGCAGAATACCTTTATACTCATAGATCTGGTTATGGAGGGCTCAAATTCTCCGTTAAATTCGCTGATATCAGAGAGGAATCTTCCCCTTACTATACACCAAATTGATTTAATAGGAGCGGAACAAATCTGTTGAGATTCCGCTGGAGGTAAAGTAAATGGGAATCTGTTGTCCCAAAATACTAATGGTTTCCTACACCACTAATAATCACGGCTCCAAATCTCCTCATGATTGCAGCACCAATCAGCATATCATAATTATGATTTGGTAGAACCACTGCTGGAGCTGAAGCCCTAACCAAACCAAATCGCAAAGGCAACGCGCTATATGCTCCTTCAGACATAGTGCTCTGTGTCCCTGTTGTCCCATATGCTACTCTGTGATCCACATCCAACTTCAGCGGAAACCTAGCCACCAGCCTGGTAGAGATTGTATTAACTGTGGCATCATTGTCTATGATAGCTCAGATTTTTGTGTTCTGCACAAAAATGTCACAGTAGGTGCACTCTGAATAAGAAGAACCAAAGGTCTTTATTACATGAACGTCCAAAGGCTTTTTGTTACCAAGGAAGGAGGTTATGCCCATACTGACATGAGGATACTCCTGAGCGATTTTTTCAACTGGAATAGATATGTTAACCCCCACTAGGGAGGCGACGTCCTTCGAGGGTCATGCGTTGCTTATGCCGTTCTATTACAGGATCTGCCATGTGTATGGCTTCTGCAGATCACGGTGGAACTCAGAGCTTGAGGGCGAATAACCACTCTCTTGAATGGAGGCTGGGGTATCCAACGGAAACTGTTGGTATAACAAGTTGCCTGTCTGATTTCTGAGTTTAACATGAAGAGACTCTTGAGAATTGTTGAGACAATTTATTTCGAAATAGTGGAGGTAGAGCATCCCATCTCTACTCCACTCGAGATTTTTCCTACTCAATCATCTGAGATGGCACTGCATACACCTGCAGATTGCCAGGGCAATTACCCGCATAATGCCTCTTTGTCCGCATGAGAAGAAAGCATTCAAAAAGAGCTTACATCTATAGTTTTTCACAGGAAGACTGGGTAAAAATTAATGTCAGTATTGAAAGGTCAGGGATGAGGTGGCTGAGCATACATAGGACAAAAAGGATTTAACTATAAATAAGGTGGACAAATATTTTCCAACGATTTATAACTCAACTGTTGCTGCTCATATCCCAAGAAGTATACTGCGGCAAAAGCAGAGACATTTTTCTCTACAATGGAGCACTGAACGTGGAAGAGAGATGATGTAAATTGTTCACAATTCAAATAAGCCCCACATCTTTGACCAGAATGGGAGACATAGCATTATGCAGTTCTTGGTATAGTTTTACTGCCGCTGTCATTGCTATATCTATGTCCTCAGAGGATAAAATGTTATCTCCTATTAACACATGTGCTTCCAATGAGAATCGCTCAGCAAATTCTAACATAGACTCATTTTGTTGGAAACTTGTCGGACATTTGCTTTCTTGACCTAGGAGAAAGTATGTTGGAGGTATGAGTGCTTAGGAATCTGCTACCATGATTGGCCCATCACCTACCCAAACTTCAAATAATATTATGGTTATTAACAATATGAGTACAAAGGGCGAAAAGACCCTAGTGGATTCTTGGTGGAATCTTGACTATTTGAGAAATAAGGAATATAATCAAAATCAGCCTGATAAGGTAAAAACTAATAATGGGATTACTCCAACTTCTTGGTCAAATCTGAGATGTTCAGTATTGCACGGATCCAAACCTCCACGAGGTGAAAAGAATTTTACCTGTCAATGATTGGGTATGAATTAACAAATCATTACCACTCAGATCTGAACCCTCTCAAGGTGCAACAATTCTACTCAACAATGATAGGGTAAAGATTAACCAATCATTACCACATGAGTCAGCCCACCGCCAAGGTGAAAAGATTTTACTTGATGGTGATTGGATAAAATACATCAATTTGTTACCACACGGGTTGTTTCTGCCTCAAAAAAATTTTATCTTTGATCTGATAGGCCAGAAGACTATATTCCCTAATTTGGAAGACTGAGCTTTGCAATCTTTTGCCTCAAATATTGATGGTAAAAAATTTGAACTAGTTTAACTGGGAAAAGCTAGTATTGACAAAGGGACCTTTTCTGGTTTTGCCCTGCCTGTTTAATAAAAAACATAAAAAACCATAATAAGGAATATTTTATACTTTTAATAGAAAAGTAAACTATCTTGTTCTAAAAAATTATTTGTGGCATCCATTGGCGGATTTTACAAATTTGTGCTTGCTACAGGGGTCGATCCCCCTGA
The DNA here is from genome assembly GCA_022478985.1 of Massospora cicadina. Lineage (NCBI taxonomy): Eukaryota > Fungi > Entomophthoromycota > Entomophthoromycetes > Entomophthorales > Entomophthoraceae > Massospora > Massospora cicadina. The sequence continues at coordinate 86,586 of JAKSZP010009207.1, forward strand.
ATACTTTGATAAAGTATTAAAAAAGTAATGGAGGCTGCAAATGCAAGCAGCTCTCTTGGATTACAACTAATTGCTCTCATGAAGCAACTAGCTAGCTTTTTCTCCCGTCTTAAAAAGTTAGAACAACGGTCTATTGAACCATTTGGATTGAGGCCACCTAGGCCTATCCTCTCTACAACATCTGCATCTTCAGCGCAACGTAAAGCAGAGATCCCTACTGAGGATTCTTTTTCCACTCAGCCAAGTGTGTGCCCTAGGGGTATATCCCCCATTACAGTTACAACCTTGCCCATGGTTGAGAATACCTTGGGGGCCGACTCTGAGGGGGTTGCGATGATGCTGGGTACTACTTATTGGGAGCTCCTGCGGAAGTGGAGGTCCCTGATCGCCTAAACACTGAAGAGGTAGATGAAACCACCATACCTGAGGAAACTTACTTCTCAAGTTATAGGTTGTATGGAAACTATTGACACAGCCAGCGATGCTGATCAGCTCCTATCATGTCTAATTCACCCTTTACAGCGAAGGCATACCATGCAGTCTATTATGGAGACTCACCCTGAGACCGCACGCAAATTAACCTCCACTTTTCATCTCCAGGAGGTCTTAGCACTGTCGACTAACTTTGGAAGCACACTTACAAAGGTTGAAGTAGTTGTTCATAAAGTCCAGTTGATGGCTATCTTGGATACGGGTTCTCCAGTAAATGTAATTTCATCTTGGCTGATGAAAAAGATTAAACTGATGCCTGACTTGGATTGTATCAAGGAATTTGAACTGCGGGCCCAAACAACACCTGCACTCTTGCCGCTTACTCTTCTCTTCCCATATGCGTTGGGAAGCTTATCCTATTGGCCCCCACTGTGGCCTTAGATAATAACTCCTATGATATGCTCATAGGTACACAATTTATGATCAATATGATGGCATCATCAACCTGAAGCAAGGGTTCTTATCTTTAATGAACTATGAAGTTCCATTAATCTTAACCAACAAAGAACCCGTCAAGAATGACTAAACCTGCTTGGTTGAATACCCCTCTTCCGCTTTGTCCTTACACTATGTTACTTCTGGATGTAACACTAAGAAATTTCCTGATTCAGTGGAGGCTAGCGATGGTATTCCATTTTATGCAGCCGATGAAGTGGTGATTAAGCCTGGTGAACAACGAGTGGTTGATACAAAAATCACACTTCAAATCCCACGCCACTGCTTATTACACCTCTTGAGCATCGATGGAATAAGCCCTTTTGAGCCTCAGGTATTGCCTGACCTTTTAGACCTAGCTTTTCAGAGGCCTATTATTCTATTGTTGGGAAATCTCACCAAAATGGACATAATTATAAAAAAGCACCAGGAGGTGGGCCGACTTCCTGTGGAGAAATTTGAACAAATCCATTCTATTGGCTTGATGGCAGATTTAGGCCTGCCTACAGATAACCTGGTATGTACCTTGCCAAACGTCCACATTTCGAATGAGCTAACCTCAGATGAGTTGGAGAAAGTGTAAACTCTTCTGGGTGAGTATAGTGATATATTTTTGAAATTGGACAATGATTATGGCCACATGAAGGGCTGGTGTCACTCAATCAATGTGGGTGATGCTCATCCCATATGGTCCAAACCTTATTGCAAGTCAAAGGTGGAAGGACAACAAATGAGGACGGAACTCACGCAGTTATTAGACGTGGGGTTATAAGTTCCTTTGCAAAGCCCTTGGTCCTCGCCCCTTCTGCTAATTAAGAAAAAAACGGAGGTCAATGGGTAGTCATGGACTACCGCAGGTTAAACAATCTCACAAAAAAGGATAGCTATCCTATCCCGCGCATTGACGATGCCCTGGCCCAGCTCTCAGGCTCAAATTTTTCTCTTCTATGGACTTGGCCAGTGGTTATTGGCAAATGGATCTATCTCCCTAAGACCAGGAGAAATGCGCTTTTTTATGTAGTGAAAATCTTTTCCAACCCACGCGATTACCTCAAGGGTTGTGCAATGCACCTGCTTCTTTCCAGCGTGCGATGGATCACATTTTGCAGGATCTCAAGTTAGCCTGCATTTTCGTCTACCTTGACAACATTATTGTATTCTCAAAGACCTTTAATGAACACCTTAAACATTTAAAGGAGGTATTCCAATGCTTACGACGCTCCACTATCAAATTTAAGCCTTCAAAGTGTTCGTTCTTCCAAAAAAATTAAATTTCCTCGGACATACCATTTCTCAAGAGGGTATCCAACCAATTAAAGATAAGGTTGAAGCGATTACCAGTATGCCTCCCCCCAAAAACCTATGGGATATACAGGTATTTCTAGGGATGATGGGGTACTACCATCAGTTCATCCCTAAGTTTGCTCAACTCAGTGAGCCTCTTGTTCGTTTACTAAAAAGAATATCTCTTTTCAATGGGGCACTGAACAGAAGGCTGAATTTGAAACAATGAAGCTGCTGCTGCAAAAACGGCCTATCTTAAGGCATCCCAATTATGGAAAACCATTCACCCTTTTTACAGACGCTTCAGGTTACGCCGTCAGGGCCATCTTAGCCCAAAGAGATGAAAAAGGGGTAGATAATCCTGTCTCATATTTTAGCAAGATGCTATCAAAGGCAGAATGCAACTATAGTGTTACCTAGAAGAAATATCTCGCCATTCTACTCGCAGTGAAGCATTACCGCCCTTTCTTGTATGGGACCTCATTCACTGTGATCACGGACCACGCATCTTTAAAATGGTTGAAAAATATGAAGGACCCTACGGGTTGCTTAGCTCACTGGGCTCTAAAGCTTCAGCATTATGATATGAAGATTGAACACCGCGCTGGAACCCGTCACATGAATGTTGATGGGTTGACTCAGCTGCCCATCCCTCACCTAGATAAAAGTGAAGCGGAGTGACTGTATGATCTTTTAATGACCCCAAACGACTGGGAAAATGAGGATGAGCCTGTACAGAGGATGTTGGCCTGGCACTCCCATAGCACAAAAGTGGATAGCGGGAAGTTGTACAAGCAAGTGGGGACTAAGTGGTTGCCTTACCTATGACACTCAGAACGTGTACCTGTCATCCTGGAAGCTCATTCAACCTTAGGCCATGGAGGAGCAAAGAAAACCTATGAGTTGATAAAGGATTGGTACTTCTGGGAAGGAATCATGGAAGCTATCGTCAAAGTCTTGGATGCTTGCCTTACATGTAAGAAGCAAACTCGATTCAAGACTAGATATCAGTATCAGCTGACTACCCCACAACAGCCATTTTATACAATAAGCTTGGATGTAGTAGGGCCACTTCCTCAAACCACAGGTGGAAACAGGTATATTTTGGTAGGCATTGACCACTTCACAAAGTGGGTTGAAGCTGTGGCGTTGCCAGCCCAAACTGCTAAGGCCACAGCAACCTTTCTTCATCAAAATATCTTCACTTGACATGGGTGCCCTCAAGTACTACTCTGCGACAACGGGAAAAATTTCACCTCTAGAGTAGTTAAAATCCTGGCTACTTCCATGGGAGCCCAGCAACTGTTTTCCGCACCATATAACCCATCAACCAATGGAGCAGTGGAGCGAGCAAATGGTACTCTGGTTTCTATTTTACAGAAAATGGCTACATCTGATCCCCTTCATTGGGATCATTATCTCCCAAGCGCGCTTATGGCTTACAGAATTAGCTATCATCGAATTCTGAAAATGTCCCCTTTCTGAGTATTATATGGCAGGGAACTGGGTATACCTGCCCTGTTAGCTAAGGATGTCTTCTCTAGAGGAGAGGAACCTGAGAAAGCCATGTGAAGGTTAGCTAACCGCATCATTCAACTTCAATCAGAAGCTATGACCAACCTAGCCAAAATGGTCACTAAAGAAGGCCAATCTACAAATGAGCTCCGAGCTCCCCTACCCTCTTTCCAAGTGTTGTATAAGGTTTTATATTATCACAATCGCATAACTCCTCAAAGTGGAAAACTTGAATCAATCTGGGAGGGGCCATTTACCATTACATATAAGAGAGGAAATGAGTATTCTATAAAGTCTCTGGCAACTGGAATTATCATAAACTGGGTACATGGCTGCTTCCTATGACCCTACACCCCTCCCAACATTCTTGAGGGGGCAATGTTGGACATTCACTTTCTCAACATAGGAGAAAGAATGTTGGAGGTATGAGTGCTTAGGAATCTGCTACCATGATTGGCCCATCACCTACCCAAACTTCAAATAATATTGTGGTTATTAACAATATGAGTACAAAGGGCGAAAAGACCCTAGTGAATTCTTGGTGGAATCTTGACTATTGGAGAAATAAGGAATATAATCAAAATCAGCCTAATAAGGTAAAAACTAATATTAGGATTACTCCAACTTCTCGGTCAAATCTGAGATGTTCAGTATTGCACGGATCCAAACCTCCACGAGGTGAAAAAAATTTTACCCGTCAATGATTGGGTATGAATGAACAAATCAATACCACTTGGATCTGAACCCTCATAAGGTGCGATGATCCTACTTGACAATGATAGGGTAAAGATTAACCAATCATTACCACACATGAGTCAGCCCACCGCTGAGGTGAAAAGATTTTACTCAATGGTGATTGGATAAATTACATCAAATTGACACCACACGGGTTGGTTCTGCCTCAAAAAATTTTATCTTTGATCTGATAGCTGGAAGCCTATATTCCCTAATTCGGAAGACTGAGCTTTGCAATCTTTTGCCTCAAATATTGATGGTCTCAAAATTCAAACTAGTTTATCTAGGAAAAGCTAGTATTGATAAAGGGGCCTTTTCTGGTTTTGCCCTGCCTGTTTAATAAAAACCATAAAAAACCATAATAAGGAATATTTTATACTTTTAATAAAAATGTAAACTATCTCGTTCTAAAATATTATCTGTGGCATTTATTGGCGGATTCCACAGAACTGTAGGGCCAGGAAGTTGGCTTTTCATTGAGCCAACTTAGCTGCACCCATAAACAACCGGAGAATAGTTGTTTAACCTCTTGATAATATACTGAGCTATTCTGGAGGTAACTGATGACTTGATTGGTGCTCTCCACGTCCAAATTAGACAGCAACATTTTTGCTTTCCGCCAATTCAAGGCCCCTTCTACAGCGAATCTTAATCATTTAAAATAATCATTCATATTTCATCATGACTGAAGGGTGGTAAATTCTCAATCTGAACATCTCTATCTTGCTCCAGTCTCCAGCCATGAGGAACAGCAAAATTGGGTTCCAAATGACTGAGGAAAGATCCCCTTGTAACTATTGTAGGGACAAGCAATTGAGGAAAATTCACCAGATTGGACTCAGAAGAAGTTGGGTTGTAAGGAGGGTCTACAATGACCCCTAATGGATACTCATTGGCAGATCCATAGCATTCACTCCCAACTTACTGCTAACTACACCTTTTTCAATTGTTCCAGCTTGTTCAGAAAAATGGTCATCAATTATCTGTTCTGCTTTAACTGGGTAACACTGACACAGGCCATCTTGAAATTCCTGTTAAAGCATCTCATACTGATTTTTTCAACTTGCAACGGAATTCCCATTTAGAGACCAGCTTCCACTCCACTGCCTGGAGCCATGAGAGAACTTCCTCCACTGTGCTCCGCATTCTTGCGTGCTGACTGCCAGTGTCACGCGCTTGTCAGTTATCATTGTCTACTTGGTTAATGAGGGCAGCTTGTTCTCACACCAGCTCCTCGTTGGCCCATTGAAGGGTATTAACCATACTCGCATATCCGTGTACTCTACTGTCTCATTTAATGGAAGAGTAATGGCTCAACTGCACTCGGTCTGATTAACAATTTCCAATTGTGTAACCTGACCTATCAACTGGCGATATATGGGGGATGTTGACAAGGGGATGAGTGCATTATCAGCATCTGCGTTTACTCCACTTGATGCGAAGTTGGCTGAATCTAGCTGCCACAGAACCAACATGATCTATAATCTGCTTCTCTGTCAGGGTTACCTTTTCCCTAATCTGAGCTATCATGACTTCAATCGCTTCCACTCATCCTGGTAGGTCCATCATAAAATGCTCGGTGTTGCTTCCCAACGTGGTTACATCCCAAATTCTTTCCATCAATAGATCACGCTGATCCAACAGTTCCCCTATCATTTGAGGTAACTCCTGATTCAACTGTGGAACCAAAACGTCCAATCAATGGCGGACATCCCCAACATGGTGGTCCACCTGTAAAGCGCCCTCTGCACCTCTGAAGAAGAGTGATCAAGACACTCAAGTAGAAGGTGAGTATCATTCTGCTGTGCTTGAAAGAACCACATGACGCCCCCAATCTCAATATTGTGGTGGGCCAGCACACGCAGTAACTGGCAGATCGATGGCTACACATATATGCTATATACTCTTTGGTTCTGTGGAAACTAAGTTGACAATACAGCCCCACGGTAGTCGCTTCCAAATAGGACATATACAACGTGTAGCAGGTTTCTTGGTTTCGTTGATTGTATAATAAACTCAAAGCATGCTCTCCTGACTCATCTTCATAGAGTCAATACCCCTGGTGAAGCAATTCTATAATGCAACACAGCTGCTAGAGGGTCACATTTGGCGAGCGGCCTTGTTGATCTGCCACCAACTCAGGACAAGTTTCTAACTGCAAATTGATCATAGCATTTTCATCACACAGCTTTGTCACTGTGAAAAGTGTCAGTTCATTGTTGGATGCTTCCTGAGCTTCCTCAGCATATTGAGCATAAATTCTGATCAGGTTTCAGTGTAACGAGTGAAGCTCACCATTTTACCCTAGTGCTGATAAGCTACATTTGACCAGTGGCCCCCTGTAGTGAGCACAACTATTAATTCTTCAGCGTAATGATTTAGCCCCCAAAGTTGGTTTACACAGGGTATTAGCCACTTCACAACTGAATCATATGATATAAAGATTGGCGACTCTAATAAAACCTGATAAATAATATATGGAGTGATCGCCCCTATTGACACTGTACTAACTTTTAATAATCGCAGACTTATTTTCTATACACTAATAAATTTGCCTCTCAATCTTCCACTCAACTTTTATCTTGGTCTCCTAAGCCAAATGCATCCTAGGCTTGGTAATCTCCTTTTCATTCCATTTTTAAGAGGTTTTATATATCTCAATGTTTTAGCAGAATTCGCTTGATTATCCAAACTATTGCTACTTCAATTGATTCACTTTTCATCCATATAATTTTTCATTTCATCTCAAGACTCAACTTAACACTAAATTCTGATCCACAAGAACGTATAGCATATAATCCGGTCATATCTACTTCTCAACAGTATGTTTTACATGAGGCCTAGCATACCATAGTTGTGTGTACTGACCATAAGTCTCTCACTTACTATCATAAGCCACAAAGGTTGTTGCTGGTATTGGGTTTCTTAGCCATCTTAGTTAAGTTCTTCTATTTATCATATCATATATTTCAATAAGTAAATAGCGGATTTAATCAGTTCATACTGATTTAGTTTGCCCCAAGGCCCATGCTTTTATATGTAGTGGCCTAATATCATTTTACTGTTAATTAAATCCCTAAATCCCACTGGTGCAATCTCATTTTCTCAATTTTATGGCCATCAACGCCTTGGCCTCAATTGTCATATTGCCTATTATATATCTAGAATACTATAATGATTCTTAATGACAGCGTAAAAAAACGGTTATAGGGTCCAAACCTAGTATGGACATCCACAAATAATTTGTCTACATCCAGCATATTGCATTTGTTAGTGAACTGCTTTAAGCCCTTGCTGTTTGCCTTTCACCCAATTTATATATTACAATTATTGGCTACCCTTTCTGAGCGCTGCTATTAAACTTGTAAAGCAACAATGAGAAATCAGGTAGAAGAAGGATATCTAGGAAGGTTGACCATCATAAAGGGGGAACTTTTCCTGAAGAAGCTGTGAGAGCTTACCAGAGGATTACTTGAGCAAGCCCTTGAGCCTCTGGAAGTACTAGGTACTACAGCATTTCCTGTTAATTCATAAAACCTATTACAATCAACGAGGCTTTTTTATCAAGCTTAGGTCAATACTACTGCACTCAAATAATACTTTGTGTTTAGAGTGTGCATATAACTTGTGAACTTGATATCCAATGCCCCTGCACTAATTACATCATTTGGTATTCACTGAAATGGACTAAACCTTGTTTCTCTGCCCATCATCATTTGCAATCATGTATATATGTCTTTTAGTTGGAAACTACCTTATGGTGGAGGTAGAACGACCCTTAATTATTAAAGTGGCTCCATAAGGCACTACCAAATCATTCTTTTGAGTTCAGTCAATTATGAGAGATTACGAATACTCATGTTGGCCTACTTCTGATATTATAAAAGGTACTGATTATAATGAAATGCCTAGTAAAAACTATGGATTTTCTTCAACTTTACTTTGACAGCTTTTATACCTGTCGCAATTCCAATATGAGTGGACAATAATCATGGGACAGATAGGAAGGTTTGGAAAGAATCCGCTTAACATGATATCAGTTATGATTATTCAAGTGCCTCAAGATGAGGTAATATTGGGATATAATGGTTTATTATTGAATCGCCTCTAAATAAGGTGATATGGCAATAAGGCAATGTTGACATTCGACAATTATGAAGTAAATTGCTAATAATTAGGGTGATAGAAGGCTAGAGATTAATAAGCTAAAATTGAGGAGAATTGGCGAAATAGAATAGCCCAAGCTATGAGAGCTTTATCATCCAAAGCCGCTGTATATAAGCAAGATGGGCAATTAAGAGAGAGGTTGTTTTTATTAGAGAAGAGAGTGGAACAGCAAAAGGTCGCTGTATTTATTATAATATAAAAGAGTCAATTGAGGCGATTGCTCCTATTTTTAGTATATTTTCAAGTGTGTCCAAAGGACTAACATTCCCCACATTGTCTGTTTATTGCTCAGTGGGTTTAACCTGTACAAACAATTTGGCAGATCCTAAAGATACCATCCAATTTTATAACAGTGGTACTCACTACAGGGGGCCCTTAGATCTACAACTAAGTACTATGAAACTCCAGTCGCCAGTCATGTTTTATACAGCCTATGTTGCTGGGGAATCTTCATGAAACACTGCACCAGCTGAGTATTAGGAACTTATACTTACCTTAGATGCGGTGCTCAAAAAACAGGATGAACTCCTTCTAGAATGAAATGCTGTCATGCACCAGCTTGATAGCACGTTTAACCAAATGCGAATTCTGGGACAACAAAACATGGAACTCGCCAACCAATTGGATGATACTACTGAATGGATGCAGTGTGCAGAGTAGATATTGACCAGTGCCTCTCAGTCTTCTAACTGGGATGAGGATGACCATCAAGAGGGGGCACCATATGAGGAAAATTACGACGCTGGTCGGAGCTACTACACCCAGGATGGTAGTACTGGATACAAATATGAGTCATAGCACCAATTCCCTCAAGTAATGGTGGTGCCACCCATGGCAGAAGATCACACTACCCCTGAAGCGGCAGACATCTCAACTTCCGCTGGTCCAGCTTCTCATCAGGAAACTGCTTTTGAATTTTGACCCATTCTTCAGTATGTGCCAAAAAACTGTGAACGGGATGAGGAGGTTAATATCAAGAAACTACCTCCATTTGATTAAAATGAGAACATCCATGGGTTCTTCAAATGGTTTGAATTTGCTGCGGAAAGTGCATCTGATAGATGGAATGCTAAATTGTTGATATCCACCTTGGATGTCAGGAGTGTCGATCAAGTCACATGTTACCTCCCAAGTAACTTTGTCACCTATAAGGATGTGAAGGATAACGTGCTTCTCCTGTTTGGTGGTACTCCAAGATGTCACAGCGGAAAGCGGAATTCTTAATGATCCGATTATGCCAAAATGAGACTCTCCTGGAGTTTGTTGATTTATTCACAATGGAAGCCCACGTGCTGATTGGGGCAGGGTACTTAGTGGAGGCTGACTTGTGCATCTCCATGACCTCCATGGTGAAGCCATACTGAGAGCTTCACAATGTCATTTTGCTTTTCTGGATGATGACGTACCTCTGCTCAAGATTGTACAGCCTTTGCGTCACATATCCCCTAACTTCTCACCGCCAAATAAGGAATGTAAGATTACCGCCTCTACTGCACCCTCTTATTCAGGAAAATATTCTCATCTGACTCCGGCCTCATTTAGCAATCCTTGACCTTAATATAACTCTGTGCCTTGTCCTCAGCCAAATTATAGTTAGCAGTTCAATCAGCGTCAATGGTCTGGTCACAAAAACTGTCAGCAACCCAGTTACCAACCAGGACCTAGCTACACTGAACGTCAACAATCATCTTTATAACCTGGGCCTGGTTAATTTGTATGGCCTCAAACTTTATGATCTAAACCCTCTTATGACAATCAAGGATGTGGCTCTTATGGGGTTAACTGCTATGAATGCGGCCGCCCTGGTCATTTGGTAAAATTATGCCATAACCGCCATGGGAACTACGTACACCAAAGTGATACTATCAGAGAAAAGATGGAGCATAGTAGAGACGGGACCCTCTACCTCCACGATTCCAACCCAAAACGTCACTGAATTAATAGTAGTATATCCTACAGAAGTCCCTCAGTACTATGACAGAATTTTATACCAGCAGCCAGTTGGAGGAGTAATTGTAGTGACACAAGCTCAAGCCAAGGCAGCGGCGGAAGAAGAATCCCCAGAACAACCAAAGCTGTATGCCTGTCTAATGACTGATCAAGATTCCTTGGACAAGCTTGAATTTGCCTAAGATGTGCCAACGCTGAAAGGAGTAAACGTCACCCTTCTGGTAGACGCCATTGTCAAAGAGTATCCAAGTTGGTCAGGGGATAATGAGCTTTCTTGAAAAAAGAAATCCTGTAAATGTCCACATATTAAACAGTCAATGTTCTTCTTATTCTGAGTGAATGTACTATGATATTTTTAATAAAAAATAGAGTTCGCGCATTAAAAGATACTGGTGCTCCAGTCAACATAGTTTCCACTAAGATGATGGTGAAGTTGACGTTAAACCTGATGTGAACCATCGAATGTGTATGGAACTGCTGTAGCAGAAAGCACCATCTCTGAGGGGGCTTACAGTGCGCTACCTCTGAACTTTGGGTCCCTTATCATTGTAGCTCTGACAATTGTGCTACCAAACAAAAACTATGACTTGTTAATAGGAACTGATTTCCTGCGCCATTTTGGGGATGTTGTTAATATGACTGAGGAGACTTTCGCCATTCTGGGACAGCGGATCCCAATTTACTTCACCTATAGTGGAGTACCAAAGGATCCGGTGCATATGAGCCAAGTCAACCTTGCATATAGTGATGGGGTGATGCCAGTTTGCTACCACCGACTAAAGAGCAAGACTTGGTCCCTTCCCTAGAAGATATACGAATAACAAGGGATACCTCCTCGAGCTGAAGAGCCCATACCTATTCCTTCTGGACATCAAGTCTTAATGAACACCAAGTTAGAGGTGGAAGTGCCTATTGGACTATATGGGGAAGTCAGGGGATCTATCATCAAACTCAATTTAAGCTACATGTGGCCCCAGGGATGTTACTTCTGGGACATGGAGAGATTAAGGTTTTATTAGCAAACCTTCAGAGCGAACCAATGCAAATCTGCTGACACCATATAGTAACGTATTTACATTTGATTCCGATAGAAGAGGTCCTTCAGGTCCATGATTTCAGGTCGTTGGACGAATTTAGTTAACCAGTCAAGGCACCAGCTGGCGTACTAATAGCGATACTGTCGAGTAACAAATAGAACTATTGGAAGAGCAAAAAGACCAAGCAATAGCTTTATTTAAGAAGTACAAGGGGATTTTCACTGTTAACGATCATGACTTAGGGTGTGCTCAGGGGGTGGTCCATCGAGTAGACAAAGGAAATCATCCACCTATAAGGTCTTGGCTGATCTGCTGACCGAGGGCAGCAGAAGACGTTGTCACTAACAAAATTGACAAGTTACTGAAGCAAGAGATGATTGAACCATCCAAGAGTCTGTGGGCTTTGCCCGTTCTGATTGTAAAAAAGAAGGATGGCATCAACTGCATATTAATAGAATACCAGAAGCTCAACAGTATTACAAAAAGGGACTCATACGCTTTGCCAAAGATAGGTGATGCTTTGGATTGCTAAGGGAAGTCCATTATTTTTCATCGATGGACTTAATATCAGGTTACTGGAAAATAAAAATTACCCATTTTGAAACAGGAAAAATGCGCTGTAATCACCTTCAAAGGCCTTTTTCAATTGATGCGGATGCCTCAAGGGCTGTGGAACGCCCCAGCTACGTTTCAGCGAGCCATGGACACTATTCTTGGTGACCTGAAACTGTCATGCATCATTGTATACCTTGACGATATTAACGTTTTCTTTCAAACCTTTTTGAAGCATCTTGATCATTTAGAAGCAGTATTACATTGGCTGACTGAAGTGAACATTAAAATTAAGCCTCAAAAATGTAACTTCTTTAAAGATCAGCTGGAATACCAAGGTTCGTGGTAGACTCTAAAGGGCTGAAACCACAGCTGGCTAAAGTGAAGGCAATCACTAAAATGATTACACCTAATAGTAAATGTGACATACAGGTATTTTTGGGAATGTTCAGTTACTACCGGCGCTTTATCCCTAATTTTACTGTATTGGAGGGCCATTCTTCAAGTTGTTAAAAAAGGACGCTGTATTTAAATGGACAGAACGTTTTCAATATGCTTTTGATGATCTTTTTACGCTTTTGACTAGCACACAGATGTTATTCTATCTGAACTTAAATTGGGAGTTTATCTTTCAGATGTATGTGTCTCTTTCCACTGTTGGGGTAGTACTTACTCAGAAAGATGACGAGGGAGAGGAACATCCTGTAGCCTACTGTAGTTGAAGTCTGAACTTCCATGCTCGTAATTATACTGTGACTGAGTAAGAGTGTTTAGAAGTGATCTACATGTATAAGCAATTCAGAGTCTATCTGCATGAGGTAAAGTTTAAAGTCATAACAGATCACGCATCAATATGCTGGTTGCAGGGATTCAAAGAACCTGAAGGCCGTTTGGCTTGATGGGCTCTTAAACTGTAGGATTATAACTTTGAGATCCTTCATCGCCCAGGATTAAATCATCAGAATGCTGACTGTTTATCTTAATTGCCAACTGTTGCTGTGACAAAGGACCTCAGCGATGTGATGTACAATAAGATGATCAGCGGAAAATATGATGAAGAACCACCACAAGTTATCAAAGCATTAAACGAGATGTGAATGAATACCTTACAACAGAATGGTGAACTATACAAGCGGATCAGCGATTCTATGATGATTTTTCTGTGACCCTCAGAACAGCTGGGAATCACTATGAGCGCCCACAAGGCAGTCATATATGGTGGGTCTGCTATACAAAGGAGTTGTTGCACCCTTGGTACTAATGGGAAAGCATGAGATTCGATGTGCTTGAAACTATTTCATGTTGCCATCAGTGCCAAGTGGAGAAGCCATCCCACTGTAAGACTTCATACTGGGAAGTGAAACCACATTTTGCTTGGCACACGGTTTACCTTGACGTTGTTGGTCCCTTGCCAACAGGAGCCAACCGGTGTAAGTGCATTCTTGTGGCTATTGACCACTTTACCCGGTGGGTCAAAGCGAGGACAATATGAGATTTGGGGGTGGTTACAGTTGTCAAGTTCGTGATGGAATGCATTATTCAGCAACATGGCTGCACTCATTTTATCTTCAGTGATAATGGAACCAATTCACCTTGTGCATCCTCCCCAAACTGAACGAGCTTATGGAAATCTTCAGTGTTCTGACAACCCATACCACCCCTAATCCAATGGAAGTGGTCAAACTGGTGATGGGACTCTGGTGAACATTCTACAAAATTTTTAACAGATTGACCTTCTGATTGGACCTCCCTCCTTTAAACTGCTTGTTCGCCTATAACATAAGTTACCATTCCACCATGGGGAAGAATCCCTTCCAACTACTATATAGCTGACACCCAGCTCTTCTGGCATTACTTAATTCATGTGTAGAAGACACCAGAGGAATGGAACCCCACCGCTATTTGACTTTCCTTGTGAACACTCTGATCAAATTAGAAACTGAATCATATTCCTTCAGCTTAGTCAAGAAGATCAGGAATTAGGCCACCAATCAGGTATGTTATAGCGGGTTAGCGCAGTTCAAGGAAGGTGATATGGTTCTCTTCCATGACCAACATGGGTTCAGGTGGAAACACAAGCTGGCCAATCTTTGGATTGGTCCATCTGAAGTTATAGAGAAAAAAGGTTGACTCATATACCATCAAGGAATCTGCAAGTGGTCATATCATTAACTAAGCGCACATGAGTTCCTCCAACCATACAAGTAATAGGAGCCTTGTTGGCCAGTCAGGGAGTGGGTAATGTTATGATTCTGATATGACTGGACGATGATCATGGGCAGCTAGGGCGGATTGGAAAAGAATCCGCTGAACATGATATCAGTTATGATTATTCGAGTGCCTCGAGCTGAGATGATATTTAGATGTAATGGCTTATTATTGGATCGCCTTTAAATAAGGCGATAAGGCAATAAGGCGTTGTTGACATTTGACAAATATGAAGTAAATCGCTTTACAATTAGGGCGATAGAGGGCTAGAGAATAACAAGATGAAATTGAGGAGAATTGGCGGAAGAGAATATCCCAAACTATGAGAGCTTTTTTGTCCAAAGCTGCTATATATAAGTGAGATGGGCAATTGAAAGAGAGGTTGTTTTTATTAGAGAAGAGAGTGGAACAGCAAAAGGTCTCTGTATTTGTTATAATAAACAAATGAGTCAATTGGGGCGATATCTCCTATTTTTAGTATATTTTCAAGTGTGTCCAAAGGACTGACGATCCCCACATTGTCTGTCTGTTGCTCAGTGGGTTTAACCTGTTTGAACAATATGGCAGATCCTAATGATATCGTCCAATTATATAACAATACCAATTTAATGGAGCTGTTTACTCTAATTTGTTTAAACCATGAACTTTTACTCTTCACGTTTGGAACTTCAAAACTCTTACAAAAAAGGTCTTAGTGATTAAAAGCATCTCCTTGAAAGACGAATTTTGACCACTAGATATTGATTGTTTATGAAGGAAATTGTTGCAGGCGGGAAGCTAGCATTTGGTTGAAAATAGTAATCAATATAATTTAGAGACACATAAGATATTTTAAAGTTATACAACTGTAAAGTTCTAATGAAACATTCAAGCAGAACATTATAGTGTGTGAAATTTGACGTGCGTTATGTGTAACTTGCCTGCTGTTGTCTCATAAATTCTGACCAACAGAGCTTCTGCGCACCATGATGCTATTATGACTTAAAATTGTGTCATTCCCCTCCTTAAATAAGTAACCTGAGAAGTTAGATTAAAATTTTTCCAGCCCTTTGGACCTGCATTTATAAAAGTGAACTTATTGTTAACCAAATTAATTTACTGAAGTTTGATAAAAGTAAGTAAACGTGCAAAATTTAGTAATTTATAATAATAACGAGTAGCGCGTCTGAGCCTGTAGGTAGCAGAGGAAAATACGTAAATTAGATTAAAATAGTCAGGAGTTTAATATGATGAAGCTATAGTAGGCCAGCATTTCATACCTTATGCTAAAGACCTTCTTACCAAGGAGTTTGGCGGAGCCATTATAAATGACCACCCATATGATGAAGTTCATTAGTATCTCTTTAAATAGAGATTAATCTACCCATGTACTTATTTAACTCTTTTAACTTGAGGCACAGACATTATCTAATGTTTTGATATAAATGTTTTAATGCAAAAATCATTATTTGCAACGCCTGTAAGCCCTATATAGAATTGTATCAGGTTCAGATGCCAGTCCTGAATGAGGAGAATGGTTTTGCCCATATGGTGAAACATCACCATTGTTGTGCTGTCACTTTTGAGGTGCCTAACCAGTGTCTGCGGGAGCAGTGTAATCAATCCAACTGGGTATCCTCCCACCTAGTGAATTGATCTCAGACCTATGCCCTCAATCTGAGAGGCCTAACTTTAGCCAGGTCATTTGTTATTTTTGCGAAAATTTGAGGCATTATGGCAATCATTTTTCTAATTAAAGCTCCAAGTTTAGGGTTAGTTGACGAATTTGTAAAGCTTTCTGCTGTGTGTGTTCACTGTAGCTCTTAAGTCTAATGCACAGGTCAAATGTGCGCGTTGAAATAGATTATTGACATAGTATTTAGTTTGGGTTGTCAATATGATGGTTATTGTCAAAGTTGATATTTTCACAACCAACTTGGCATTGTCCCCAAATCTAGACTGATGCTAACGCTCTTACTTTGTACTTTGAAGGTACTTATGCCTAAGAGAACTTCTACATTTAAATTTTTTCTCTTTATGCAGGAGCTAGTAGAGCAGATAAACCCCTTGGGCAAGGGAACTTTCCCTTCAACTCTAGTCACAAGTGTTGGCAACTGAAAAATAGATAAGAGAATTACACCTCTTTTCCACTCTAATCACAAGATTATACAATCTA
Source organism: Massospora cicadina (assembly GCA_022478985.1). Lineage (NCBI taxonomy): Eukaryota > Fungi > Entomophthoromycota > Entomophthoromycetes > Entomophthorales > Entomophthoraceae > Massospora > Massospora cicadina. The sequence goes on from JAKSZP010009207.1 coordinate 103,116, forward strand.
GATTGTCAAGTTATCAAAAAAATTTAAATTACCAGTGAACTGATTATTAAATACAAACTACTTTACTGTGCTTTATTTAGTAAAAATTATGGAAATTCATGAGGGTATATGGCGCCCAACTCTTCCATTTGATTTTCACTTGGAAGTGATAGCTGTTGCCAATGGATTAACCAACTGAAGTTGCACCCAAAGAATATTATCATCCGTCTAGTCCAAATTTTCTGCCAACAAAAAAGCAATTCCTTTTGGTTAGTTAATGAGCTTTTCCAACGTCTTTTATCAACCTCAGCGGATTACCCTTAAAAGGCTAGTAACCTGCTGAGGTAAGGGACCTTTTACCCACAAACAGCAGGTCATGTTACATAAAAGTTAATTTTCAAGCTCTATCAGAAGTGTTATCAACGCACAACATCTAATCATACACAGTGCATTCAAAAAGTTCAGGGACTAACGTTTTAAAGACACAACTTTACAAATAAATAAACTTTCTTTTATCATAATTTAACATACAATCTTTCCCTCTCTATACATATTTCTATTGCTAAAACAATTGTTAAAAAGTATGCACATAGTTCCTTTTTTTTAACCATGTTTAAACCAGCTGTCACATTCTTCTGAATTGTCTCTACTTTACTAAAAAGATGAACCTTCAGTGCCACCTAAAGATTAGAGAACAGAAAGAAGTCAATCAGAGCCAAATCTGGTGAATAGGGTGGATAATTATAATCTGAAGGTGGCACTGAAGGTTGATCCTTTTGATAAAGTAGAGAAAATTCAGAAGAATGTGACAGCTGGTTTAAACATGGTTAAAAAATAGGAACTATGTGCATACTTTTTAACAATTGTTTTAGCAATATAAATATGTATAGAGAGGGAAAGGTTGCATGTTAAATTATGATAAAAGAAAGTTTATTTATTTGTAAAGTTGTGTCTTTAAAACGTTAGTCCCTGAACTTTTTGAATGCACTGTGTATTTAAAAAGATTTTTACACTTAAATTAAAATGAAAAATATTTAAAATTACTAGAAAATTGAATTTATTAGTTTAATTATGAGTTAAACGGGAGGTCAAGAAGCAACCTCTCTCTATATCTCGCTGCTAAGTATGTAAATCATAGTGAGGCTAAAAGTGAGAGAGGCGAGTATTCAATATAAGCTGAGAATAGCCAAATTAGGAATATGGGATTTTGACCTATCAGAGCTCTCAAGCCTCTCCTCCCTTTAACTTGATGAATGATAAAGGGTCAATAGCTGGTAAAATAAACCCAAGGGGCAAAGATTTTATATATTAAACCAATCAGATGGTGGTAAATAGTTGAGCCTGGTAGAACCCCTTTAAGTCTATAAAAGGGTGTGGTATCCACTTAGGGGTTTGAACTAAATTGAAGATGAGATGGAAAGGAACCTCATAATGAATCCCCCTGATTCCGCCACAGGTTCAGCAAAACCCTGCTATTAACAATAGGGTTATTTGCCAAGAGTGGGGGTTAGAAGTATTACCCTTACTCGTGGAATTCCACCTAGAAAAAAACAGGGTTTTTTGGGGGATATTAGCCATACTCACCCTCGAACCACTTTTCTTACAATACTGGATATAAAATTGTCTTATAATACCCCCTTCAGGAGTGTCAGGGGGAGAATAAAGGCGCAAGAACTGGCCATGGACCTAGTTGACTTTAACTCTAGAAATAAGGAATTTATTGAAGTACTCTTCCCCTTGCTTATAAGTGACTATAAAAGGTCCTTCCCAGATATACCTTAGCTTCTCACTTCTAGGTGTGATTTAATTGTGATAATACAGCATAAAGTCTGATAATTGGAAGGAAGAGGAGGCCAAAGCATATTAACTGCTTGGACTTATTTAGTGACAGTCTTTGTCAAATTGGTCATAGTCTCTGATTGTAACTAAAAGAGATCTGGGCCAACCTTCTCATGGCTTGCTCAGGGTCAGTCCTATCATAGAAAAGTTCTATAGTTAATAATGCTGACACCCCAGGTTCTTGTCCATACAGCACATAGAGAGGGGACTTTCAGAAATGCGGTGGTAACTAATATTGTAGGCCATAAGGATCTGGGTAGATATAGATCCCAGTAAAGAGGGTCTTATTTGGCCATTTTGAGTAGTATAGAGACCTGGGTTCCATAAACTCTTTCTACGGCACCATCTTTGGTGGGTTATAGTGGACCAAGAAGAGTTGTTGCGCTCTTATGGAAGTGGCGAGGAGTTTTACCACTATAGAGGTTAAAATTTCCCCATTGTCACTAAGTAGGGCCTCGGGGCAACCATGATGAGTGAAGATATATTGGTGTAAGAAGGTGGAAGTGGCTTAAGCAGTCTGAGCGGGGAGAGCGACAGCTTCAAACCATTTGGTGAAATGATCAATTATGACAACGATATATTAATTGCCACCAGTAGTCTGAGGTGGAGGACTTACCACGTCTAAACTTATAGTGTGGAAGGGTTGTTGAGGCATAGTAGTTTGATATTGATACTGAGCCTTGAAGCTGGATTACGTTTTACAGGTCAGACAACCATCCAGGAATTCATTTAAGTTCTCCATGACACCTCCCAGTATTAGCGCTCTTTAACTCACCCATAAGTTTTTCATACCCCACTATTCCCTAGTATAGAATGGGACTATAATAGGACAGGGACTCACTCTGATGGCCGGAGATAGGGCAAACCAGTTTGCACCTTCATTTTTGTATAGCTTCCCACTCTCCAACTTGGTGTTTCATAAGTTTCAAGCTAGTATCTTCTGAACTGTTTCGTCCTTATCAGCACAAGCATCAGGAGTCATTAAGAGGTTACATAACACCATCTAGTACTAAAAAAAGAGGTTACATAACCTCTCAGCTTCACTCTTGCCTAAGTGAAGGACAGTAAGCAGCGGCACCCAAATACATTTATTTGTCGAGTTCCAGCCTGATGCTCAATTTTCAAATCATAATGCTGAATCTTTAAAGCCCAGCGAGCCAACCGTCCAGTGGTATTTTTCATATTCTGCAAACAGTTCAAGGTGGCGTAGTCAGTATTTGCATTAAATGAAGTCCCATATAAAAAGTGCGAAATTATTTAAAAGTGATCAGACAGCGAGGCACTCCTTCATAGTGACACTGTAGTTGCGCTCAGCCTTTATGAGCATCTTATTGGAGTAGGATATGGGATGATTGACCCGTTGCTCTTCCAATTGCGCCAGGATGACTCCAATGGCTTAGTCAGAGGAATTACTAAACAACATAAAGGGCTTTCCATAGTCAGGGTGGCGCAGGATCAGTCTTTATTGCAATAGCTCCTTCTAGGTCTTAAACGCGGCCTTTTAATCAGCACCCCAATGAAAAGGAGTGTTATTAACTAAAAAGCAGATGAGGGGCTCACTGACTTAAAAGAATCTGGGGATGAATTTATGGGAATACCCCGTCATGCCCAAGAATACTGGACGTCATTAAAGGTTTTGGGCGAAGGCATCTTGGATATTTATTCAACTCTATCCTGTAGAAGTTGTATCTCTTCTTATAAGATAGCGTGCCCAAGAAAATCTAGCTTCTTCTGGAAGAATTAATTTTGAGAGATCTTAAGTTTGACTTTAGATGCCTCCAAGTGTTGGAACACTTCCTTTAGGTGCGTGAGGTGCTCTCTGAAAGTCTTGAAGAAAACTGATCTCATTGAGATAGAAATTCACACAACTCATATGAGATCCAAGAAAGTGTGATCCATACCCTGCTGAAATAGTTTCATACGCAGTGAACAACCTCTGAGGAGGCTGAGTGAGTTGGAACAGGATCTAATTGCAGAAAAGGGCAAGTTTATTCTGGTCCTGTGGAGAAAGGTCCATTTGCCAATATCCACTGTCAAGTCCATAGCGGAAAAGAACTTGGATCCAGTGAGTTGGTCCAGAGCGTCGTCAATACAGGGGATATGATATCTATCCTTTTTGTGAGGTTAATCAATTTGCGGTAGTCCATAACAATCCAATGAACACAATTTTTCTTCTTTATCAATAGAAGAGGGGACGACCAAGGGCTTTGATAAAGCACCAGCAACCCAGTGTCTGGCAACTTTTTGAACTCTGTACACATGAGGCTCCTCAGATTTTGAATTGCAGTAGGGTTTAGATCAAATGGGATGATCATCCCCAAGGTCAAAGGTATGGATCCAACATTCATGTACCCAAACTCAGTATAATATTAGAGAATAGGTCGCTATAGGCCTCTAGTAAAGTGTGGACCTTGTCAAGTTCAATGGGGGTTAGTTATCAGAAATATGAACAGTAGGCAGTGTAAGTAACGATTAGTCAGCTAGTAAGCCCGTATTCGCCATGGACCCAATATGGTGAACTTGTTGGATGTCCTCAATGGGAATCAGAAGGCCTCTTCCGATCTCCTGATGCTTTTTACGACTATGACCTTCTTGGTGAGACTCCCCAGTAGGATATTAATAGGTCGCCGATAGGCTGAGTCTAGCAAGCCTGGTAATACTTTGGGCTCTAGAAGACTAACTCCATCAACGCTGATTAGGTGCAGTAGACTTTTGAGAGGGATATGCAAGGTAATATTGTTGTCACGCACTATTTGTTCACCCGCCTTGATTTAAACATCATCAGAAGCATGAAAAGGAATACCATCTAGGGCGTCCACAGATTCAGGCAGCTTCTTTGTATTCCAACCCGCAGTCATGTAGGTTAGGGATAAGGCGGAGGAAGGGTACTCAAATGTGCAAGCGTATTCCTTTTTTCAATTTTTGTTGTTAGCCAGATTCATGAAAATTCTAATTAAGCATGGATAGATAGTCCAGCTTTAAATCAATGATCCCAACATATTTGAGCATAAACAGGCTACTGATGAGTAGATCATAAGTATTTTTAGCCAAGGCCACAACTGGGGCCAACAAGATGAGCCTTTCCAAATCAGATGGGCAGAGAAGAGTATTCACCAATAGAGCACATGCTGGAAGGACCAGCCTTACCAAACTCTTATTTGCAGCCAAGGTCAAGACTAGCTTAATTTTTAATGAGCTTGGATGACACAACGTTCACAGGAGATCCAGTGTCAAGGATAGACATGAACCATACTCCATTTATGACGTGCTCCACCTTGATTAAGGTTCCTACCCAGGATGAGGGAAAGAGTTAGGACCCACTTTAGACGAAGAGTAGAAGCAAGCCTTTTGTCAGTTTCAGGGTATTTACCGTGGATGATTGCAGGGTATGAACACATGGGTGGATCGGATCAGCGTGGCAATGAGCTTTCAGCGTTACTGGCAGTACCATTAACATAGAACCCCTCAGTACTTGACGGAGATAAGTTCTGTGATTTATCCTAGCCATATCCAATCTTTCAGGGTTCCACATGTCTGGTACCTACACTTCCCCTGGGGCTAAAACATAATAACTGAAATCTTCACAAATCCTTAATATTCTTCATTGAGAGGTTATCTAAGCACGGTAAGAAGTAAATAGGGTGTTAGTTAAGTTTAGTTCTTCCCTTGTTGCAGGAGAGGCCTTGAGGGCGCTCTTTTTATATATTACTTTTTGGAGGAGGCGTTTTAAGTGCCATGGCTCTACATATGGCCTTTGAAGTAGTGGGTTGAGCTGCCCCATGGCTACATGTTTTGGATAGGGATGGTCAGAGGTTGAGGTTGAGGAATATAGAGATAGCATTTTGGAGGGACGTGGTAAGGGAACCACTTGAGGAAGCCTCTCTGAATAAAGAGGAGAAATAAAACAAGGGGATTACTGCTTTTACTGTTGGCCGTTTGAGATGAAGATGGAAGGGAGCACTGCCCCCTCATGCCAGTATCCTCTGGCCATCCTAACATGAAGGAGGTGAATTTCGTGGTGGCAGCTCCGCGGTAGCTGGTTTCCTGAGGGAGACAGCAATAGAAGAGGTTAGAGGTGTCAAAGTAGATTCTTACCTCAAAGCTCTTCACATATGGTCAAGTTATAAATGTCAGCCACTACTAGCAAAGCCTCCTTGATATTAAATACATTTTAAAAGGAGCGCTTGACTGAAGAGTTTGCATCGCCAGGGAGGGTTGGGGCGCCAATCCAGCCAAGATAGCAGAAATAGCTTTGACTAGTGGTAGCATCTTTGAAAGCAATAGAGATTGGGCTTCACTATAAAACCACTCAAAAAGAAACAATCAATCTTTCTTTTTGTAGGCTAAAGCACATAAAGGCCTGTTTTTGACTTTAAAAACTCTGTGTGAAGCCAAATTATTCAATGAGCGCTAGCTTAACCCCCGCTTAGGTGCTAAGATTGGCCACGTAAGGAACCATTATCTCCTGAGCCACACAACTCAAACAGGAAAGGATATACTTGGTTTTCTGCTGTTCAATTGACCTTCCATAACATATTCATAGATGAAATGAAATGAGGCAATACTGCCATCACCCGGGATAAACATGTCTCTGAGAGGGAGTATATGAATGACAGGGAATGCCCCATGAGGGTCTAGAGAAGAGTGATGCTTGAGCCTTTTAAGGCGAGATAAAGCACTGGCTAGAGGTTGTTATAAAGCATCTAGACTGAGGTCAGATGCAGCTGGAAGGTTGTTAGGGTCACTTTCTACACCGATTTCCATATTTTATAACGTTTTTTGTCTTGTACAGGGTACCCTGTAGTGAGCACCAATTTGTTAAAATTTGGGCTTTTAATATGCTTGACGGTGCTTTTTAGCACAGGATTCTACCAATACAGCTGTGACATGAGTCTTATAACTCTCAGCTGTTGGGACATATATTTAAGAGATTGTTCACTTTATTAAATAAAAAACCTTTAAAAAATACTAGATATTGATTTTATTATTTTTATATAAGTTAAACGGGGTTGTCAAGAAATAACCTCTCTATATATCTCGCTGCTTTGTATTTTATTTATTTTTAGGCTATATGTTATAGAGTCGAGTATTCAATATAGGCTGAGAATAGCTTAATTAGGAAATATGTGATTTTGACATATCAGAGCTCTCAAGACTCGCCTCATCCTCAAATTGATGGCTGATAGATGGTCAATAGCAGCTAAAATAAACCCATGGGGCAGGGATTTTATGTATATCAACTAATTAGATGGTAGGAAAATATTTGCACCTGGTGGGACCCCCTACAGGTCTATAAAAGGAGATGGTCTCCTCTTTTTGAGTTTGAACTAAACTGGAGATGAGATGGGGTGGACTCTCAAATACTACCTTGATTTCGCCGCAGGTTTGGTACAGCCTTACTACTAACATTAGGGCTATTTAGCCAATAATTGGGGTTTGTAGTATTACCATGATTTGAGGGATTCTACCAAAAATTATCTAGGGGCTTTGGGGGTAATTAGTCATACTTACTGTCGAATAATTGCATTTCCATGACAGTGGGCTTATCTGGTTGACAGGCCAACCAGTGTGAAGACTGGTCGAGCCTTGCCAATTTACTTTAGGCGTCAGGGCCAGCGACACTGGCTGACCACTTAGCTTGTCACCTGCACCATTTGGGGATCCTCAGCCTAACCCTCAAATAAAAAGAATAAATAAATTTATAGTAAAAGGGCAGATTGGCCAAAGGAGAAATTATTGAGAGGGAAGTGCCAATTTATATATATATGTACAAAAGGGCTACTGTGCCCATCACTGACCTATCAGCTAATCACTGGTTCTTTCAGCCAACCAAACTCTCTTCCTGTCATTAACTCTATCGCCCTGTCCTTCCTGATGTCTGAATTAGTTACAGCTCACCCTTGGCCTTGAGTCACAGATGAGCTATATAAATGATTAATAAAAATAAACATCAAGTTTGGTTCAACTTTAAGTTGATTTATATGTTCTGGAAACCACTTTGGTCGCTTGAGTAAACTCAGGAAATAACAGCTTCTTGCTGATGACACATATTGAATCATTATTATCTATCATTCAGGAAATCGCCTTTCTTAGGCTATAGTTGATTATTTATATATGAGGCGCTGGAAACATCCTCAGGTGCCTTGAACTCAGGATCATCTTTTTTGCTGATGTTACCTAAATAATTAAATGGATCATCCCCAGCTACTAGTTGCCAGTATCTGAATACCAAGTTGGGGCCATTGATTGGTCCTGACCAACCCTAACTTTCAATATTGGCAGAATACTATATTTAGCTCAACCCACATTGGGGAGTAACTACCCAGCAATCACCTAAAATACCACGAAATTTAGTCAATGAGCCATTCCGGCTGGATTGGCCATTTTTATCCCAAATCTCATTTAATCATTGAAGAAAATCTATTTGTTTAAAAATTCCAACATTACCCATACTTAACCAAATGGTATTCCTCCTAATTCCAGTCTTATCGTGTGGAATGGCATCCAGGGCTTGCCCCTCCCCACCACCAACAATTGCCAGAACACAACCATCAGTTTGAGGTCACACCAATGTGCTCTTCCTCTCCCCGACCAAACTGGCAGCACATCCTCACCACCTCCTCATTAACCCATCAGCTACTTCAGCACCAACTAGCAGAACTCCCTGTAGTGAGCACCACTATTGATTTTTGTGGTATGGGTTAGATCTGCTAAGCTGGTTGCAAACGTCAAAAATCACTGAGCAATGGACGAGTGAAATGATGATCGCTGATCCTCAATAAATAATAATAATATAGTACTTAAATAAGGAGCTATTGTCCTACATGATACCAATTTTAATTAATATATAAAATAACAGTTACTTCCATTAATTTTTCCCTACCTTCTTACTTCTAAAAAGACCTCCTCTCCTCATTCTCACGCTCTACTCTTAATACTCAGTATTCCTAGACAGTTTCAACCTTTCCGCTTAGTAAATCTCTATTTGCTACAATTTTAAGGGTTTTGTTCCGTCATTGAGGTTTTGGAAGAATTCACTCAATTTTTCAAAGTATAGTACTTCAATCGATTTGCTCCCCATCAACATAACCTACCACACAAATCTCAAAGCTCACCTCAACTCATAAAATACAATCCGCCTGATATATTATTTATCATCCTGTCATATCAATTTCTTGAACTTACCCTTGAGCACTTTTCTAGCAGTCATGGATATGCAATTATTTTACACCAGTATTTCCCATAGTAAGCTTTTAGGACTCCCTTGTCATTTTAAGGGATAATCTTGATGGGCTTTTAATTCCCCTGGTTTCTGTACTCCCCAGATTGGGTTATCCATCTCTGATCAGAGAGGATATTTTCATTCTCCTTGTGCCTCTTCACAGTGGGTTAAAATTTAACAAGAGCTAATACTTCCAAGCATCCTTATCCTTCTTTGTGACTCTTTATGGCAGATCTCGTTTCAACACAATCTTATTCTGCCAACATTCATGGTCTTCTTTGACTCCATCTTAGATCATAACTACTTTCGTCATATTTCATCACTCTTCTCCCCATTTAGACAATGGAAGGTGAGATCACCACCAGATCCTTTGATCGTGGCAATAAAAAGTAATATTATTTAATATTTTTGTCAATTTGACTATTTTTTCTTAATGATGATTTCCTTATAGATAAGTATTTTTTCATTTTATTTATCATTTTATATTTTTTTCTTTAGGTTTTTATCTTTTATATTATATGCATATATATTACCTTGGATCAAATACTCTGAGTCTTTAGTTTGAACCTGGTTTACTATAAGACAATACACTATGTTCATTATCATATAGGCATCTGTAGCCATATTGGTTTAATCTCAAACAGACCCAACCATAGGACGTCCCATTTTTTGTCAAATCTATAATTATTGCAATTGGCTACCTTACCTCCCACATGTTACTCTTTAAGCTCTGGTCAATTTTGATCATCCCTCTTCTATGCTCTAATTTTTCTTTGACATTGTGTCAAATGCTTGTAATTGCAATTCAATCATAATATTTGCCAATTTGGGTAAATATAATTCTGCGCTCATCCCCAAAGCAGGTTCTACTGATGAATATAAATTGGTAATAGTGAGGCTCTTTGTCCATATAAGAGCTTTAAAACCATTTTTCCTAAAGCTATATGATAACTTATATCATATGCAAAGGTGACTGAAATCAGTTAATATCCCCAAGTGGAGGTTTTAACCTCTACCAATTTTTGCAGAGTCACAACTAATGTTCTGTTGACTCATTTTACCATTTCAATTGTCTCAGGATAGTAGGGAACAGACACCACTCTTCATATTCCCATCGTTTGTTCAGCTTTGGGATCACTTAGTACGTAAAGTTGGTACTATCAGAACTCAAATTACTTGCAGGTATTTAGCCAGTACACTACTTGATACAGTATGATTTATGATGTGTTTGTAGCATCTAATCTGCTCAAGTTTTTGTCTCAACAAATTTAGTCAGTTGATCTATTGTGACAAAAATGTACTTTACTCCCTCAGTACCAACACTCAAGACTTCCATCACATATATTGACACCATGTGCCAAGCCGACCAGGTCGTAATAGCTGGTATCCTGTCATATACTTATTTAAATTTATTGTGGGGAAGGCCGACCATGGGACGGACACTTCCGAATATGACTCAGGACAGATAAACTTAGTACTGGGGGAGGCACCCCAGAGAAGCGATGCTATCTCTTGTTGCCAGCGGGAACGCCACTTATGGGGAGGGGGAGGGAACGTGTGAAGGGGCTGTAGCCACTATTGAGAACGTGTGGAGGAAGGGGTCTGATTTGATGAACCAGACTGGAAACCAAGAGGAGACCAGCTGTTGGCGACGCGGTGGGAGGTATCCAAACATCCACGCTTGAATGTGGTCCACCAAATGAGACCGGAATCTGTGGACAGTTTCTGGGAGGGTGGGGGTGGAGCCTGCGATGGCATCTAAGACAATCGTGTGGATGGTCCACATGGCGATTGCAACCACCAGAGTATGGAAGAAGAGTGGAAAGGAGGAGGCCATTGATAGAGCAAACATATCTCTTGACAGACTGAAGGGATGCGTTTGATCCTGGCCCAGCAGACGTTAAACTTCGCGCCATATCACTTTAGAGGTGGGGCACTTCTCCAGGCGTTGGAGCAGCGTTCCATACTGGCCGCACACGACACAGGATGAGTGTAAAGCGTTAGAGTGCTCAGCTGTATGATACACCCACCTCAGGCAGCGCCACACATGGGAGTGGACTTGAGGCTGCAACAGAGGGTGATGTACATATTTCCAGATTGTTTTTTGGGTCTCAATGGAATAAGGGATGTCCATCATGTCCAGGTAGTCCACCCTGGATAGGACATGGGGCCGAATGGGGATCACGCCATCATGGATGGGTAGCCCCTGTACCTCTTGTGTGAACTGAGGAGAGGGGCGGCCTCTTTGGGTTGTATGTCCACTAATACAAATTCTCCACTCTGCGCTCCGTATGGGGAGTTTGATTCGTTTGTAGTGGGTTTTTGTCCCGTGAGGACCTGTGGCCGATGTGTGTGATGCGAGGTATTTCATCAGGGAGTGGGGGTTTGATGGATTGTTGAGGCCCAAGGCTCAGGAGAAGTTGGAGCGGGCTGCGCAGAACCAGTGTTGGGATGGGAGTGTAGGAGCGGTGACGGCCGCGATCCAGGTGCCGAGGATCTTGGCAGCATGGGCTTTGAATCAAGCAGGCCCATGCCACCATAATGATGAGGGCCAAACATGACCTCTAGCCGCACTGGTGGAGGGCGGCCTGACCAAAGCCATCCTTGCAGCAAGGCATACAAAGATTTGAAGAAGCTTGGGGAGAAGGGGATGGCGTGGGCTCCAAACCAGACTTTGGATAGGAGCATATAGTTGGCTAAAACAACCCTGCCAGTAAGGGAAGTAGGGTGGGCTTTGAGGGAGGCGATTTGCTTCGTCACGTTGTCCAGAATACGGCACTCCATTACTGCTGACGCGTATCCGCCTGCCTCCATCCACACGCCCAGATGGCGCACTGGTCCTATGGTAGGACGTGGCACGAAGGGGAGCACCAGTGGTGCAGTGTGTGTTGAGTTAGTAAGGCGTGGCCGTGGGCGAGCAGATGGGCCGGGTTGGGAACTAATTGCTGGGGCCCAGCAGTTCTGAAACTGACCAAGGAGGATGATTTTGGTTTTGGAGGCGTTCAGTGCCGCGTTGCTTACCCGGGAATATTCCTGGATGAGAGCTTCAAGCGCGCGTGCATCTTGATTATTAGACACCCCAACCACACAATCATCTGCGAATGCCAATATCTTGACTGGGGCTTGGCCTGGCACATGGACCTCAGTGAGTTAGGCATTCACATTTCGCAGCAGTGGGTTAAGGCTGAAGTTGTATAAGAGTGGGCTGAGGGGGTCCCCTTGTCGCAAACCCCTTTGAGGGTGGACTACTTCCATTAGGAAGCCAGGGCCACGCACTGCAATTGTTGCAGATTCCGTGAGCAGCATCACCCAGTTGATGAAGCGAGGGGTAGGCGGAATTGATGGAGGCAGGCCCTGAGGTATTCCCAGTTTACTCTATCATAGGCCTTTTGTTGGTCCAAGAATACAAGTCCCCAGAGGCTGTGGACTGACATACATTAGCCACAGAGTGCACGTTATCCCAAATTGACCTTCTGGGGATGAAACCGAATTGTTCTGGGGAGATGGTGGAAGATGCAACAGTCCCTAAACAGTTAGCATGATTTTTGTTAAAATTTTGGTGTCTGTGTTTGTTAGAGAAATGGGGCGCCAGTTGGCTAAGTCAAGCTTATCTCCTTTCTTGAAGAGTGTGACAGTAAAGGCCTCATGTCCTCCTGGTAGGAGGCGCGTTTCCAACGGGCTTTGGTTAAGTGAGGCAAGCAGAAGTGGGGATATATATTTGAAATATTTTTTGTAGAACTCATATGGAATGCCATCTGGGCCTGGGTATCTTTGGTTTGGCGCACCGCGAATGGCTGTCCATAATTCATTTGAAGTAATTAAATTCATTATTTCTGGGTATCAGAAAACGGTGCAGATATGAGCTCGGTCAAGAAATTCCACCACTTTGGCTGGCTGAATTGGTTCAGCTTGGTACAACTTGGAGTAATATTTTTGAATTTCGATTGCCACTTTGGCTGGTGTATCTACAATAGAATTATCCAATCTTCGCACTTGTGTGCAGGCCACGCACTCTGGCGTGGGCAAAAATTTTTAAAGAAATATGCGGTGCACTTGTCACCTTTTGTGATGCGTGTGGCCCTGTATTGAACACAAACCCGATGTTTGTGTTGCCTTTCAAGTGCGTTGAGGTGGGCGGCTGCCTCCGCCCACTTCTGGCCCCATGCAGAGCTGTATCCTGTAACTGGGATGTTGGACTCTAAGTGTGCCAATTCTGCCAGAGCAAGCAAGATAACCGCTGATGCTCGTGAGCATCTGGAGGAGAGATGGCAAGAGTGGCGGATGGTGTCCTCTTTGAAAGTTGCCCATGTGGAAATGGGGTCCACACAAAACGGTGCAACAAACTTTTTCGCCAAAGTTGCCTCCTTCACCCATGTGGAAAATCCTGGCGACGTGAGCTTGGGGGGCAGATTTTGCACCAATGTGGGGCCTTAGCAACTGTGACAGGTAGGTGGTATGTTATCAAGACCAGTTGGTGGTCTGAGAATTCCATTTTTGTTGTTTTGAAGTGGGAGATGTGGGGTTGGAATTTCGCCAGCATTAGAATAAGGTCGATGCAGGTCATGGACCTTAATTGGCCATTTTGGATGTGGGGACGCTTCATGTTTTTGAGCAGTGGGGCATTTCATGGCAGTGCATCCATTAACCCAAGGGTGGCCTTTAGAACGCGTAGTTCAATGTGACCCTGTGGGGCATGGGGTGAGGGAGGCCACCGGTCTGTTAGTGAGGTTAGCCAACAGTTCATCTCACCAACTAGGAAAGAATCAGGGGGTAGCAGGAGGGATTTGACCGATGAGAAAAATTCCTGATGCTTGTGTGCACCATTTGGGGCATAGATGTTGACAATTGCATGCACTACGTCGGCCCACGAGAAGGTGATGATGAGCACTTGGCCATTTAGGAATATTTTTGAGGATACAAATTTGAAAAAATTATTTTTCCAAATTAGCACCCCACAGTGCTTTGACCAAAAGGATAGGGATGGGAGGAGCATTGTTTTCCAAGTTTTCTTGGAACCTCATGGACAGTGGGACTCCTGGATGGCCAGGATATCCACGGGTAAATTGTGTTGTAAAAAACTCAGTTTCCTAGCCTGGGATGGGGAGGCCTTGAGTCTGGCGATATTCAACATCCCTAAAGTGAAGGTTTTCCCCATCACACCTTAGGTGTGAGGGGGTGGGCCCCAGGCCCACCAGCCTCTTCAAGGTCCCCACGGGCTTTCACAGCAGCACAGGTGTTAGCAGCAACGCTATGGAGTTTTTGTTGATTTTTGTGGAAAGAATCGCATTGGCTTTGGCCTTCGCTTTTTGTTTTCCCGATGTCGGACGAATTTTTTTGCGGTGCAGATGAGTTCAGTGCACCGTTGAGCGGGTCAAAAAAAATTTTCAGTTGGGATAGGTCCCAAGTTGGTTTTGACCAGAGCTTGGGTGCAACGATTGGGTGAGATTGAGTCTCCCACTGGATCCTCAGATTGAGTGGCCTGCTTGGTATGGGCTTCCCAATCTGATTGGTTGATGGATTCTCGAGTTGCTTCTGCTGCAAAGGTTTCCATGTCCTCCTGGCATTGTGAGTGTGGGATAGCGGTGGTGGCCTTGGCCATTTCCTTGGCTGCAGCCCTATGGGCCTGCTTAGCCTTCTTCCATTCTTGCGGGGAGATAGGCTTTACCAATAGGTAGCAGCCTTGTGCTCCCCATGGGAAAGCCTCCTTGGTGCTTGCGGTTGGTTTTTAGTGCACCTCTCCATTGGCCATGGCTGCTGAAGGGTGCTCTTGGAATGTGACACCTTCCTTGATGGGGCATGCGTGCACCTTGTGGCTGAACATGTCACAGTGGGTGCAAATGGGGGGCGTGCTGTCCACAGTCACCTGGAATGGGTTGGGTGATATGCCCTGCGATATCAATAAAGGTGGAGTGCAGGATCTGGGTTAGGTCCTTCATGATCTCCTCAGTTGGGGTCAGAACTGTGATGGCTTTGCCAGTGCACAGGTGTGGCATCAGCATGAAGCGTTGCATTTAAAAAGATTGTATTTCGCCATATATGGCGAGACCATCTTTCAGGTGTTGCTCCAAAATGTCACGTTTTACCATAGCAAGCAAAAAGTCAAATGTGAGGAAAATTTTGTTTGATTTTGTCCATCTGGTGCATTTGGTTTCGACAACCCATTGCCCTTCAGGGAGGTCAATCACTACGTGCACTGCTGCAGCCTCGTCTTCTGCTTTTTTGCTCTGGAAACCTAGGTCCAGCCAACCGCATGACATGGAGTGAGGTGTGACGTACACCACAGTCAGGAAAATTTTGTGTACATCTTCACAAAATTTTTCCCATAAGGCCGTTTTTTGGATGTCCAGATACACGCGGACTCCGAATTCCACTGACTAAAGTGGTTGGGAGTGTGGCGTGTTGATGTACTGGTTGTATCATGCTTGCCATGCAAGTATCTCCGGGGAAATTGTGACCGCCAGTTTTTTAAGATTTTTGTCTATTCCACCGGATTCTCCAGGGCGTTTTTGAACGTTGGAGGCTGCGGGCCTTCCACCTGCTCCTCTTACCTTGATTGCCCAACTGCTTCCTGACATGGGCGCAGACTAATCTCCTCTGTGAGATTATCAAACTAGATTCAGTCTTATATTGAATAGGTTGCAATAGTGATTGCAACGAGAAAGAAAAGTTCCTGTCATATACTTATAGTACCTGTGGAGTTGAAATTTTACACTTCAGGCTAGATAATCCACAACATCATAATTTGTTAATTTCTAGTAATAATAATGGCTTAGATGGTCATATATTGCTTAGGCACCATGCATTATATCTTTGTTTTTACTTTTAATAATTTCTTATTTTTGCCAACTATTTAAAGAATAATTACCATTTCCATCAACTGACTTGTACAGCTATCCATTCATCTTGTTATTTATATCACATTCTTCAATGCACTTTAAATCTCATTGGGTCATCCCAATTCCCTTCTATTATCAGTGGAATAATTCATCTGTTTGATGGTACACAACTTGAGCGTCAGGTAATCTCAATAGTACATCAGCATTCTGATGTGCTGCTCCTGCTCATTGTATATTTTTGAAATTTCAGGCTTTTAGTTTTAGAGCCCACTGTGCCAGTCGCCCCAGTGGTTCCTTAAGATTATGCGATAGGTGTAGAGATGAGTGGCTGGTCACAAAGTTAAAATGTGTCTATGTATATAAACTTATAATTTTTGCAAGCATATATCACTGTGAAGCACTTGTGCTCTATGTTAGTGTGGTTCCTTTTTGATGGCTTCAAGATCCTACTCACATAATCCACCAGGTCCTTCCACATCATTAACTGCTTGACTTAAAATGAAGCTAGTTGCCGTTAACAAGTCATCAGTATGAATAATAATTCCTAAGTTGAAATTTGGTTATTTCAAAACAGGACTAGCTTTCAGATATCCTTCAGTTTTTGTGTGCCAGTTAGGGCACCCAATTCATCATATATCTTCTTAGCTCATTGTAGATTCTTTGGACTCCTCATTCCACATAAATCCTTTGAGTCCTTCAACAGGTGATAAAATGGTTTGATAATTCCATTTAAAAAATTTGAAAAATCAGCGATAGTAGCTAACCATCTTAAGAAAGTCTCATATGTCCCAAATGCTCTTTGAGATTTTCATCCATTCAATGCCCATTATCTTCTGTGGCTGCAGTTGTAATCTGATGGAGGTTATTGCAAGCCCCAAACATTCAAGCTATTTTCAAAAAAATAGCTTCTCTTAAGCTTGCTTTTTCATTGGCTGTCACTAGGCATTTCACTTCCTCCAAATGCTCCAGGTGTACACTGAATGTTCTTCTAAATAAGGTGATATCATCCAAATACACTAAGACGCAAGACAACTTTACTTCACTCAAAACATAATCCATCTGTTTGTGGTAAGCTGCTAGCGTATTACACAATACCTGGGGAATTTCCATTGGCTAATATAATCTAAGTGTGGTGATTATCGCGCATTTTCTTGATCTTCTTTTTTCACGTCTATCTGCCAATATACCAATATTAAATCCATTGCTGAAAAGACTTCACTTCTCCTAGGCGATCACACATCATTAATACTCAGTAGCAGATATGAATCTTTCTTAATGATCTTATTCAAGTGTCAGTAACTGTTAACCACTTTATTTGATCCATAATTCTTTTCACAATAAGGATTGGGCTCCAACATAAACTAGATGACAGTACAAGGAACCCATGATCAATCAATTTACTGTTTTCTTCACTGACTACTTACAGCAGCCTTTGACCGGTAATCAGATCTATTTTTATTGGTGGGTTACCTCAATGTCAACCTTATGTATCGCATTTTTAGCGCATAAAAGGTCATGGTCGTCCTGGGAAAATAACAACCATATTTCCTTAAGAATAATAGCACTTCATCTTGCTGTATTTCTGATAAAACAGCGAGTTGCTTATGACTGGCCACTATGTTAATGCTTTAGGCAGCACCCACCAGGAATCCCATCTCTATTAGCATCCCAAAGTTATGGAACTCTCTGATTTCTGACATCAGGATTAATTAAGAAATCGTGATGACTTAGTTTTTTCACTTTCATCACTTTTTGCTTAGATTGCCCAGTAGTACTCATATTTCATCATGACCCAGAATTATATGATCCAAAGCTACCTAAGGCTTCACTCTCATTAAACTACATGAAACAAAAAAAATCGCCATATATTTTTCCAAGATTTTTAGCATTAACCATGTGTTAAATGTCATTTGCATTCCTGGCAGAATGTTAATCATCATTTTCATCCTCAATGATATCCCTTTTTTCAAGAATCTCGTTTGGCTTTTCCTTATTTTTCTTCCAACCAACTTGTATTGGATGGTAATTATGCCATCTTAGTAATTAGATTTATAAAATTATTCATCTTTTTCAGCGGAGTTTCTTCTCTTTGTTGTTATATCAAGAACTGAGTTTACCCCAAAGTTTTAGGGTATTTTCCTCAGAATCACATTTGACACCGTACTTTCTCAGGAATCTGTACCTATGAGGATGTCAAATTCTGATTTGGTAAACTATGGTGGGAGCCAATACCACTAGTGATCCAAATTAAAGCAGTAGTGCACTTTATGTCCACATGATGTTGTGGTATCCAGTCTAGAAGTTCCATAATATTTCCCGTGCTCTAAATCTAATGGAATCTTTCATTTGCTTTACCAACTCGACCGAAACTTTAATAATGGATGGATCACTGTTGGTTATTGCTTGTACTCTTACATAATGACTATAAAAACCACATTTGTACACTCAAAGTACTATAATAAAATGTTTACTGACTGAATCGCGGCGTTTTTTGCCAAATCTAGTTATGGATTATTTGTGTGGGAAAATCAGAAAAATTTTCTTTATTGCAGCAATAGAGAGGAAAACGTTTGCTTCATCAAGTTTCATCTTGAGTAAATTTTTCTGTGATTTTGGAAGATCTGATCTTTTCTACCAAAAGATGAGTGTATAGCTGAACAACTTCCTTCACTTTTTGGGGTCTATCCCCTTTGACTTTTCTCAGGTAATTGAGTTTACATATAAGTTTAATTACCTGGTAAAGCACATCAGGTGTGTCTTCATATAAAAAATAGATCAAAGATATTTTAGTCATATTTAACATGTCAGATGAAGAGGCTTAATTGCAATTCTAGATTGTTTCAAATACTACACTGCCAGCTCTTTTTACAGAACTTGACCAGTTTACCTTTCTTTATCCTTCACCAGATTAATCCAATATTTAGGCTCCTATCCTAGCATTGGTGACTACATGACCAAGTTTTCCACATGGGTAACAGCAGATTTGAGTTTATTCACTTTTTCAGTTATTTGGTCT
Organism: Massospora cicadina; assembly: GCA_022478985.1. NCBI lineage: Eukaryota > Fungi > Entomophthoromycota > Entomophthoromycetes > Entomophthorales > Entomophthoraceae > Massospora > Massospora cicadina. The sequence goes on from JAKSZP010009207.1 coordinate 122,008, forward strand.
TATTTCCTGTTATGAACCATTTCTGGTGTTCCTTATCATGTTCAGAAAATCTGATGTACCCTGAATACTGGTGGGAATGGTTTTTGAGGTTTAATTAGTTACTTGGAATGTTGCTTCTAGCAATTTGAAATATTCCACCATCTGTGAAGTGGAAGTTTTGTTTCCAAGGGCCAAAACCATAGTGTGATACAAGCACTGTAGGACCAAAGCGCCTCCTGCATTGCTATAAACGCATTAATATCTGATAGAACTTTTGAAACATCCAGGATTCTGCAATTCCAGGTAATATTGGTTAGTGAAATCTGCTAATGTTTTGTTCATTTTAGACTTATTCCCAAGAGCTCCTGTATATGGTTAGCCATCCGTGCAGATCTACCAAACTCAGTTATTGTGGCTTCTTTGCCATCAATGTAACTCATTTAATCCCGTTGAGATGGTGCAACACCAGATTTTGACGGTTGGCGTCTAAGCAGTACATCACATGCACAGCTCTTTGTCAGCTGCATTTATATGCATCATCATTTTAAATAGGTGGAAAAATGCCGGTACATTATCCCAGTAGTCTTATAGGTAATTTAGGCGTACTCCAAAATCTTCTGTTGCTATGTTGTCAGGAGATTCCTGTTTGGCAACCTAATTACAAATAAGTTTTGGGGGTCTTCTTAAAAATTGCAGCAAAAGGTCCAGGCATATTTTTCAGGGTTTTTTCTTTCCATGCTAGACTTTTGTGCATCTCATTACTAGCTTAATTTTTCTCCATATAGGCAATCACACATGTGATTTTCAAACTCTTCTATGCGCATCAAAATATGTGCTATATTGCCCAAAGATTGTGAAAATTTTCAAACACTTCACATTCAGTTTTTGGAATAATATCTCTTTGATTGAATTTGTCTCATTATATTTTTAATGAGGTGACTCTAGTAGATTGTTATTAATCTTGATGACTTATTCAATTTTTTCCTCAGTTTTTTGTTGCTTGTTCATCCAAATTAGCGAGATTGACTTTTAATGCTAAGTTCAGTGCATTTTTTGTTAACAGGTTTTAATTCTGTCCACTACTGTCTAAGTTCACTTTTGTATGACATTGTGCTGGTACGTTCTTCTATTAGCTTTGACTTAAAACTCAAAAAAAACTTTATAGTGAGCATCATATGTATTCTTTTTGATCTGTGGTTGGTTGATTCAGCTCTCAGGTCTACTGCACATGTTCTTATGTATGCATTAAAAAAAATATGATATAGTATTTAACTGGGATGACAATAGTATGAAGACTATTGTCCTAGTTTCATTTTCACAAACAACTTAAGTAATGTCATAAACGCTAGACTTGTGCTAATGCTCTTTTTTCTATCCTTTGAAGGTACTTCTGTTCTAAGAAAATCTCTTCCTTTGACTCTTACTCTAATAACGCAGAGGATGGTGGATTAGGTAATTACCCCTTGGAAAAGGTCCTTTCTCTTCAACTCTAATCCCAATACTTGGCAACTGACAAAAGGATAAGATTACTCTTCTCTTCCACTTTAATACCAAGAGTATCCAATATAAATTGTAAAACTATCTAGATTTTTATTCCAGGTTAACTTATTATCATTTAAAAATTACTTTTCTACTGATTTTTAATAAAAATCAAGGGTTTTTATGGGGTATCCGGCGCCCAACTCTTTCATTGGCGTTCCACTTGGAAATGGTAGCTGTTGCCAATGGATTAACCAACTGATTTCACACCCAAAGATGATCATCCTCGTCAGTCTAGTTAGAATTTGCTGCCAACAAAAACGCAATCCTTTATGAATAATTTAAGAGCATGTCCCTTCGTTTTTGATCAACCTTAGAAGATTACCCTTATTAGACTAGCAACTTGCTTAGGTGATAGCACTTTAATTATTAACAGCAGGTCACGTTACCTAAAAGGTTAACTTGTGATTTGCTAGCAGAAGCATTGTCAACGCCCTAGCAACTAATAATAAATCCATGAGTTAATAGGTGACAAACTATAAATTAACTAATGCAATATAAATAAATTACAATAATGCATTTATAATCAAACCATGTTTAAATACATTGTCAGGGATTATCCATGACAAAGCAAGTAATCCAGTGGAATCAAATTCTGGGAACTGGTTAACACTCTTTTAGGAATAATTACTGGAGATAATTATCATCTCTAGATTGCTCACATCCACTAAGCTAAATTTCCAGTGGCAAGCAGTTTTTTATATAATCTGATTGAGCTGGATGAAATGGGAATAATGGATCCCACCAAAATACCTTTAAAAAGGCTGACTTAGTAAAAATCAAGGCAGAGTAGAAAGGGGGTTTTTACATCCACCTCCTCTATAAATTTCAAGTACAAGAAAATTCTTACCCTGATTCTATCCAGAAGAAGGATGACAGGTACGCTCACCTATGGCAGTTCAGCAAGTAATAGCAGAAGATATGGTAGCTGTGACTATCTGCTCCCTGAACAATTGTAATGCTGAGTTGTCACAGAAAATAGTATTGAATCCTTACATTCAACATTTTTGAACTGCAAGAGCTCCCAGTTACCTCTGCCGATATCTTCCAATTTAATAGGGACCACGACGTAATAATCATGGTCATACATGGTTCTTCTGAGGTTAGCACTTATAATCAACTACAATAATAGTTGTAAACAAAATTTCACATTTTATTTTATTAGAAAATCAAGGTATCTTGGGATGGTTTTAACAAATTATAGTTTTCAATGCAGATTTCTGATCTAGGTAAATACCCTCAATCTGCAAGCAAATGGATGGCAGGACACTGGCATTTGTCAAGCCTTTCCAAAGCCTAATCTATACTCAATTTGCATAGCTCTTGCAGGGATACTATTTATGAAGCGAGAATGTGATCCCATTCTCTCATTAGGAAATTCTAAAAATCTTTGATTTTATTTCTTCAAAAATAGACCTTCGCTTTTAACAGCGTCATTAAAGGTTCATTTATTTAAATTTATTATTTATGGGGCCTTAGGCCGCTAAGTGCCAATGTCAGGGAGGGGGATTAACATCTCAGAACGCCGTGGGTTTTTTGCACAACATGGATTAGTCGTTTGGGGTAGGACCAAAGGCTAACAGACTGAGTGAGATCTAGATGTTTTCCCCAGTTGGAGGGCTTGAGCTGTGATAAGCCAGGATAGGCTTGCAGCCTGAGTGGCACAGCCCTGTGAAGCTCACCTGGTGACAGAGGCTGGCAGCATATGGAATGCCCACCTCACCTCGTCCTATTATAAGAATATTTTGTGTATCAGTATCACTCAGCAAGAAATGTCTGTGACCCCTGAACACGGCGTAATTTAGACTTGCAATAAGGTCTCATTTGAGTCATGGGGATTTTAATTTTGACGCAATCTAGGCTACAAGAGAATTGAGTTGACTCTCCTCTGTAATAGGTTTGCATATGTCAATATGTCAAACAGGGTCTTGGGAGCGTCATTTGTTACACAATTGGAGATGCCTACTGAGATTTTGTTAGAATCCAGCCCTCCAGCTGGGCAAGGAGATTCAGATTTTATAATCCAGGAAGAGACTTTGGATCTCATCACAATAAATCTGGAATATGGTTATTTTCAAATGTTCTTATATTGTATTTTAGTTAAATAAGTTTAAAGTACATGCAATTGTTGGCAGTGGGGCACCAGTTAATATTATATCCACTTAATATTTAAAACTTTTGGGCTTTGTTCCTGACATAGATCTTTAAACAATCTGTGGTACTGCTTGCCCTCATACCACAACATCTAAAGGACACACTGAATTGTCATTGCGATCTGGTCACTGGTGATTACAACTACTGCTATTGTTTTTAGAAATTAAAATTTATGACATCCTTATTAGACCTCTTTTATGTGAGCTCATGGTATCAAAACTGATTTTTGAGGAGATTACTTTAATAATTCTCAAAAAACCTTTTTCATTATTTTTTAATCATAATGATTAGGCCCAGCGCCTCAAAATAAAGGATTTGTCAGCCTAGTGTTCAAGGATGGTATAGTTTTCTGGGGTATAATCGTTTCATGGCTGTACACAATTATTACCCCAAACAGATTGTGGAATCTTATTGGTATACCACTACACGCTAATCATATCTAAGTATAACAATGGGTGAACTTATTGTGGGAATTAAATTTAACTTTATTTCACAAGGATCAAAAAAGCAAAATATCCGTGCAGTTTTGTTGTCCCAATTAAGAACCTTTTTGCTGTGCCTGTGATTATACTTCACAATCATGGTGAATTCAGTTACTGCTAGCTATTATGTATTTGAATTTTAAACAAAATAAAGTGGCATCAGATTATTACTTTTGTGCATCTGTTACCAGTTAAAAAAGGTTGAATATTTATGATTTAAGTCATTGATGAACTAGGACTTAGAAGTGATACCTTTCAATTAGTTTGCTCTTTAGTACCACGGTTAAGCCTCTCTGGGGTGACTGATGATGATAAGACCAAGCACCAGTCCTTTTTGAAAATTACAGAATTAGGTTTTCAGAGGATGTCTGTTTTTTGAGTTTTGCACATGATGATCTAGAACATATTATACCTAAAATATCTTATGATTTTCCTCCATCTGACAAGATGTTCAAAGGCGGCGAACGAAGGCATTAATACAGAAATTGATTATTTAATGAAACATGGGATGTTAGGCCTTCAGGAGTCTATGGGCCTCACCAGTGTTATACAAGAATAAAAAGGACGGTTCAAACCATTTAGTAATAGATTACCATAAATTAAAAATATTACATAGAAGATTTTTATCCTTTGCCATAGATTGACAAGACACTGGGCCGCTTGGACAGCGCACAATATTTCTCAGCCATGGTTTTATTTTCTGGCTTTTTGTAGATAGAATTACTTAAAGAAGAACAGGAAAAATGCACCATGACTACATCTTAGGCCTCTACCAACCTACTTTTAATGCTACAGGGGTTGTGTAACGTCCCCACGTCCTTCTAGTGGGCTATGGATAAAATCCTTAATTTAGGTTCTAATTTGTTCTGTAAACTTAATATAAACGTTTTCTTTGAGACGTTTAATGAACTCACCAACACTCAAAAGAGGTCTTCCACCATCTAGTGTATGCTGATTTGAGGATCAAGCCACACTTGTGTACTTTTCACAAACTTCTTTAATATCTTGGGTTATCATTAAATTTTTGGCTTGAAGCCCAAGCTGGAAAAGTTTAAAGCAATTTAATGCATGGCGCTACCATGTAGCAAGCACAACGTTCAAATTTTACATGGAATGATCATCTATTATTTCCAGTATATAGAGAATTTCAAAAGGTATAAGAACTGCTATCTCTCCTCATGGAAATTGGTTATACTTTAAATGGGCTGGTAATTAACTGGCCTTTGATAACTCAAGCTTTATCTCATCCAATCGTCATAGTTGATGTACCCTAATATCAATAAACCATTTATGTTCAAACAGACAAATCTCTTACCGCTATTATGGTGGGGTTACTCAATTCAATTTTGACAAAATTGAACACCCCATGACTTATTGCAATTTGACGTTGGATGTTCATAGATAAAATTATACTGTAACTGAGAAGGAATGCCTGGTGGTCATCTACACTTGAAAATAATTTTAGGTAAAATACTTGGAATGCATTTTCCTGATATAACCAATCACACCTCCATCCATTAGGTACATAATTTAAAAGGGCTGAAAGGGCAGTTGGCACAATGGTCTTTGAATAGCAGGCTTTATAATTTGAAATTCAGCATTAACTCAGCGTCAAGCATCAAAAAGCTGATGGGTATCTCGACTTCCAATCTTAACCTTAGCTCTAATGTAAATGATTTATCTAATTAAACGCCGACCCAAAGTTTTGGCAATGAACCAGCAGAAACCTGCGCTCTTGAGAAAATTCAAGAATGAACACTGGTGTTAGAAATGGAAAATCTTTATAAGATCATCAATGATCAGAAATATTGTTTTCCCGGCCAACAGAGCAGATTAATAATGTTACTGGGGCCCTCAAGGTGATGGGACATATCAATTATAAAAAACTTGAGCTATTGAAACAGCAACATTTTTGAAAATCTATGCTATTTGAAATTCTTGAGAGCCTCCACTGTTGTAAGAATAACATTTTGATGGTCCCACACAAAAGAAAGCCACCTCTTAAAAACTGATCAAACCCAACTTTTCTTAGCATACTATATCTATTGACGTTGTGGGCCCTCTGTCTAAAATTTTTTTGGGAAATTTAAACTTATAATTGTGATTACAATCACCTCGCAAAATGGGTGAGGACCAGAGCATTCAGGAACTTAGGTCTTATGATAACAGCTAGGTTCTTTTTGAAGAGATCATTTATCATCAGGAATACCATCAATTTCTGTTGAGAGACAATGAGAGCAACTTTACGTCCCAGATTATCAAGCTTAATGACTTGATAGTTATAAATGGTATTGCTTATGCAATACCACCATAACAGAGTCATAAATTAGTGAATTGTAATCTCGTTAGGATTTTATAATATTATTAGTACAAAGGCGTCTAGTTGGAACCTTTTTTTGTCTTCCACCATTTTCTGCTTATAATATATCTTATCACTTGGCCATTGGACAATCCCCATTCACTTTATATCATGGGAAGCAAATGCGCTTCCCCAAATTTTATATCCTTATGTCAATGAGGAACATATAGCTTCCTCAAAATGCCTATAAACAATGTCACAGACATTAACCCAACTAAAAGTGCGGTATATACTGATGCACTAATTTAGAAAATATGATCTTGTGAATGGAGAAACATGTAACAGTTTTCATTATCCCACTTTAATGTAAAGAACTAGTTTTTGTACTATCATAATCAATATTTAGATGAACTAGAAAGCTGGATCACATATGGAAGGAGCATTTTATTTATTAAGAAGACACATACTGATGACTACACTCTTAAGGAACCTGGCTAAGAGAACCTGATTACTTGGGTTTATGCTAAGTTCTTGAAAAGCTGTCAACAGAGTTCTAGAAAACGGCTCCAAGCTCTGAATATTTAGTTGACTTCATTACTTATCTTCTTCCCAAAGATTAGTCAAGTTGGTTAAAATATTGTAATTGGGTTGACCAACTGTCTAGTTTTTATTATTTCTAATTGTCTTATTTTCTATTTTATCTAATAACTAGATAACTGATTTGATTGTTTAAAAGTAATAATTTTCCCAATGACTCAAACTTTTATATGAGTGTGCCTATGTTTTAAATTACTATTTGAATCCCAAAATACCTTCTGATACAATTCTTAAACCTTAACCTATGGCCATTGACGCTGTGACCTCAATTTTCACATCGCCTCCTTTATTTTAGCGTTCTAAAAACATTGCCTCATTCTGGCGTAAGATAGATAGTAATAGGGCCCCATATTTATTATAACCATATACTGTTACTTTGACTACATCCAGTATCATGCACCTTTTACTATGACCATGCCTCAAGCCTTAGTTATTTGCCTTCTATCCAATTTAGAAATTAATATTATAGGATACCATTTTTGAGTGCTTTATTAGTAACCATAGAAAGCAACAATGAAAACTCTGTAAAAGACGTATATCTGGTCAGGATATCCATCAGAAAGGGAAGCTTTCCTTGGAGAAGCTGTAAGAACCTAAAATAGGATTACTTGAACGTGCTCTTGAGCTGATGGCAGTGCTAGATACTATAGCGTTCTCTGCTACTTATATAATAAGACCCTCTAGTATTTCAAATAAGGGTCTCTTTTGTTAAGTCATGGTCAAGGCTAGTGTCCTTAAACACTACCTTTTTGTATATTTTTGTAGATAACCTGTGCATTTAAATTTAATGTCCCTGCAGCAATTTATATTAAATTTTTAAATTTTATTTGGGGAAGGCTGACCAGGGGATGGACACATCCAATAATTAAACTAAACCAACGAAACAAACTTCAGCGAGAGGATGGCACCCCAGAGAAGCAAACTCTATTTCTTGTTGCCAGCGGGTATGCCAAGAGAAGGAAGGGGAGTTACGTGTGTAGGGGCTTGCACCACTATTGAGAACGTAATTAGGAAAGGGTCTGAAGCGATGAAACAAACTGGGAACCAGGAAGAGATCATCTGGTGGCAACAGGTGGGAGGTACCCAAACATCCCCGCTGAAAGTGGTCCACAAGGTGCGGTTGGAACTGGCCTATAGCTTCCTTGAGGGTGGGAGTAGAGCCTGAGATAGCGTCCAAGACAATCATGTGGATAGTCCACATAGAAATTGCAACCATTAAGGCATGGAGGGAAGGTGGTAGAGGGGAAACCATGGACAAAGCGAAGACGTCCTTAGAAGGGCTGAATGGCTGTGCCTGATCCTGGCGAAAAAGACGCTGAACCTCATGCCTTATCGCTTCTGATGGAGGGCACTCTTACAGGCGGTGAGCCAAAGTTCCATACTGGCCACACCTGACACAATATGAGTGCAAAGCGTTAGAGCGCTCAACAGTATGGTATACCCATTTCAATCAGTGACACACTGGAAATGAATATGCGGCTGCAGAAGAGGGTGGTGGGTGTACTTCCAAATGGCTTTCTGGGTATTGAGGGAGTAGGGGATGTCCAACATGTCCAGGTAGTCCACCTTGGCTATGGTAGGGGACCTTATGGGTATCACTCCGTTCAAAATGGGTAGTTCTATTACTTCTTGGGTGAACCAAGGAGTAGGGAGCCCCTCTGGGCGGTGTGCCCTCTGATGAGAATTCTCCACTATATTCTCCGCATGGAGAGGAGAGTTCTTCTGAAGTGGGCTGACGTCCCATGTGGGCCCGCAGCAGAAGGGTGTGAGGGGAGGTACTTTAACCAAGAATGGGGGTGGGGAGGATTGGTGAGGCCAAGGACGAGGGAGAAGTTGGAGTGGGCCGCATGTGACCAGTGCTGGGCTGAAATTGTAGGGTTGATGACTGCAGCGATACAGGTGCCAAGGATTTTGGCGACATGGACCTCATAGTTGAGCAGGACCATGCCACCAGTATGGCAAGGGCCAAACATGACATCCATGCGCACTGGCAGTATTCGGCCTAACCAAATCCACCCTTGCAGAAGGGCGTATAATGACTTGAAGAAACAAGGGGAAAAAGCGATGGCGTGGGCCACAAACCAAACTTTAGAGAGGAGTATAGAGTTGGCTAGCACTACTCTGACTGTTAAGGAGGTTTGGCGGGCTTTGAGGGAATCTATGTGTCTTGTAACGTTGTCTAGGATATGATTTTCCATCACAGTTGAGCTGTACCCTCCAGCCTCTAGCCACAACCCAAATGGCGGACAGGGCCAGCGGTGGGGCTTGGTACAAAGGGGAGCACAAGCGGGGCGGTGTGGGGTGGGGTAGGGCAAGCGATCCTGTGAGCAAGTTGTTGAAGTAGGTAGAAAATGAGGCACTGGGGACCAGCGGGCTTGATACCAACCAAGGAGAATAATTTCGGTTCTGATGGCGTTAAGTGCAGCATTACTTACCTGGGAGTAAAACTGGATAGTAGCTTCAAGTGCGCGTGCATCATGATTGTTAGACACCCCAACCGCACAATCACAAGAAAACTCCAACATCTTGACTGGTGCTTGGCCATGCACATGGACACCAGTAAGGCGGAAATTGACATTTCAAAGAAGCGGGTTAAGGCTGAAGCTATACAAGAGTGGGCTTAGAGGGTCCCCTTGGTGCAGGCCCATTGAGGGCGAACTAAATCCGTGAGGAAGTCAGGGCCATGCACAGCCATTGTGGCAGATTCCGTGAGCAACATCTCCCAATTAATGAACCAATATGGGAGGTGGAACTTGTGGAGGCAGGCTCTGAGGTAGTTTCAATTGTCTCTATCATAGGCCTTCTGCTGGTCTAAAAGTACAAGTGCTCCAGAAGCCATGGATTGACTGACGTTGACTACGGTGTGTATATTGTTCCAAATCGACCTTTTTTTATAAAACTGAATTGTTCAGGGGAAATGAGAGCAGAGGCAACTACCCCTAGATGGTTTGCCATAATTTTAGTAAAAATTTTTTTGTGTCTGTGTTAGTAAGTGAAATGGGGCTCCAGTTGGCCAAGTCCATCTTATTCCCTTTTTTGTACAATGTAATCATGAAGGCCTCTTGCCCTCCAGGCAGAAGGCGCGTTTCCAGAAGGCATTGGTTAAGAGAGGCAAGCAGCAAGGAGGAAGCATATATAAAATATTTCTTATAGAACTCATAAGGGATGCCATCTGAACCTGGGCATTTCCTGTATGGTGCACCACGAATGGCAGACCAGAGTTCATCCCAAGAAATTAAATTCAAAAACTAGGGAAAATGGGAAACGGTGCATATATGTGCGCTTTCAAGAAAATTGTCCACTTCATCTGGTAGAGCTGGATTGTAGTATACAATTAGGAGTAATAGTTTCATACTTCAATTGCCAAATCATCCAGAGTATCTGTGATGGAGTGGTCTGGCCTTTGCACCTGTGTGCAGGCCAAGCTCTGGCTCAGTGCAAAGAATTTTTGAAAAAGTAAGTGGAACATCTATCGCCCGCTGTTATATACTTTGCTTTATACTGATCACAAACTCAATACTTGTATTGTCTTACCAGTGCGTTGAGGCGAGAGGAACCTTCCATCCACTTATGACTCCAAGCTGGGCTATAGCCTGCCACTGAGAATATGGATTCCAGATGGTCCACTTCTTCTAGCATGCTCAAAAAGACTGCTGAGGCAGCCCACAAGTGATGTGATGAGATGGGCGAGCCTGACGGGTGGTGTTCACTTTGAAGGTTGAACAGGTGGAGATTGGGTCTGCACATAACGGTGTGGTAAACTCCAGAGCCAAGGTTTCAGTATTTATCCATGAGAAAAACATGGGTGACACATTCTTGGTGGGGCGGATTTTGCACCACTTTGGCTCCTGGGCCGCTGGATTGGACGAACAAAAGAAAATGCCATTCTGTAGTTGATAAAATAATTTTCATCGTGGTAAAGTGGGAAATTTGGGATTATAATTTCAATGGCGTGAGAATAAGGTCAATGCAGGTCATAGACATTAACTGGCCGTTGTGCACATGGAGACAAGACATAATTTGTGAGTATTGGTGCATGATGTGGCTGAGTAACAAACAACCCTAGTCTGGCTCTTAAAATGCGAAGTTAAACCTGCCCCTGTGAGGGTGTAGGCGACGAGGGCCAGCGAACTGTGGTTGGGTTGGTTCAGAAGTTCATGTTGCCAACAACAAATGGGTTGGGGGGTAGCAGAAGGGAATTGACAGCCAAGAAAAATGCCCTACGATCTTGTGCACAGGTTGGGGCGTAAATGTTAATGACAGCGTGCACTTCATTGTCCCACAAAAAGGTGACAACAAGGACTCAGCCATTGAGGAAGGATTCAGATGATAAAAACTTAAAAAAGTTGTTTTTCTGAACAAGCACCCCACAGTGCTCAAACCAGAAGGAAAGGAAAGGGAGGAGCATGATTTACCAAGCATCCTTGGAACCTCGCGGACAGTGGGACTCCTGGATGGCCAGGATGTCCACGGGTAAATTATTTTGTAAAAAACTCAGTTTCCTAGCCCAGGATGGTGAGGCCTTGGGTCCAGCAACGTTCGACGTCCCTAAAGTAAAGGCTCCCCCCCATTGCACCTTAGGTGTGAGGGGAAGGGAACCCATGCCCTTCAGCCTTCTCATTCTCTTGCACGTTGCTGTTTGGTAGCGCAGGTATTTTGTGCTATGAAGTATAGTTCAGTATGAGAAGCTTTAGCTGTGGGGTTCGCGTTGGCTTTTGCCTTCTGCTTTTTCCCCACTGTGGGACGAATTTTTGGCGTTGTGTGCACTTTTGGTGCACCATTGCATGAAGGTGGAATTTTGGCAGAGATTGGTGAGCGACTAAGATTCAATAAAGAGTTGGTAGCATTGGCTGGATGAAACCAACTCACCCATCAGGCTTTAGCTTGGGCAGCCCAATCTGATTGGTGGAAGGATTCATGAGCCGCTTCTGCTGAAAATGTCTCAATGTCCTCCTGGAGTTGGGCAGGGGGATCATGGATTTGGTCACAGCTGCCGCCTTGGCTGCCGCTCTGTGGACCTGCTTGGCCTTCTTGTGCTCCTGTGGGGGTACATATTTTACTTGAATATAGCACCCAGGCGCGCCCCATGGGAAGGCTGCGTTAGTGTCTACTGCCAGTTCATAGTGGGCATCTGCACCACAATTGCTTCCTAGATTATTTCAGTTTGGATAATGTCCTCCTTGGTGGGGCAGGTATGGGCCTTGTGGCCAAAAGCATGACAGAAAGTGCAGATAGGAGGCGCACTATCCACGGTGACTTTGAATGGGCTGGAGTCTTGCCCATTAATTTTCTAAAAAAGCGGTGCCAGGGATTTGGGTCAAATCTTCTGCTATCCCCGCAGATGAGGTGAGAACATCTATTGCTTTGCCTGTGCACAGGTCCAGCATGAGCGTAAAGCGCTGCATCTTGAACGATTGGATTTCCCCATATTTGGTGAGCCCAGCCTTTAAGTGGTGCTCCAGCACGGTGCACTTGACTGTAGTAGGTAGGAAGTTGAAAGTTACAAAAATTTGGTTCAATTTAGTCCAGCGTGTGCGCTTTGTTTTAACTACCCATTGATCATCAGGGAGGTCCACTACCACTCACACTTTTGTGGCTTCTTCTGCCGCATTTTTGTTTTCAAATCCTAGATCCAGCCAACCGTGAGGCATTGAGTGTGGTGTGAGTATACTTTGTTTGTTAAATGTGTGTGTAGATCTTCACAAAACTTATTCCAAAGTGCCGTTTGTTGAATACCCAGGGAGACACGCACCCTGTGTTCCACTGATGATAGTGGTTGGGAGTGCGGCGTATTGATGAACTGGTTGCAGCGCGCTTGCCAGGCCAAAATTTCTGGGGATATGGTAACCATCAGTTTTTTACTACTAATTTTATCTATGCCGCTGGATTTTCTGTGGCGTTTGCAAAACTTGATTAATGTGGGGCCTACACCTGTGCCCTTAACTTTACTGGCCAACTGCTACCCAACATTGGGTGCACACTAATCTCCTCGATGAGATTATCAAACTTACCTAGACTTGAATTAAATATGTTGCAAAATTGTTTTCAACGAGAGAGAAAAGTTCTCTGCAGCAATTTCAGCAACCAAAACATGGAAACTAGAGCCCATAAAGACCTCATCAATTATGAAATCAAGTATGAGTCCTTTAAGGGTCCACTTAAATCTTACTAGATAATCTTATTTGTGATCCAAATATGGGTCCAGTACTTAACAATGATTTTGAGTTGTTCATGTGTTAAAAACTTGAAGTGATTTAATTTTTAAATTTAGCTCTTTTTCAACCCCCTTGTTTTGCTGCACAGGTTCCTTGTATGTGCGTTGTACAAATTTTTGATAATTGATTAAATAGGGCATTAGATTATGAAAAAGCATTGCTCTAATTGTCTTTTATAGGAAGATGATTATTAGGTATAGCGCTAAACTGATGCTTGTCCTAATTTTTTTTGTTCTGAAATATTTGTAGAAATTTATTCTATCATCTGTAGAAATTAACCTAGGTTTAGGTTTAGAGGTTCTTCTCTCTATTCTCACATATTCCGCGGGAAAAACAATAAAATAGACAAAGGATTTCCTATCCTTATAAACTCTAGTTTAAGAGCAAAATATAACAGCCTAAATTATTAAAATATATGGGCCTTTTTATCTTTATCTACTTTATTTAAAAATCTAAGAAATGCTTTATGATTATTCGGCTTCATACTCCTCTGTTGGCACCCTGATTGGAAACAGCAGCTGTTGCAAATGAATTAGTCCTCCAGGGTCACTCCAAATGATGTTGTTACTCATAAGTTTAGTCGTTTCCACCGCTGACTATTAATGTGAACTCTTATGATTTGAAACAAATAATGTTTCCCAACGATTTTTTCAACCCAAGCGTTTCACCCTTATTAGGTTAACAACCTGCTTAGGTAATGGGATTTATACCCATATACAGCAGGTTGTGATCCCTAAAAGGTTACCTCACAAGTTGCTTATCACAGGCAGCTTCATTCGCCTAGCAACTTTTAGACCTTTATTTAGGGTAAAGAAATCTGATCAACTCCTAAATTTTAGTTAGATTATCAATATTAAAATTGACAACCTAATCACTTTTTTATTGTCCGGGATATCCCTTGATGAAACATTAGTGATTTGGTGGATCAAAACATGGCGAATTACTAAATATTCGCTAGGAATATTTCTCTGAATAATAGTTATTGTAGGTAATTAGAAACTGTCAAATCAACTAGCAGGATACATTTCCTAGTGGACAGACAAATTTATTCATATTGATTAAGCTGGGTAGTAGGCATACCAAAATCTAAACACATCCCCCGCTTGACCAGAAAATTAGCAATGATGATTTTCTGGAATCATATGTCACTTTTCTCCAGACTGAGTCCACCAGCATATTTGGAAAATTTGGTTCTCTTAGTCTATCTCCTTTACTTGCTTGATGCTTCTCTGGGTAATCCTTCTTCTTAGCATGTTTCCTTTCTATGTCCTCCTTGCTGCATCTCTGTAAAGCATGGTTTCTATGGCCCATGCCATGACAGCCTAGTTTAAATGTTATTGCTGATGAAAAGTTTGGAAAGCCCGTATTTCCCTCAGGTCAAGGTTATATGACAAGTTGTCTTTATATAAACTTTCTGGTTGTCTTCCTGATTTCTTGGTCCCTGTTTTCACAAGGATGGGCTTGATTTTTTAGGGCCTCTATCCAGGAGATCCAATTTCAACCCATCCTGATCCTGACAAAATGCTTGTTCATTCCAGCGCCTCAGGATTACTCATGGTTGACCAAGTTTCAACCTGAGTTGGCTTACAATAACATAAGGGAACACTACCAGATTACTTTTGATTATGAAAAGTTTAAAAATCGATACTTGGTGTTTTTTCTTATTTAACCTTTTATATATTCTTTAACTCTATTTTTTATCCTATAGGGGGTAAAGGCAAGTTAGTAGGGCGTACAGCTACCAACCTGAAAATTGCAGGTTCAATTCTCACCCTTCTTCACATCAATCAGGGTGCCAGCCAAAGGAAGCTATTGGTAGTTATTAAGTATAATAACAAGAAAACCTTAACCATGACGTAACCAGAAAAATTGGAGTCCTGATATGGGAGTAAAATACTTTCTATGACAAGTTTACCCCTGCTCAGGTTTCATGTCATTGTTATCTTCTTTTTTTCTTTTGATAATGTTTGTCCCCTTGTTGTCTTGCCTCAAGGAAATAAATAAATTTTATTTTATAATGCTTCTCATTTTTTATGCTATTTTCCTTAATTTTCAATGGGACTTGACCTAGAAATAGGTTAAGAGGTTTATATTTTCTTTTCCCCTACTCTGGTTCAGAGGTTCTTTTTTCCAAACTAAACTTACTAGAATGATTTAAAGGTCTATTTTAAGATTTAACCGCATATCATGGTTCATCAGTCCTCTCTTGGTATTTGACCAAGACACCAGGACTTAACCTATTGTTAGTAAGTTCAGTGGTTTCTCAGAAACAGGCAACAAAGTCTCCTAGATCCAATACTTTAGATATTTTGTATGGACTTGGTTCACTATACAACCATTGGCAATGTTTTTAATCATATAGGCATCAGTTGCCAACTTAGCAATAACCTCGATTGAACTTGACCACAAATCATCCAGTATAATTCTTCTTCAAAACCTTGGGTTTTTCAATAGGCTAACCTATCCCACACATGGTACTCATGCATTGCTGGTCAGTTCTTGTCAGCTTTTCTTTTATTCTTTTCTTTAATGTAGTATCATATGCCTGTGATTGTAGTTTGATCATAATACTTGTCAGTCAGTTCAGGTATTGATCTGCACTCATCCCTGATTCTGGTTACATGGCAGTGTACAAAATGGTGGTAATGCTGTCCTTCATTCGTATAATAATTCAAACAGCATTTTTCTTGTGACCATGTGATGACTGATATTGTAGGCAAAACATAACCAAGATCGATAAGTTCTACAGGCAGAAGTTTTCTCATCACCAATTTTCTTAGCATTGCGGCTATCACCCTATTGACTTATTCTATAATATGTTTGTTTCTATTCGATTTATTCAATTTATTTGAGGTACGCCGACCAGGGGACGGACAGTACCGATCACAACACTCAAAATGGCAAAACAAACTACTAACCAGGTGGGAAGCAGAAACTGCTTAACCCACCATGGCAGAGGGTGAGGGGGGGTCGGGGGGTTGGTTTTCAGAAAGACCCGCCTCAATCAAGGGGTGTTGGTTGCAGTACCAGATCAGTGCAGAGAGCCAGGGCGTTGGGGCATCTGCATAGTGGGGGCTGAGGTCAGCGTAGTAGGAGTTTTCCACTTCTGCATCAAGATAATGACGGGAAAGTGTCTCAACAAAAGCTGCAAGGAGAACTTCAGCTTCTTTGCGGGCTTCAGGAAGTTGGGTGAAAAGGGAGATACTGTAACGGGTGATTTTGGCTGAGGGGTTGAATGAAGCAAGTGTTGCGACATTCATAACAGCAATTTCAGCATCATCAAATAATTTTGAGATGTCACTGCAGGGAGATTCAGGGAAGTCAGGGGGAAGAAGATGGTGGGCAGGCCATGCTGGAGCTGAGCCACTGACTGGGCCACCGCGGTGCGTAGTTTTGGGCAATGAGGAGAGGCCACCGCAGCTAAGGCGAGCTGGTGGTCACTTTGGAAGGGGGTTGTATTGGGTAGAGGAGCAAAATGGCGAGGGTTAGGGGTTTCATCAAAGTCGGGAAGGAAAAATTCTGCCTGACCATAATCGCCATGGCAGAGAGGTTGACCTGTATGCTTACTAATAAGGATATTACCTGATTCGTCAGTTTCAGCCAATAGATCCCATGGATTTTGGTTCACTGGAATAGTGGCATTTAAATTTGAGTGGGTAGGATTGGGCGAATGGGCAGCTGCTTGGGTACGAATGTTGGTCCAAGCATTGCTCTGATTGGCTGGCGTAGATTTAGGTGGGAGAGTGAGGATGGAGGTTTTGGGTGGGGCTGATTTTCCATGTGGGCCCACTGAACGAGATTGGAGGGTGGGAGGGGGCAGCAAAGCGCCCCATACTGAACCTCCAGAGGGGGGCTCAGAAGCTGCATCAGCAGATTTGGCCTTAGGGCACGCTCTTTTTGAATGGTCGAGGCCAAAGCAGAGGGAACAAATCTGCCTACCATTATTGACCCGAGCCCAAAAGAAATGATCAGGTGCTGCAGCCACACTAGCGCGGGGTGGGATTTGTTGGGCTATGGTAGGGTGGTGTGGTATGATGGTGGCTGTTGCACGAGGAGCAGCAAGGCGTTCTGCACCAGAAGGAATGGCAAAGATGAGGTTGGGCTGAGTGCCATAAGCCATGAGCCCCGCGACCAACTGGTCATACAAAACCTGGGGTGGAAGGTGGGATGGGAGATTTGCAAAGGATACCACTAGCGTGGTGTCTGAAGGGAGGCGAGTACGGGTTGTGGAAAAGGGGTTTTTTTTTATAAATTAGAGGAGTTTGTGCTGCCGCTTCAGCATCCTCCTCAGATTGGAACCCAACGTCAAAGTAGCCCTTAAAAGGGCGGAAGTCTATAAAGCCAGCTGGCGCAAAGGCTGTAGTGGCTAGGTCAATAATTGCCTTATTGGCATATGGGAACAAACGTCCATAGTCCACTCTGAGGCAATAGCGAATAGCAGAGCGAGGGAGGGCGAGAGGATGGGGGCGAGAAGGGTGGATGCGCGCCAGGTGGAGTGCTAGGTCTCGTGGGGGGACAAAAGGGTTGGAAGCAGTGGGCGGGCTGTTTGAACCTGTCCGAACGCGCTTGCCTGCAGGGTGGAAAACACTAGGTGGGGGTGCACTGCTGCCCCACACTGGGGTGGCAGGCGGCAGAGCCAAGGACATCAAAGAATAGGTTTGGGCAGATGGCTGTGGATAAATTAACTTAAATTTAAAATCTCTCAAAAGTGACTTTGAGCGGTTAAAGAGAAGTTTTATAATATAATATGTTTGTTTCTGTTCAATATGGAATTGATACCACTCCTCAAATTTTTCATCAGTTTGTTTTGCCTTGGGATCATATATATGGTAATTTAGTTCCATTGGTGCTCAATAAAATTGCTGGTATCCATGCTGGTACAACACTTAGCAGGCTAAATCTCGCCGCGTTTGTGGCAATTAATTTGCTCAAGGCTTTCGTTTTTACTCATCTAGTCAGATGGTTTATTGCCATTATGATGTAATTCACTCTACCAGTACTGACACAAGGGTCCCATAACATCTATTAAAATTGTGTTCCAAGCAAACACAGGGCATATTAGCCATTATTCTATTATATTCTTATGCAGTTTGTGGAGTTGACATTTAATGCAACAGCTCAGATAGTTGGCGACATCATAGTTAGTAAATTCCCAGTAATAGTACTGGTGAATATGGTCCATGGTTTTTCTTAGGCCATCATGGCCACTGACAAAGTGTGCAGCTCAAATGTTTTTTCTCATTAAAATGGCTTTGTGAGTAGAAATCATTTTCTATCAGTCATTTGTATATTTGTCCATTCTTGATCTCGGTGTTTCCATCACTTTCTTTAGCTAACCTTGAATTTTTTGGGCTCATAACTAATATTGCCTTCAATATCCTCTGAAATAACTAATCTTCCTGATGATAGAAAACTTGTACTGGAGGCGATCTTGATAATCTGTCAGCGTTTTGATGTGCTTCTCCAGCTCATTGTATTGTCTCAAAATCTTAGGCTTGTAGTTTTAAGACCATTAGACTAGTTCCCCCTCTGATTCTTTCAGGTTATGAGGCCAGCATAGAGTTGAGTGGTTGGTCACCACTTTAAAATGTGTCCTGTGGATATACACTTGGAATTGCTTGCATGCATAGATCACCAAGAGGTTTTCATACTCAGTTACGGTGTAGTTCCTTTCTGCTAGCGTCAGTGTTCTGCGCACATAGGCCAACAGATGTTCTTCTCTGTCATCATCTATTTGACTCAGAATAGCACAGATCTCCATCAATGAGACATCAGTCTGAAATATCATTTTTTGGATTAATTTTTGGGTATTATAAGACAGGAATGGTCATCAAATGTCAGTATAGCTCTTTAAATAATTCTTGGGCCTCATCATACCATAAATATTCCTTTTAAATTCTTCAAAAAGCGGAATATTGCACAGCAGTTCTGGAAAAATCTTTAATGATTTGACAATATTAGCTGGCCATCCTGAGAGATACTTATATATATTGAAAGCTCATCAGAAGGCCAACCATACAATGGCTGTAATCTTCTGCGGCTAGTGTTGCAGTTCACTGGATTTTTACCATAAACCTCAAGTACATAAGTTCTCTATTAAAGGAATGATATTTCCTCAGCTTAATTTTAAAGTTCATCATTGCCAGGCGCTTGAAGTCTTCTTCTAAGTGCTCCAAGTGATCAGTGAAGGTCCTGCTAAATATATTAATATCATCCAAGTATACTAAAGCGCAAGTTAGCTTCATGGTGGTTAGCCTGGCAGGTAAAACTGCTTCCACCCTAGTGCAGGTTTTGAGTTTGAAATCTGTACTGGCTAGAAAAATTCTTGGTTTGGTATATTTGTCCCAAGGTCGACCCACTTGAATATTTTTAGAAAACGCAAGTTAGCTTCAAATAACTTAATATTGAATCCATCGATATCAGGAACATTGCATCACGTTGCACAATCCATGGGGCATTATGGCTAGCTGGTAAAGTACCTGTGTGGTAATTATCACACATTTTTCTTGATAAACCTTTAAAAAAATGCTTTTTCCAAAATTAATTCTATCTTAAAAAAGTACTTGGCATCCCTATATGATTGAGCAAGTTGTCATTCCATGGCAGCAGATAAGAATTCTCCTTAGTAATTAAAATATAAACAGTGATAATTTATTATCACTCAAAATGATCCTTCTTTTATTTCACAATTAGGATTGGACTCGCCCATAGACTTAACAACATAATGAGGAGCCCAAGAACTACTAACTGACTAATTTCTTTGCTGACCACAGCTTTAGGAGCCCAAGGAAGGCGGACAGGTCTCATCATTATCAACAGATATTCCCCAGTGTCAGAATTATGTATCACGTTTTTTGCACATCCCAGGCCATAGTTATCTTAGGAAAATATCACCTGATATCTCTAAAATTAAGGCACATCCTCATACTGTTGATCTGATAAATCAGCCAGCTGCTCTCAATTTAAAAAATGTTAACACTTTTGGCAGATGTCAGTAAAGAAGCAGATAAAGTTTAAAATCCTGCCAGTCGGGGTGCAAGAGCCCCGAAGGCAAGCCAGAATTCCAGAGGCACTGCTGCTTAGACAACGTTTATATGGGTTAGGAGTTATACGAATAATGAGTGCCAACAGGACATAAAAGTGGGAAGCTACCTGGAGAAAAGACAGTCTGTCGCATCCCTAGAACCTTCAGTATTGGGCGTGAAGAAATGTTAATTTGGATGTCAGGTTTGGGTTCCCCCATGTGGGTGTTAGAATAGAGCCATTGGTAAGATTTGGTTTTTCGCCAAAAATGGGGATAATTATAACTACAGGATGCTGAGATTCTTGCAGGGGATTACTCTTGGCAATTAAAAAATCCTTATGATGTCTTGAGTAACCTAAGACCAATTAATGGTTGATGGCACCAAAGTCGCCAAATGGCCACAATGGACCAGTTGTCTCATATCCTGTAATTCAATCTAGAAGGTGTCGCGGAATACCAAAGATGAACAATTAAATAATAAGCAAAAATTATTCATAAAAGGGTATTTTTTATTTATTTGAGGATGGCTGACCAGGGGACAGACACATCCAATATGTATGGAAGAGGAAAACGTAAAATAAAAGAGGGAAGAGAGCGCAAAACAGTGGAACTCAAAAGATACGACTTGGCACACTTGGGTGTGGCTAGGAGCCATGGGTGGTGGATAACTAGACCTTAAGTGGCATGGCAGCTCAGGGGCTAGTAGGGTGTACCACCTATGAAGACTGTGAGGTTTTCAATGTCATAACGAAGGAATCAGATTGGAATCCAGTTGCCCATCCATTTCTTCCATTTGTGTTGGAGTGATCCAAACAGCCAGGCTTGGAAGTGGTCAGCCAAATGGTTGTGGAACCTGATGATGGCTTGGTTGAGATTGTGGAAGGATCCCGTTGAAAGCGTCAAGGGTAATTGTGTGGATGGACCATATTGCAATACTCACAATTAGAGCCCTTAGCGTCTGGGGGATAGGCGAGGCCATGTTGAGTGCCAGGATATCGCGGGATAGTCAAAATTCAGCTGTTGGTGATTGTTGAAACAAGTGCATCACGTTGGCCCAGATATACTCGGATGGCGGGCACTCTTCCAGGCGGTGTGCTAGTGTGTTGGGTCCGCCGCAGATGGCGCATGTCTTGAACATTGAGAAGGTGCGGTCAGCTGTTCTAAACGTATGGCGCATGTAGCGCCACACTGTGGAGCACACTTGTGGGGATAAGAGGGGGCAGGTGACGAGGTCCCACACCTGCTTTTGGGTGCGCAAGTCATATGGGACGTCTTGGTAATCTAGGTAGACAATCCAGGATAGAGGAAAGGATGGTAGTGGGGCAGGCGCGTTAGTCACCATTTGTCCCCTGTGGAGTTGTACGTAACCAGTTTGAGGGTGAATGTCTTCGGATTGCTGTGCATAGAAGAAGCTCCAATCCCCTTGTCTTAGGTTGTACAGGATGCGTTTGAAATATCGGTTGGTGTTGTGCGGTCTGGTGGCAGTTGGATGTGTTGCAAGGTATTTCATCAGAGTTGCAGGGTTGGAGGGGGACCTCAGATGTAGTGCCCTTGCGAAGTTGGTTTGGGATCCTTAACCCAGTGGGGGGATGGTGGGTTGGGTGACGTTGTGTAAAGCTACCCATGAGCCAAGGATTTGCATTGCTCGTTCCATGAAGTTTATCAGCCCCATCCCACCTTTCTTTTGTGGGCCATACATGGTCTCCAGCCTGACAGGTGCGCGGTAACCAGACCATAGCCAGTTCTGCAGGAGCTTGTAGACTGCGTTGGTAAATTTGGCGGAGAAGGGAACCGCGTGGGCAGCAAACCATAACTTTGACAAGATCAGGGAGTTGGCTAACACAACTCTTCCAGTTAAACTAGCTTTTCTCCTCCGCATACATGTCATTCTTTTTGTGATGTTGTCCAAAATGTTGGTTTTGATGGTGTCAAGTGCATATCCACCAGCTTCGAGCCATATGCCCAGATGACGGACTGGGTTGGTGGCAGGGTGGTGTGCAAATTGTAAACACAGTGGTTTTCTGGCTCAGATCGTTGTTGTGTGGTTGGATGTTTGGTTGGTTAGTTTATGTGGTGGTGGGAGGGTGAGGCCCAGTTCAAACTGAATTTGCCCATAACAATTACCTCTGTTTTCTGTTTGTTCAGCATGGCGTTACTCACTGAAACATACTGGTAAATAATGCGCTCAATCGCCCTGGCATCCCTATTGCCTGAGACTCCAACAACGCAGTCATCAGCAAAGGCGAGCATTTTGGCCGGTAGTTGTCCCTCCAAACTGATTCCAGTGAGCTTTGAGTTTACATGCGGAGGAGAGGGTTAAGGTTTAAATTGTATAGTAGGGGGCTAAGCGGGTCACCTTGTTTGAGGCACCTTTGGGGGGTGATGGTGTCAGTTAGGAAACCTGGGCTTCTGATTGCAAACCTGGCTGAGCGCGTTATGAGGAGCTCCTAGTTTATAAAACGGGGTGGTAGGTTGAAAGCCTTTAGACACTGTTCTAGGTAACACTAGTGCACTCAGTCATATGCTTTTTTTGGTCCAGGAAAGCAAGGGCGCCTGTGGGGTTAGCTTGGCAGATGTTGGCAATTGTGTGGATGTTATCCCAAATTGAGCGATTTGGGATGAAGCCAAACTGATGGGGGAGAGGGCTGTCTGAGCAATGCAATCCAGACGCTTAGCTAAGATCTTAGTATTTTGGTGTCAGTATTGGTGAGAGCGATTGGACGCCAGTTGTTTAGGTATGCCTGGTCTCCTTTTTTAAAGAGTGTGACCACATATCTTTCTTGGCCGCCAGGTAGAAGGGTTGTGTCCTTCAGGCACTTTTTCATAGTTGCCAGTAGTATTGGCGCGATAAAGTCAGAATATTTTTGAAAAATTTATATGGTAGGCCATCAGGCCCAGGGCACTTGTTGCGCGGAGTTGATCTTATTACCTCCCATAGTTCATCTTTAGTGATGGGTGCAGCAAGGTCTGGTTGATTAGCTATAGTGTCAATATTAGCGAATGATAAGAAATTTTCTAATTTCTCAAGGTGATGCGAAATCCACCATGTACAGGTCGGCGTAAAATTGGTGTAATTTGGCCAACATTTTGGATGGTGTGGACGCCAGTGTGTTGTCTGCTCAGCGGACCTGTGTGCAAGTCGCCAAAGTTAAAATTGGTCTAAAATGGTGGAAGAATTGGGCTGTGTGAGTTTCGCCGGATAGGATGTATTTTGATTTGTAGCATACTTTGGTGTAGTGCTGGTGTTTTCTAAAGAGGGAGTTTACCTGTGTAGATAGCTGGAACCACAGGCGGCCCCATTGGGGGCTGTATCCCTCGCTAGGTGTGTTGTTTTATAAGTGCTGAAGCTGTCTGATAGCCTTGTTGATTGTTGCAGACATCGCGGCTGTTTTTCTGGAGTTCAGGTGGCAGGCTTTCTTAGTTGCTCAATCCTTGAAAATTTCCCACTTGGAAATAGGGTTCCCATTGGGTGATCATCTTTCTTGCTGTGTTGTTAGCACTGTCTCCATCCAAAGTTTAATCTCCAGAAGATGGATGGTGCTTGGGTGAAATCTGTGCCAAGTTGGTGGCTTTTGGTATTTTTCTGAGGATGATATCACTATTGAGACCATCCGGTGGTCAGAGAAAGATAAAATTGTTTTTGTTTAATCTGATACCCAGTGATGGAAGTCTATAGGGTTGAGCATCAGGTCAATCCAAGTCATTGAGACCAGCTGGTTATTGCTGTGGTGGGGCCTCGTCATGTTGGCCAGGGTAGGGGCTTGTTTGGGAATGGTGTTGCATAAGCCCAGTGTTGCCTTTAGTATGTGTAGTTCCGTGTGGCCGCAGGGTATAGCCTTAGACTTGGGCCAGCGGTCAGTAATGGTGCTAAGCCAGCAGTTGAAATCTCCTGTGAAAAACTTTGCCTCAGGGGAAGTGATTGAGAGGATATTGGAGAAAAATTTTGGTGGTCGTTCAGATTATTTGGGGCATACACACATGCCACAGCGAAAGTTTCTCCATTCCACTTGAGATCCACTAGAAGCAGCCATCCCTCCAGGTGGGAGGATGTGCTTTGGATATTTACTGGAGGATTATGGTTAGTTTGAATTACCACCCCACAGTGGTACATCCAATGAATTTGGCTGGGAGGAGCATGGTTGACCATGACTCCTCTCCCCCGGTGGACAGTGGGGTTCTTGGACGGCCAAGATGTTCATGGGGATATTGTGCAGGAAAGCCATTTTTTGGCCTGGGATGTGGGGCCTTGGCTCCCACAATGTTGAGCGTCCCTAAGGTGATTGCGGTAGTCCACACATCAGGAACGCTGGGGTGACCCACTGAGGTCACCCAGTTCCTTATCACGGGTTATACTGCGAGTATGGGGCCAATTAACCAGATTGGTTCCAGTGTGTTGGTCGGCAGTTATAGTACTGGTTTTGTTCAGTTTCTTCTGGCTCAGATTACTCCGTGGAGTTTGGGTCTGGTGTGGGTTGGCTTGTGCCTCATCAGAGAAAAATTTTATGCTGCTTACCTGTGGGTTTGATGGGCAGAAACTACGTGTTGGGGTGATTGAGTTTTGTGCTTGAGTGTTGTCACATCGTGATTGGCTGAAATAGTCTTCCATATTGTGCACATGAAACATATTATCGCTGATCACATGTGATTGGCAGGGAGGATCCACAGTGGTACATGGTGGATTTTCTCCAGCGTGGTTGGAGGTGTTTGATTGGTTGTGTCCAAAAATTCATCATTTTGATTGCATTGGGTTATATGCGGGGGATCTGATTGGTTATTCCGCTGCGCTGCCATGGCATCCACCTGAATCTGTTCTGGGGAAATTGTGGTGCGAGCTTGTGTCTCAGCGGAACTCATGGCCTACTTATGGGCAGTCTGTGTGTGATGACGGTCCTTGCATGAAACGAGATCAACCAAAGCAACGTCAGCTCTTTTGCCTCAATAGAAGGCGAAAGTGGAGTCTTTAATTTTGCCAAAAGTTGGGCTTGTTTCGTCCATATTGTCCTCACAAAATTCCGGTGTTTCAATCCCGCACTTGATGGGGCACACATGGTCTTTGTGGCCTATATCTGAGCAGAATTCGCAAATAGGTGGGGTGTGTTCTGGTGTGATGTGGAAGGGGCGAGATATGCTGCCATTATGAGGTTGATGGTCGCTGTGCATGGAATGAGGGTGATATCCTCTACCACGTCCTGATCAGGTTCTATAATGGCTATTGCCTTCCCTGTACACAGGTGGGGCAGGAGGGGGAATTTCTCAAATTCAAACTGTTTGATTACGCCATAACCTTTGAGGCCCCCGCGGAGCTCATCTGTGAGGATATCATGGTGCACGGTGCTCAGGAGTCAGTCAAATATGATAAATAGGTCATTTGCCTCATTCCATCATGTGCGCACCATGCAGATGGTGCGGTCTTCATTGTTAATTTTTATATAGAATATGACTTTTGCTGCTTCCGCCGCTTCCTCTGTGGACATGAACCCAACGTCCACCCATCCTCTATGTAAATTTTTATAATTTACTGAGATGGTGTTTGGGAAAGTTGCAGAGAAGGCCTCCCTCATTTTTTTCCCATGATTCAAGGGAAGTATTGCTGACCATAATTCTAAGGCCATGCTCAAGGGAGGACAGGGTTTGGGAGTGTTCTATTTTAGTGTATGCGCCCATTTTCTAGTAGAAATTGCAAAACTCTGGGTGAGGTGCAGTGCTCACCCTTTTTGGTGGGAGGGTGCATCAACATTCCGCTGGGTCATTTTTCCCTGGCAGGTTGGGAGGGCTTCAGGCCTTTCGCGCTGGCCACTTTTGCCCAACTGGTGTTGTTGCGGAAAAGTGTGCTCATAAATCCTGGTTGATTGTCATCCCAGAGAAATTGCATAGAATCGTGTTACTAAAAGTGATAGTAACGGGAAAGAAAAGCTCTTAACTTTTTATCTTTATTCTTCTTTTTTTTCTATGGGACTTGACCTTGTTTTAGTTCAGCGGTCCATCTTTTTTATTTTCTCCCCCAAACGGGACCTGGGTACTTAAACATTCCAGTTTTCTATGTTTCAGAGGTCCTTTTTTGGACTTAACCATCTAGATTGGTTCAGAGGTCCTTTTTTTGGACTTTTTTTATCATCAGGACATGACCAACTTAATGGTTCATTGGTCCTTTTGAAACTCTTTTACTTTTTCATTGATCCAATGCTTCAGATACTTAGGGTAGACTCAATTCATAGCTCTTCCATCCAAGTGATTCTTGATGGGGTAGGCACCAGTCACTGTCTTAGCGATCACTTCTAACAGACCTGAAACAATGCATCTAATTTTTTTCTTCATCCAAAACCATGCGTATTGCAATAGGCAACTCTTTCCTCTATTCCATATTCAGCTAAGGCTGGTCAGTTCTTATTGTCCATTGATTTTGCTCATATCCTTTTCTTCAAAGTTGTATCAAACGCTTGCAATTGCATATTAATCAGGATTTTTGTCAGTCAGTTCAGGTATTGCTTGGTACTCATCCCTGATGTAGGTTCCACCACTGAATATAAAAATTGCGGCAACACGGCCTTTCTCCCATATAACAACTCAGATAGCATCTTCCCGTTGCCGTATTATGACTAATATTGTAGGTGAACATCACCAAACTCAGGTAAGTTCCCCATGTGGAAGTTCTCCCTGTGACTAGCTTCCTCAGAGTTGTGGCCAGCATTCCATTCACCCGTTCTACCAGTCCGTTTGTATCCAGCCTGTAAGTACTGACACAACTCCTCAGATCCCCATTATCTTATTTAATCTCAGGATCACATGAGACATGAAGTTGGTCCCATTGTCGCTAAGAAGGACCTGCGGACATCCATGCTGGTATACCAATTGATCCAGGATGAACCTCGCAGTGCTGGTAGCATCTACTCTCATTAGGGCCTTCATCTCAACCCATCTCGTCAGATGGTCGATGGCAACTATAATGTACTTGACTCCCCCTGTGCTCATCATCAGTGGTCCCATCACATCAATGGATACCATGTGCCAGGCAAATTCAGGGTGTACCAGTCAGTATCCAGTTGTATTCTTATGTGGTTTGAGCAGCTGGCCTCCACACAACATGCTAGATAATCTGCGACATCATAGTTGATCAATTCCTAGTAATAGTACTGTTGGATATGGTCAATTGTTTTCCTCAGGCCTCCATGCCCAACAACCTTTTGAGCTGCTTGCACTATTGCTGCTCTTTCTGACAGCTTCAGAAGTAATAGTTGTTTCCCGTTAATCGTCTTAAATACTTGTCCATCCATGGTCTCATTGTTTTCCATTGCTTTCTGAAGTGCACCTTTAATTTCTTAGGGCTCATCCCCAATTTTTCCGTCAACCATTCTATGGAATAGCTCATCCGCCTGCGGGTATACCATCTGGACCATTGGCAATCACAATAAGCCATATGCGTTCTGGTGAGAAGCCCCCGCTTGGTGGACAATTTCATAATCATAAGCCTGGAGCTTAAGTGCCCATTGGGCCAGTCATCCTTCTGGATCTCTTAAATTTTGCAGCCAACGCATCAAAGAGTGGTTCATTAACACCTTAAAGTGCGTTCTCTGGACGTACATCTGAAACTGCTTACATGCATAAAAGACCGCAAGGCATTCATGCTCAGTTACATTGTTTTTCCTCTCAGCGGCTGAGAGTGTTCAGCTCACATATGCCACCGGATGTTTGTCCCCAAGTTCATCTACTTGGCTCAGTATGGCGCCAATCGCCATCAGCAAAGCATAAGTTTGAATAATAAACTCCAAACCAAAATTTGGATATTTCAGAATTGGTGAATCTATCAAATACTGGCATAGCTCATCAAAGGAGTCCTGGGCCTCTTCATTCCATACAAATACTTTTTTCAGATCCTTCAATAAATGGAATTATGGCTTGGCTATTTGGGTGAAAACCTGAATAAATCTTCTGTAGTATCTGATCATCCCAAGATAAACTTGGATGTCTCAGACACTTTTTGGTACAGTCATGCGCTCTATAGCTGCTATCTTCTGGGTTTTCGGCTGCAATCCACTGGAGTTGATTACGAATCCCATATATTCCAACTCTATCTCAAAGAAGTGGCTTTTCTTTGGCTTGATCTTCAGGTTAGCTGTAGACAGTCACATTAATACCTCTTCCAAGTGGTGTAGGTGATCAGTAAATGTCTTACTAAACACGTTTATATCATCCAAATATATCAGGATGCATGACAACTTCAAGTCACTTAATATCACGTCTATGGCCCTCTGAAATGTTGCAGGTGCATTGCATAGACCCTGGGGCATCCTCATCAGTTGGTATAGCCCCTGCGCGGTAATAATCGTGCATTTTTCCTGGTCTTCCTTTGGTAAACCGATCTGCCAATATCCCAAGATCAGATCCATCTTGGAAAATTCTTCACTTCTCCTAAATGATCTAGTTCATTGTTAATCCTCAGTAGGGGATACAAATCCTTCTTCATAATTTATTCAGCCTTCAGTATTCACTCACCATCCAGTTGGATCAATCCTTCTTCTTCATGATCAGAATCAGACTCACCTAGGGACTTGATGATGTAACTAGAAGCCATGCTTCACTAGTTTGCTGATTTCATCCTCCACCACCACTTTAGTGGTTTTTTAATCATCAGATTGGTCTCATACTGATCAGCAAATTTTCCCCAGTGTCGACCTTGTGTATCACATCTTGTGTGCATCCCAAATTGTGGTCATCCTGAGTGAACACTTCCTGATACTTTTTGTTTAGTTTGAGCACCTCCTCTTGCTGGCCTTCTGACAGATCAGCGAGCTGCTATCAATCAACCAATAAGTTGATACTTTCAATTTCCCCTGGCCAGTAATCCCATTTCGTCAAGATTCTCAAAATCGTGATATCTTGTCAATTTGGCCGTCAGGATCAGATGAACAATTGCAATGATCTGATTCGTCTTTATCTTCATCAGTTTTTCACTCAAATTTTCCAGGAGAACTCGAGTTTCTCCATGGCCCAGCATTATTATCCCGGGAGCCACCCATGGCTACACTCTGGACTTCTTCCAGGAGCTTCCAACCTCCCCATACAACAGCTCAGAAATCTCCAATGTCAACCCTGTGTCAACTATCATCTGTGATCTAGCTAGTATGGTCCTCTCATTTTTGATCCTTAGTGGAATTCCCCAGTTCTCTAGGATTTCCGCTGGCATTTCACGTCACTTTTTACCAACTAATTGGTACTGAATTAGGATAATGCCATCATTCTATATTATATTTATGAGGTTGTTTCTCCAATTCAGCGGAGCTTCACCATCCTTCTGATATACCAATGATAACGTCTGCCCCAATATGGTCAACACATCATCCTCAAAGTTACATTTAACTCTGTTTTTTCATATAAATTCCATTCCAATCATATCATAGTTTTGGTTTCACAAAACTATTTCTGGCGCAGATAACACCAATGGCCCAAATCATAGTGGCAATGCAATATATGCTTACAGGAAATGGTGGTGTTCAGCCCAGATGTCCCGTATTATTTCTTATGTTCCAAGTCCAGCAAGATCTTCATCCTCTTTACCAGCTTGGTTTAGACAATATTTATGGGCGCTCCACTGTCTA
Source organism: Massospora cicadina (assembly GCA_022478985.1). Classification (NCBI taxonomy): domain Eukaryota; kingdom Fungi; phylum Entomophthoromycota; class Entomophthoromycetes; order Entomophthorales; family Entomophthoraceae; genus Massospora; species Massospora cicadina. Next base: position 151,890 of record JAKSZP010009207.1, read on the forward strand.
CAATCACCTCACCCACACTCAATTCACTTGTATGTCTATATATGTACTCTCAGAGTATTGTAGTATAGTGTTTACTGAGTGAATAGTGGCGTTATTAGCTGGATCTAGGGTGTGAATAATTTGTGCCGATAAATCAGGAAATAATTCCTTTATTGTGATGAGGGGGTAGACAGATTAGCCTCATCTAATCAGATGTCAGATAATTCTTCAGGATTCTAAGCAGTTTGAATCTTGTCTGCCAGTTGTTAGGTGTATGACTGAGAAACTTCCTTTATTATCTCAGTGTTGATTCTCTTTGCCCAGCTCTGGTCACAGCATTTACATCCATATTGACCACTTTATACAGCTGATCCTGCTCATCATCTATGAAATTATCGCTGATATCAATTTCTTCATTCATAATGTTGGTAGGAACAGGTTTCTCTGCAGCTCTAGACTGTTCCCCATCTAGGCCGTGGGCCCTTTCCCGAATCCTTGGTGGCTGCTGACTCTTTGGCCTGGACCACGTTGATCTGATCCTTAGGCTTCTTACAGTGCACGGCAAAATGTCCTTTCCCACCACACTAATAGAAGACCTTTTCCTTCTTGTTTAATCATCTGAATTCTTTGGGCTGGTTCCCAGGCACGGTTCAATTGGTAGCCTCCTTAGCTCCTTTGTTTCACTTTGTGGGATTCAGATTATGTACTGGATTGGATTTGAAGCTTAAATTTGGGCCATCAAATGTCACTCTCAAAATCTTCAAGTTATCTACCATTTGTGAGGTAGTTATTTCTCTCTCAAACACGAAAGACATCATGCAATGCAAATTATGATAGGGCCAAAGGGCCGCTTGCAAGGCAATTCTAGAATCAAAGTCGTCCAATACTTTTGCTCCATCCAGGATCTGTGACTCCTGGTAAAACTGATCCGCGAAGCTAGATAGACTCATCTTTATGGAACTGGATTCCCATAAATTCCTGCTTGCATTTTGACATGCGTGTCAGACTCCTGAACTCTTTCATGATGGCCGCCTTTCACCTCAGCATATGACCAGATGTCCCCCTCCAGGTGAGGTAACATCAAGTTTTGACAGTCAGTGTCTAGGCAATTCATGACTGTCAACGCCTTTTGATGATCCCCATAGCCATACATGGTCATATCGAACAGTCAGAAAAATGCTGGGGCGTTATAGTGATGGAACATTGGAAATTTTGGCGTTGCCCAAATTCCTCCAAGTTATTTCTGGCCGATTCTCTTGGTTCAGCTACTCGGCTAACTTGCAGAGTGACTTCAGGCGTCATCTCCAAAATGGCAGAAAAAGTGGGCGACATGTTCCCTGGGGTATTCGACTTCCCAAGTATTGAGCGAGGACTTCTTTTGTTGACATTGCTTGCCATATTGGGCTCACAGACATCTGTGAGCTTTAAGTTCCTCCACTTGTTTGATAAATCTTTCAATATCTGCACCAAAATTTCTTAAATGAACGTGATCCACTTCTCGCTCCATTTTCAGGTATAAGACCTCTCAAATGAGGTCACCTTCTTTCTTCTTCAACAAGTTTACTTTACTGAGTAACTCATTCCTGAAGCTTGCTACATTCTCTATTCCTTCCTCCACCTTGGCGACTTGTTCTTCCAAGGCTGCAAACTCCCAATGGTCCGCTAAGTTCAAGGCATTCTGGTTTACAGTGGCCAACTCGGTCCACAGTTTGTGTAGCTCATCTTTGTAGACATTCTTATAGATTCTTCACTCAACTACCCCTGTAGTGAGCACCAAATTGTAAAAATCTACTTTGGTGGTTGTTATCAGCAATCAACCCAGTAACCTTTTTACTGCACAAGTATGGTTTCCTCATGCACTTTGTTGCATTGTAAAGAATAAATTATTAATCAATAATAGTATGGAGACTATTATCCATAGTTGAGTATGAATTGTATTTCAGCCCAACACTTGGCCATTTTTACCGATTAAATACTCATGAAGTCATAATCATAATGATTTGTTCCCTTGCTCTTGTCCACCTGATTTTTCACTGAGATACCCCGGTGACAGTCTCTTCAGCCCCAACACACAGTTGGCAGCTATCCCCAATTGTGGCTCCTTCTTCTCTAGATCCCCGCTCAGATATTTACTCTTTTCTCCAATAGTCTTCCAATTATTGCCCTCTACAATAATATCCTTGAGACAAAACAACACAATGGAAGCTGATGATAGATTAATTATATACTGAATTGATAACTTAACTCTAACCATTACTGTTATCTTAAATACTTTTTTTAACTATTTGATTGTTTTTATTATAGTAAATCCTAAGAAATATATATTGGGGAATTTAGCTGTCTAACCCTTGGTTGACACCTCTTTGATAAAATAGCAGCTGTTGCTGTTGAATCACCCATCCTCATTTCAGCAGCGATGGTCTTACCCATCCTGGATAGATAATCGTCGTTGGACATCCTAAAGACCTCAAATGTAAAAAGTTAGAAAATATGTCCCTAACATTTACTTCTATTTCAATCCAAGTGAACCAACCATATTTGGCTAGCAACCTGCTTAGGTAATGGGACTTATTACTTATTAAGGCAGGTTACTCACCAACTGATTGATTTTCTAGTTGCAGGTGGCATCACTCGCCTTGCAACTTACTATTCATTCCCAATCAGTCAGTGATGAAACCTGACCAATCCCAATTGATACACCTGATAGTTAATCACTATCAGATGCCCCTATTTCTTCAGCAACTTTACCCAATGAGATCTTAATCATTCCTCATGATTGATCCCTGGCAGATATGACCAGGCGAATATAAAATCCCCCAAATGTAGTTACTCTAAAACTTGGGCCAACCAAACTCTGATTCACTTCACCTTAGGGAATTTTCTCCTAGCGATACCAGGTAATCTAGCAGGCTGGTAATATGGGCAAAAATCCCAACATAGAAGCTCCTAGTCTACCTCCTACAGAAGAATTTGCCTTTTAAGTGGAGGCCTGAACATGAACAGGATTTAAATGCAATGCAGAACGCTCTTTTTAGTAAACTTATTTTGGTTCATCTGCACTTCAATTGATTCCTTTCACTATCACTGAAGCTAGTGATGTTACTGATGGGGCCATTCTAGCTCAGCAAGATGATCAGGTCACTCACCCTGTGGCTTACTTCAGTTAGAACAAGATCAAGGTAAAAAGGAATTATAGCATTACTGAGCATGAGTACCTGACTGTTTTATTGGCAATCAAACATTTCTAGCCCTACCTTTATGGCACTCTTTTCACCATTATCACTGACCATTCCTAGCTCTGATGAATGAAGCAGATGAAGGACACGGATGGCCAATTAGCAATATGGGCCATATGGCTGCAAAGCTACGATTTTACAATTGTCCATCATACAAGGGTGATTCATCAAACGCCAATGGTCTCTCAAGAATGCTGCTACTCACTGGCCTGACCCATAAAGAATACTGACTGTATTATCTGATTGGCTGTCTCTAGTGATGGGAGTTGGAGACTCCTGAGATCCAAGCTGAGCTCTAAAAAGGATCTGATACACTTAAATTAAAGAGGGAATGCTAATTAAGAGAATAAATTTTGGCTCCTTTATACCAACCCTTCTTCATGAACCAATGTATTCTAGAAGGGCATATGACCATGGGACATGGGGCAGTGAAAAAGGCTCATGAATGGCTGAAGAAACAATGCTACTGGGATTAGATGGTTGAGACCATCCAGGAAGTTCTAGAGGCTTGTAAAACCTGTTGATCCAAAGATTGGGCCAATCCCTGATATCAGCATTCAGTAGTGGCTCCATCAGGTCTCTTCAATTTTGTTAGCATGAGGTAGCCCTCTGCCCACTGGTTTCATGATGATAAATATATCCGATTATCTGTAGACCATTTGATCAAATGGGTCATTAAAATTTCCATTCCTTCTTCCACTACAAAAGCCATGGCCCCTATTCCTTATTCAATCTGTTTTCACTCATAATGGATGTCCACAAAATTTACTTTTGGACAATGGGCTATACTTCACCTTGCAGGTATTGCAATAACTTATTTTCATTTTTTGTAACTAACCAAAGTTTTATTACCCCTTATAATCCCTCAATCAATGGGGAGTTAGAACATGCTAGCAGAACCATCATCTCTATTTTGTGGAAAATGGTCTCCTTTTACCCTTAAAACTGGAACCATTACTTTCCCAGCGCCTTGCTCACTTACCAAATAAGCTACCATAAAATCATCAAGATGCCCTCCTTTAGAGCTCTATCTGGGCTTGCTCCCTGACTAACATGTAGCGTTAAGCCCCTACTCAATATCTCTGTGCCTGAGAATTCTGTTTTGACTATGAGGTCCTTAGCTGATGAAAATTTTCAGCTTCAAGATCTAGCCATGCAAACAATTGTCACCACCACAGAAAGGGAGACATCCTAATTCAATGTCAGCCAACCCTCTTAACCATTTTTCAATTAGGTGACCACATTCTTTTTTATTACCATTTACCCTAAGGTCAACAGAACAAGCTCAATGTTCTTTGGTCTGGACCTTACAAGATCATTTATATGTGAACTCTGAGTACTTCATTGTTGATTTCAGTCAGGGGACAGTGGCAAACTGAGTACATGGCTAATTCCTACGGCCCTATACTCCCACTCAACAGGATCTTGAGGGGGCGATGTTTGGATTTTAGATGATGAGCAAGTCAAAATCCCCACTCCTGAATTGATTTTTTATAAGTTAACTCTCATGCCAATAAAAAATAAAACCCATCACTGAAGGCACCGATGAGAGCTTCACTCAGGAAGCATCACACACATGAGAGTCTATGGAGATGCCTTCAGGAATTTCACTTCTGCTTCCTGAACCTTAAGAGGCGTGACCCCCACTACTGCTGTCACAAGGACGCTGTAGAACAATGAGCGCTGAATAGGTTGTCAATCCAAAAGTCTTTAAAAGATCCAATTGTACATGGCCATTAAGGTCCCCCTAGGCACCAAGTCCCCACACATCCTATAAATATAATGAAATTTTTTAACTAAATAAGGTGGTCTATTTTTACCCATCTTTTCATCTTCATCGACCTCTTCACTAAATTTACAGCTCTAAGCCCATTTTTGAACTTTGGCTAAAATCTAGAGAACTTTTATGCTGAGAAAAATGATGCTTTGAAACGTTCTGGAGGATCAAATCATTTTTCCGCTATAGAGCTGGCCAGTGGGTACTGAAAGATGGAGTTTAGACATGAGGATAAAGAGAAGTACGCCTTGATCATGAGCCAAGGATCATATGAGTCAACTCTAATGCTTCATGGCTTTTGTAATGCCCCCACAAATTTTTCTTGGTGTGGGCAAGATAGTGGACCTCAAGTATGCAGTTTGGTTTTGATTCACCAGATGGCATTTCAGTGTTCATTAAGATTTGAAGGAACACCTTTTTACACCGAACAAAGTTATCACCTAACTCTGAGATCTAACTTAAAGCTGAAACAGATCGATTAAACCTTCCTTGATAGCAGCTGAGTTACTGGGACATAATAAAAACTTTCAAGTTTCAAGATTGGAAGGTTGGCCCTATAATAAAGATGGAATTATAAAGTTACAAGAGGGATGTCCTTTTATTCCTTGGGATGGCTGGTTACTATTGTCAAATCATACCTTGATGTGAAAATTACCAATTACCTACCTTTTTTGTTCACTGAGGATATTCCCTTCAAGTGTGGAGTTGAACAACAAAAGCTTTTGAGTATTTGAAACAAAGACTGACATTAACTCCTGTTTTAAACTATCCAAACCTCAAGAAACTTGATATCTATAAGCTGATATCAGTGATGAGGGTCTGGGAGTAATCCCTACACAATATGATAATAATAGAGTGAATTATCAATAAATATTACAAAGTTCTTTCAAGAACAAAATCAAAAATATCAGTTAAGGATAATTTTGTCTTATGGTGATCTGTGAAGTCAAACTTATCAGACCTTTTTATATCAAGTCCGATTAAAAATGTTTATTAACTATCTGTTCATATGATAGTTGTAAACCATAAAGGACTTAAAGACCACCTTTTGAGATGGGAGATACAGTTCTAGGGCTACAATTTAGGATCTTGGCAGACAGGAGACAAACATCTAGATGTTGACAAACTGTAGAGACTTCCATTGTACCACCTTTAAGCCATAAAACTGTCAATGAAGGTCAATGGATGCTACTTATCATTTTCCATGATTGAGAATGACAGGCAGTTATGATGAGCAGGATGAAGCGGCATGCAATAATTTAGGGTTTCTTATTTTAGTACTAGTGGTGCCCAACCCAAAAGGGGGAGCCGCCATGCATCTTTATTCACAAATGAACCAAACAAAGGGATTATCATAAATTAAAATAATCCTAATATAGCCCCTTGGTTATCAGTTTAGGAAGCCATATCATATGGCGAGGAGGCTTTGGGGAAATTTTTGTCTGGCGCCCGCTTTAGCTGGCGGAACATGGTGGACAGCATTGGGGTGGGAGCATCAGCGACATGGGGCATAAGGAGGTATACTTGGGGGTTTTTTGTTTATGAGGCCAGTGGTTTCCATTGCCTCAACATATTGAGCAAGTTGATGCTCAGAAAAAATGATGAGAGCCAGCATACAAGTAAATGACTAGATGCACCGGTGGGTTTTGGGATAATTGGGGTAAAAAAGAGAAGTTTTTGCTGCATTGATGCAAGCGTGGCTCACACCAAAAGCAAGCTCCTCAATTACATACTTCGCATTTTCCTCAAAATCATGAGGAAAATTGGGGATAGGAATACCCTTGACAAGGGGCCCCATTGCCCCATGGAGTTGCTGGCATGATTTAGAGTTTCTTATTTATTGGTTTTGAGGAATAAAATATAAGGGTAAACAGAGTAAGAGGCAGCTAAATTAGAAATAGTTTAAATTAGAATTATATAAAAAGTGAAAAAATAAAACTAATAAGGATAATAAGATTAATAAAAACACTTACAAACTCATTTATTTATGAAATTAAGTATCCTGAAAAAATAAAAATTAGCAATAGAAGCTGATCGTATATAATTGGTTTTGATTGTAGTAATTTAACCCTAAGATATTCCAAAGTCTCTCATTTTGACATCACATGTAAATAGTAAAATTTGAATTTGATTGATTTTATGTTAGGTCATGAATTGATATCTTTATATATATATGGGTTGGGACCATCTAGTACTAAAAAAAGATATCTTTATATATAATCTTGATTCCTTTTAATCATTCTATTTTAAATAAATTTTGAAACTGTTGCCATGGGGGTTCTAGTCTAATTATAGTAAGAAAATGTGACAAAAACGATACATTATATGAACTAATTGGACCGCCAAAGAATCATGTGCTGATGAAATCAAGGAGGTTTAAGTTATGCTAAAAAAGACGTTCTTTAGGAACCCGCTAAGTAAATATGTAACATCAGGGTCAGTCAAAAACAAATAGGCACATGGAACATGGTAATGAAAACTTTTTTGGAAGCACATCTTCAAGTTGGCTGAGGACGTTTTCAGAAGATGAACAACAACTTACAGTTAGATGCTATTGAGAAGCAGTTGCTGATTAATTTAGAAATATCCTATAACTAAGCGGCCCATGTTTTACATTAAACGTTTATCCCAAAATTTTGGGCTTAACTCAGTGCACTAACTTCTATTAACAAAATATGCCCATTGAACTTATTTAATCAATACCATGAACATCCAGAAGATCTAGGTTCATGAATGTCATCATCAATAACTTTACTAAGTGGGTCAGAAAAGCAGCAGTGTAGCCTCATAATATCAGTGTGGCTGCTCAGTTTCTTAACAAGATTATTATATTAAGAAATGGATGTCCACAGGTCTTGTTGTTTGAAAACTGGAAAGACCTTATATCTGAAGTAGTCAATGAACTTATGGACTATGTTGGGGGTTAACAGAAATTTACTACCCTTATACACCTTTGACAAATGGAAGCATTAAAAGGATAATGATAATTTTCTGTAATGCAAAAAGATGCTCTCCAACTATACCTCCATATGGGATCTGTTGCTACCATCTTTAAAATTAAATGTTACATAAATTACTACCAAACCATCAGGATGTCACTTTTTAAAGCCCTGTATGGATGAGGAGCTGATGTATCATCCTTATTGGCCCTTGTAGTCAATGCCAGTTGATTTTAGCAACCATGAGTAATTTACCTGCAAGAGTTAACAAATGAATTGGTTAATATTATTTTGTTATATGGGAAGAATAACAATAACAGCCTAGCAGAAAGTGCCAAGGACAGCAACCTGTGACCATGACTGGCTATATCTTCAAACTTATGATGTTTACTACCTTCTATGTGAGTGGAAGTAACCTGAAGAAACCTCTAAGCAGCATTGACAAGACCATGTGTATCATTGCACAATAAGAAGCCTAGTATTGTATCTGATATACAATCACTTAAGTCATTTAGGCTAGAGTGCACAGCCTGCACCTCTTGTATTATTCTAGGTCTTTTCTTAACGGGGTGATTTCAATACACCCAAGAGAGTAATTCCTCGCCCAGGTAGATTTTACCCTAAAATAACAGTAGGGGCCAACAAACAGTATATCAAGAAATCTAGGAACATCATAACCTATTGTCTGGAAGCTTACCATCAGTGAAATCCTATTAGTGGTACTGTAAAAATTAATTGTTATAATATTGGAAAGTTTTTAAAATGTCCAGAGTATTGGATCAGCCAATTTAAATTTTATATAGTAAGTCCAAGGGCCAAAATACTCTGTCTAACACTGTAACAGAAGAAGGTTCAATCAAGGCAATTGATCAAAGACATACATCAATAATCCTCTGTACCCATTCCAGACAGTGCCATGTCTTGATCAATGTGAGGCTATTGGCTCTCAATCTAACTCCAGTTAAACTTAATTCTGATTCACATAGAAGATACAAGTATCCTTAAAGCTATTATTCTAAACCCCTCTAAAAGATAAGAAGTACTTCAAAATTCTTGAGATTACTAAAGACTTCCAAAACTCTAATAATAGTAAATTAAAAAAGGTTGACGCGTGGCGGCTCCTCCTTTTATGTTGGGCACCACTAGTGCTAAAAAAAGTAAAGTAGAAAAGGTTCTAGTCCACTTTTCAATTTTAGTTCACTTCTCCGTTCAATTATCATCTGGAGTTCTTTATGCAGATACCGCCAAGATTTAGTTGTATAATTTAAAGGCAGACTTAATTTAAGCTCATTTACATTTTGTGAGCATATTCAAATTACTACAGCGAAAAACTATCAAGCATCTGAGGCTCTACCTTAGTTTCATGGCTGAAAACGTGGAGTTTCATTAGTTTCAAGACTTTAGTATCCTTTGTGGGATTTTACAAACATTGGTCATATTTGCCATTACCTTTACTCTAGTGATCAAAGTCTAGGTTTGTAAATTATACTAAGGTTAAATACAATAAAGTTACCTTTCTTAAGTTGCTCTAAAAAAGGTAAAATTAAATATATGCATGATTAAGTTAAGTGTCTAAAGTCATACTAAATAAGTAAAATTGGCTTTTAGAGTTTAGAGCTGATAACTTCATATAATTTTAACAACTCCAGATGATATATTCTAGCTATAATTAGTTGGATAATAGATTTTATATAAGATAAAGGCCTTTAAACAAACAACCAACTTTTTTCTGCTGTGACTTATAATAAATAGATTAAACATTAACAAAAGAAAGTGACTATAATAAACTACTATTAAAGGGTGATCTAATCCATTCATAACACTTCTTATAATAGCATATAGAGAATTGTATCTACTTGCTAAGTGTTAAAACAATTGTTGAGATTCTGATATGACTGGACGATAAGCCTGAAATAGCTACGGCAGATTCTCCCCAATCTATCAACCATGATACTAGTTATTATCGTTAAAGCACCTTGAGTCAAGTCAATTTTGGGTCAGATTAGGGTTTTTATTAGATCGCCTTTAAATAGGGCAATAAGGTGAAATCAACATTTGACAAATATGGAGTAAGATTGTCTTGAACTAAGGTGATAGAGAATTGAAAATACCATACTCTGCCAGAACCAATTAGATATGGTGGAACTGAATAGCTAATCTGAGGAAATGGTATCATCCAAAGTCACTGAGTATAAGAAAGATGAGATGATTGAAAAGTGAGATTGTTACTAATTTTTGAGAGAGTGGAACATTGAGTAAATGCTGTAGATATTATATAAATAAAGTGTCATCTGGGGCAATAGTTCCATGTATTATTATATTTTAAAGTGTGTCCTTGGGCTGAAGATCTTCATATTGTCCATCCAATTGCTCAGTGGGTTTGACCCTGTGCAAAATCCCCTGGCATATCTCAACAATTCCGCCAAAGTTATAACAGATGTGCTCATTACAGGGGCCCATTGAACAACCACCAATAACTGTAACATAAGGAAAATCCCAGTTTCTGACCATCATATAATAAAATGATTCTTTGGTGCACTGACAAGCAACCAAAGCAGCCTAACCGAGTAGGGAGAGGTTTGGGGCACTGACATCGCCAAACATTGCCTACTACTGGTTGGTTATGAAAAGTCTTTGTGGTTGGTCTGACCCAACCATGTGAAAGCTCCTCAAAACCGGATACCCAAAAAGACCAACAGGTAAGCGAGGTATGCTAACCCTGAAACAACCTTTATTTTTATTCAGGATATAAAAAGGCCTGCTGACAAGAGCTGATCTGAGGATCTTGAAAATGCACCCCAGGAAGGGAAAGCTAGCATAAATTCTGAAGTGAGCTTTGGAATTGGCAGGCGCGCCTTATAAAAGTTACCCTTTGGGGGCCTCACCCTAATCATTGATTAGGCTTGTATGAGCCTAATCTACAACTTGGGTGAGGAACAACCCAGCGTCCAAAACGACTGAGCCAAAAGTATTATAAAGCAATTCTGAAATAGATTCAGATTTTCTGAATCTGAGTCAAAATGTAACAATCTAGATGAACTCAATCATTACATTACCCCCATTAGAGAAGGGCCCCTCCCTGAAGAGGGGCCCCACAGCAAAGGCTGCTACAATGAAGGCTTCCTGAGGTGAGTTATCTCAAGCCCCAGGAAAATTAGCCCAGGTAAGCTCCAGGCCCCTCAAGGTAAAAGACAAATGGCGAGGGCAAATTGGGACTGGGCTGCCAGAATCAGCCTACCCAGCCCGAGTAAGCACGCGCAGCACTTGGCTGTGTTGCGCACCCCCTCCCAGGCTCCTGCTGGGGATGGTCTTCCCATACCAACCAGGAAGGCGCTTTCTCCAACAGAAGCGTGAGAGGGGCATGCAGTTCAGCGTGGCTGGATGGCCATCCCCTTTCCAGGTGGACCATCCGTGGGTGAGGGAGCCCTGCTGGGACAGGTCCCCTTTGGTGCCAACTGAATCCCTGATGAGCGATAGGCTCCCCCAAAAATTTCAGCTGACAGTCACTTCAGGTCCAGGGTTGGCCATCAGTCACTGGCTCCCACCGGTGCTGGCTCCTCAACAACCAGGACCAAGTGACCACTGAGGTTGGCCAAACTGGGGATCAGAGGCGTGCAGTGCACATTCAACTTTGGAATAATGTAACAGTCGGAAAATCCCAGTTTCTGACTGCCATATAATAAAATGATTCTTTGGTGAACTGACAAGCAACCAAAGCAGCCTAACCGAGTAGGGAGATGTTTGGGGGCACTGACAGCACCAAACATTGGCTACTACTAGTTGGTTATGCAAAGTCCTCAGGGTTGGTCTGACCCAACTGCACAAAAGCTCCTCAAAAACTTGACACCCAAAAAAAGACCCACAGGTAAGTGAGTTATGCTAACCCCAAATCATCCTTTGTTTTTATTCAGGATATAAAAAGGGCCCGCTGACCAGAGCTCATCTGGGGAGCAACTGACAATGCTCCCCGGAAGAGAATGCTAGGGTAAGAATTTTGAAGTGAGCTTCAGAATTGGTTGGTGCGCCTTATAAAGGCTGCCCTTTTAGGCCTCACCTGAATCATTGATTAGGCTCATATGAGCCTAACTACAACTCACATGAGGCACAACCTAGTGCCCAAAATGTCCGAGCCAAAATTTCTTTTTGTAGCTTTTTGACTCAGATTCGGAAAATCTGAATCTGAGTTGAAATTAACAATTAAGACAAACTCTATCATTACAATAAATACCAAAAATTCCCAATCCGTGATCATGGTCATCACCAAAGGGGAGTCATTTTAAACATCTGCGCTGGCTGAAATTGCAAAACTCAATTTGTTGTGGACGCCATGCTTAAAAATCAGGAGGAACTCCTTCAGGAGTACAATAAACTTAATGACTCAACTTGAAAGTGCAGCTAGTCAGCTGTGTATACTTGGACAGCAGAACAGGCAGCTCGCCAATCAACTGGATGATGCTATTGAACGACTACGCTGCACAGAGCAGAAGTTAACACCTACCTTTTACCCACCTCATCCCCATTGGGAAGTGGAATAACAAAGGGTTGCTCAGGAAGGATCTCTTTACAATAAATATGCGACCAGCATGAGCCAATCAAATCATGATGGCTGCTCTGAGGACGATTATGTTTTGGCTCAACATAACCCCCAGGTAATGGCAGTCCTGCCCGCTGAAGAGCCCTACACTACCCCAAGAGCAGCTGGGTCTTCCGAGCCTGCCCCTCTTCAAGATCCCAGTTATGGGGCACAGACAAACCTGCTGTACACTACTAAGGTTCACATTTATGGCGGGTGGAGGAGGTCTTCATTGAAAAGCTACCCTCATTTGACCGCAATGAAAACATATATGGGTTCTTCAAATGATTTGAATTTTTGGCGGAAGGAGCCTCTGATCAGTGGAAAGCTACATTGCTGATATCCACCTTGGACGTTGAAAGCATCGACCAATTTCCTGCTACCTTCCAAGCAGTTCCATTACTTACCACAAAGTGAAGAAAACCATGTTGCGGTTGTTTGGTGGTTTTCAAAGATGTCGCAGCATAAAGCTGAGTTTCTGACCATTTGGTTTTAATGTAATGAAGCCCTCACTGCATTTGCAGATGGATTTACAATGGAAGCACATGTGTTAATAGGAGCAGTCGTTCTAGATGAATCTGATGTGTGCATTTCAATGACCTCCGCTGTGAAGCCATACTGTGAGCTTTACAATGTCATTTCTCCAATTTTGGATGATGACGTCCCCCTGCTCAAAATGTTCAGTTCTTGAGCTGAATATCCACTAACTTCCCTCTGCCCAATGCATATCAGAAACACACCGCCGCTGTAGCTGGACCCTCTTATTTATGGGAACTCTTCCGTCTTGGCCAAATTCCGCCTAGTAACACCCGCCTTATTATAATCTTGCACCCCACCCTCAGCCAAGTTACCCCCAGCAATTTGACTTCCGCTTGGGTCCTGCTTATGATAATTGTCAGCAGCCTATCTACCAACACGGACCTAATTACGCTAAATGTCAGCAATTGTCCTACCAACCTGGCCTTGGTTATGCTGAGTGTCAATAAAATTATTGGCCTGGACCTTCTTGTGAGAACCAAGGTTGTGGATTCTACGTGTGAATTGTTTTGAATGTGGCCATCCTGGTCATCTGCCAGGAGTTGCCCCAACTGTCATGTCTACTATGTAGAGCAGGACCAATACTACCAGGGAAAAGATGGAGCGGAGTGGAGACAAGGCTCTTTACCTTCACTATTCCAACCCCAGACGTCCCACCTGAACCTATTGTAGTATTTCCAGCCAATGTCCCTCGGTGTGACAATTGGATTTTATATCATCAGCTGGTAGGAAGAGTAAATTTACTAACATGGGCACAAGCCCCATCTGCATTAGAAGAAGGACCTCAGTAGCAACCAAAGCCATATGACTGCCAAATGTTCGACCAAGCTTCTTCAGAAAAGCTAGATTCCGCCGCCAATAGCCCTTCCCTGAAAGATGTAAACATTACCCTTCCGGTAGACACTATTGACAAAGAGTACCCCAAAGTTGGTGAGAGGATTACAAGCTTTCTTGGGAAACGAGACCCCTTTAATGTCCACGTATTAAACAGTCAATAGTCTTCTTATTCTAACTGTACATACTGTGGCATTGTTGTAGAAAAAAACCTGGGTTCACGCTATAAAAGATTGTGCACTTCAGTCAGCATAGTTTCCATCAAGTTGGTGGTGAAGCTAACACTAAAACCTGATGTAGAACATTGTATGATGAATGGGACCACTGGAGCAGAAAACATGGTATCTGAAGAAGCGTACAGTGCACTTCAATTACGTTTTGGGTTATTTGTCATGGTAGCCCCAGCAATAGTGCTACCAAACAGTAATTATGAACTGTTAATTGGAACTGCTTTAATGTGACACTATGGGGCTGTTGCTAATATGAAGGAGAAAACCTTCGAAATATTGGGGCAGTGGATCCCATTTATTTTACCTCCAGCGGATTGCTGAAGGATCCGGTGCACATGGGGCATATCAACTTGACCTATAGTGATGGGGTGATTCTGGTTTGCTACCATCTACTAAAGGGCAAGACCTGAGCCCTCCCCCAGCAGGTATTTGAATATCAAGGGCTGCCGCTCAGAGCTGCTGGAGCTATATCCATTCCCTCCGGACACCAAGTAATAGTAAACACTGAGTTAGAGATAGAAGTGCCAGCTGGGCTTTATGAAGAGATCATTGGGTCTTATCAGCGGTCATGGGTTTGAGCCCCACGTGTTTCCAGGCATTATTCTCCCAGGTCATGGGGAGATCAAGCTATTATTATTGAATCTACAGCATGAACCAATACAAATCTGCCAACACCAAATAGTGGCGTTTTTACATTTGATCCCAGTGGAGGAGGTCCTCTAGGTTCACAAGTTCATGTCGCTGGATAAATTTGGTCTACCCTTTTAACCACAGCTCAGCATAATGATGGTGGTACCACATGAAAATTTAACGGGGTTATTGGAAGAACAAAAAGATCAGGTGATAGCTTTATTCCAAAACCATAAGGAATCTTTTCTGTCAACGACCACAATTTAGGGTGCACGCAGGGAGTGGTCCATTTTGTGGACACTGAGGATCATCCCCCTATCAGATCTCAGCTGATACACCTGTCTAGGGCAGCCAAGGAAGTAGTAACCGAGGAGATCAAAAAGCTACTCAAACAAGAAATGCTCAAACCATTAAAGAGTCCATGGGCTTTGCCCGTTCTGATTGTCAAAAAGAAGGATAGCACCAACTGGGTAGTAATAGACTACCAGAAGCTCAACAGCATTACCAAAATGGACTTATACCCTTTTCCACAAATTGACAATTCCTTGTATTGGTTTGGAGGAGCTCGTTACTTCTCAAGATGGATTTAATATCTGGTTATTGGCAAATTGATTTTCCCACGGTGGAACAGGAGAAATGCGCCATTATCATGTCTAAGGAGCTTTTCCATATGACTTGTATCCCTCAAGGTTTATGTAATGTCCCTGCTACATTTTAGCGGTACATGGACACCATTCTTGGTGACCTGAAGCTTTTGTGCATCCTCATGTACCTTGACAATATTAATGTCTTTTCATGCACATTCTCCGAGCATCTTACCCACCTGGAGGAGGTCTTCCGCTGACTTGCGGAGGCCAACATTAAAAAAAAGCCTCATAAATGTCACTTCTTTAAGGACCAACCTGAGTACCTGGGGTTTGTGGTGGATGTGACCGGGTTGAGGCCCCAACTAGCCAAGGTGGGGGCTATCTGGAAGATGACTACCCCAAACAGTAAGCGCAATATACAAGTATTTTTGGGATGGTTGGCTACTACCGTCGCTTTATACCCAACTTCAGTTGTATTGGAGGTCCCTCTGTTTAAGTTATTGAAGATGGATTCCACAGTTGAATGGACGGAACGCCACCAATGCTTCTTTGATACACTTTTAATGGCGCTAACCATTGTGCCAGTGATGTGCTACCCTAATTTCAATAAGGAGTTTATCCTTCTTATGGATGCATCCCTTTCTGCCGTTGGGCAGTCCTCTCTCAAAAGGATGAAGAAGGGGAGGAGAACCCAGTGGCATACTGCAGTTGACACCTGAATTGCCATGCACTAAATTACACTGTGACTGAGAGGAGTGCTTGGTGTAATATATGCATATAAGAAATTTTGGTATATTTTCATGGAGTAAAGTTTAGAGTTTTAACGGATCATGCTTTGTTATGCTGGTTTCAGAACTTCAAGGATCCCTGAAGGGTGTCTATCCCAATGGGCTCTCAAACTGCAGGCTTACAACTTCAAGGTTCTCCAATGATCTGGAGCACAACACCAGAACGCCAATTGCTTGTCAAGATTGCCAACCATTGCTGTTACGGCGGATCTCAGTGATGTTATGTATGACAAAATACTTATTGGAAAATACAATGATGAACTGACCCAAGTCATCAAGGTATTAGATGGAATAAGGGCCAAT
This sequence comes from Massospora cicadina, assembly GCA_022478985.1. Classification (NCBI taxonomy): domain Eukaryota; kingdom Fungi; phylum Entomophthoromycota; class Entomophthoromycetes; order Entomophthorales; family Entomophthoraceae; genus Massospora; species Massospora cicadina. The sequence goes on from JAKSZP010009207.1 coordinate 168,303, forward strand.
ACGTTCCAGAAGAATGGTGAATTGTACAAGCAGATAAGGGAAAATACCGTAAACATCCCAAGGCCTTCTGCACAACCTAATATTATTATGAGTGCACACCAAACCATTAGACATGGTGGAGTATGTAAGACCCTGGAATTGTTGCAACCTCAGTACTATCGAAAGAGCATGAACTTCAACGTGCTTGAACCATTTCCTCCTGTCACCAGTACCAAGTGGAAAACCTGTTACACCAGAAGGCCTTGTACTGGTTAGTGAAACCCCATTTTGCTTGGCATATGGTTTTCCTTGATGTCGTTGGTCCTCTGACAACAGGAGCTAACTGGTCTAAGTACATTCTGGAAGCAATTGACCACTTGATCAGGTGGGTTGAAGTATGGCCAATATGGGATTTGGGGGTGGTCACTGCAGCCAAGGTTATAATGGAATATTATCTAGCGACTTGGATTCCCTCAATTCACCCTTACTGACAACATAACTAACTTCACTTTGCATATTCTTCTAAAGTTAACTGAGCTTATGGGCATCCACAGGGTTCTGATGACCCCATACCACCCTGAGTCCAATAGAATGGTTAAACGCATTAATGGGACCTTGATGAACATATTCCAGAAGTTGGTAATGTATTGATTTTCCAATTGTAGTTCCCTCTTTTCCACTGCTATTTTTGCCTATAATATTAGCTACCATTCTGCCACATGGAAGAGCCCCTTTCAACTACTATATGGACAGCACCCAGCTCTTCCAGCATTTCTCTATTTATGCATAGAAGATACCAGCGGAATAGATCCCCACTGTTATTTGACTAACCTTGTGGATATGTTTATCAAATTGCAAACTGAAGAGTACTCCTACAGCTTAGCCAAGAAGATCAAGAATCATGCTGCCAATCAGGTTGTAAAAATTTACTTAAGAGTTGATTATTGGTCATCAACCCAGTAACCTTTTTACTGCACAGGTTTGGTTTCATTGTGCACCTCAAGTTGTATAGAATGTATTATTTGATAATAGTATGGAGACTATTATCCATAGTTGAGTTCAAAAATTATTAGGCCCAACGCTTTGCCAGTACTTCTGATTAAATATTCTGTAAGTTGTACTCATAGGAATCGTTCCCTGTATTGCTGTCCACCTGATCTTCGTCAAGATCTCCTGATGACAGTCTCTTTTGGCCCAACACACAGTCAGCAGCTATCCCTTATTGTGGTTTCCTTCATCTCTAGATCCCCACTCGGATCTCTACACTTCTCTCTGAGAGTCTTCCAATCATTGCCTTCTGCAATAATGTCCTTGAGATGGAACTTCACACTGGATGCTGATAGTCTAACTATAATTCAAATTGACAAATATTACTAATAATATTAATAATACTAAAAGATGGTATTTCATGTCTTTGTTTTTCAATGTGGGGTTTTTCAATGTTTTTATTATAGTGAATCCTAGGAATTATATAGTAGGGGATTTGGCCATCTAACCCTCAGTTGACACATCTTTGATGAAATGGCAGCCGTTGCCATTGAATCACCCTTCCTTGTCTCAGCAGCGATGGTCTTCCCCATCCTGGCTAGGATTCCATTGTTGGAGATCCTTGAGACCTCAAACAGAAAGAGTTGGAAAACATGTCCCTAACATTTTCCTCTTGATCCAAGTGAACCAACCATAATTGGCTAGCGACCTGCTTAGATAATGTGACTTTTTACCCATTATGGTGGGTCAGTTCATAAACTGATTGATTTGTTAGTTGCAGGTGGCATCACTCACCTCGCAACTCACTATTCATTCCCAATAAGTCAGTGATAAAACCTGACCAATCCCAATCAGCACATGATAGTTAATCACTATCAGATGCCCCTATTTTGTTAGCCACTCCACCCAATGAGATATTAGGTATTCATCCGGATCAATCCCTGATGGATATGACCAGGCAAATATCCCAAAATCCCCCAAATGTAGTTCCTCCAAAATTCAGGCCAACCAATTTCTGATTCACTTTACTTTAGGGAATTTTCCCCTAGTGACACCAGGTAATCTAGCAGGCTGGGAATATGGGAAAAAATCCCAACACAGGTATAGCATAGCAAGTAGCTCAGTTCAAGTAGGGGGACATGGTTCTGTTCTATGACCAACACATGTTTGGTCAGAAGCACAAATTGGCCAGCATCTGGATTGGGCCATTTGAAGTCATTAAGAAAACAGGTGCTGATGCCTAAACTATTAAGGACCTCACAAGTGGTCAGATCATTAACTGAGCGCATGCAAAGTTCCTTCAGCTGTATAAGCAATATGAGCCTTATATCAGTCAAGGGTGGTAATGTTGAGATTCTGATATGACTGGATGATAATCCTGAAATAGCTATAGTAAATTGGGGAGAATCTGCTGACCATGATACTAGTTACAATTATATGAGTGCCTTGAGTTGAGGTGATTTTGGATCAGATTAGGGTTATTATGGGATCGCCTTTAAATAGGGTGATAAGGTGAAATCAACATTTGACAAATATTGAGTAAGATCATTTCAAACTAAGGTGATAGAGAATTGAAAATACCATACTCTGCCAGAACCAATTAGATATGGTGGAACTGAATAGCTAATCTGAGGAAATGGTATCATCTAAAGTCACTGAGTATAAGAGAGATGAGACGATTGAAAAGCGAGATTGTTACTAACTTTTTTAGAGAGTGGAACAGCAAGTAAATGCTGTAAATACTATATAAATAAAGTGTTATCTGGGGCAATAGATCCATATATTATATTTTAAAGTGTGTCCGTGGGCTGACAATCTTTATATTGTCTGTCCAATTGCTCAGTGAGTTTGACTCTGTGCAAATCTCCCAGCATATCTCAACAATTCCACCAAAGTTATAATAACAATAGTAAGATATGTTTTCAACCTTTTGACCGCTCTAAAATTTACATATCATGGTATCCAACGGTACTTCCCCATGACAATATTATTGCAGATTTACCAAAAACTCCTCCTAGCATATTCAGCCCTTCCTCAGAGAATGTGGTACCAAGTTTAGCTACAATATTTAACCATCTCATCAAAAAGTTTGATATAAGAAGATCAATCAACTACACTTTATCTTAGGGTAAAAGTTCTAAAATCATAAAGTTTAAAATTTTGTCTCTAACAAACGTTTTCACCTTTATATTCTTATAACGGCTAATTAAATTTTAACCAGAAATTGAATCCACGGCCTTATTCATTCAATTTGGAGATATTCTCTAGTATAAATGCCAAACTGAGTGGTTACTGGGTAACCTATTTAGCCTTTTTAAGCCTTCACAGGAATAAAAAGAAGCTATATGAAGTGAAATAACTGGTTTGTAAATATTCATTTCAAGCCTTTAGCAAGATAGATTAGATGCTGGCCTATCAACCCACAAGCTTTAAACTTTTTTGAGGATTGACGCTTAAGTGGTAAAACTTTTAGAGAGATAAGTTTACCAATAGCCAATAATTTTTGTGGTTTAATCCTGTAAGCTAGATCTATGAATTTGATAGAATGCGCTTCAGTCAAAAGCTTTGATATCATTGAGCCTGCTGAGGTGGAATCGAGGTGAGGTTGATATAAGTGGAAGTATTCTAAATCAAGCCTAAGTTTGGATGGGTAGAATCTAGGTTTTTGATTCTCCATTGCAATCTAATGAGCAGTTATAGTTAATTATGAATCAAGTTAAATAAAATCAATATATCGATAAGCTCAATGTGATTAAAAAATTTATATCATGTTAGTTTTATGGCAACTAGATAGGCATAGATTTGATGTGGCAACGCATGTTTCATATCCCTTAGAGCGGTTGAGGGTATTGGGGTGGGGTTTTGTCATGGAAGTGGTTCATATTGTCAGGTTGTTGTTGAAAATCATCAGGAACTTGGATAACTGGTGATCTTTCCTGCTGGAATCCAGGTGTCAGCATTTCTGGATTCCAAAAAAGGTCGTGGCGGATATTCATTGTTTTGTAGGTTGTCCGGTTGAGTGAATTGAGGGTACGGTGAATCTTTATTTGAAGGTGAACCGTGGGAGGGTTCAGTAACTGGGAATGGATTCTTATGGGATGGTGAATTTTCAACTGGGAATGAACTTTGGGAAGGCTGGGTAACTGGAAATGAATTCTGCGGGCCTAGTGAATCTTCAACTGAAGATGGACCTTGGGAAGGTTGGGTAACCGGGAATGGATTCTGAGGAGATTGGGGATCAATAATGGAGGATACTTGAGGAAGCTTTGGGATGGTGGATTCTCCAGGGGGTTGTGAATTACTTGGCTGGTTGGGAGTTGAAGGTTTGGTATTGGATGTTTGTTGAATCCAAGAGCTAAACGCGGATACTTTGGTGTATACCTAGAGGTTTAACATCGACTTTGTACAATGGTTTACCGTTGCGCCCTTACAGATGGCTCCAAAACTAACGAGGCCAATAAGCGTATCAGGAACAATGAACAGGGGGCCACCACTATCGCCTTGACAAGGAGCTAAAATTTAGCGCCTACCGAGTAACTTACTATCATCGTTGTCAGCTTTGGCACAGATCATGATGCTTGGGTCAAAATTTAATTTGGAGCACGCTTTTGAAGAAACTGTCACGTCAAGGCCCTTGAGAGCAGGCGATGCCGTACCATTGATGGCCTCCGCACCCCATCCTACAACGCGTGCCTTCTGTCCTTCCTCTGCTGAAGTACCGATGGTTGCAAATTTGGTGAGTTTAGTTGGCCTTTCCAACTTGACAATAGCGATGTCGTTTCTGTCGTTTTCGTAACTTTCATGCTCTATATGAGTCAGGTTAATGATTTCGGCCTCTGGCGTGCCTCGACATAACTTGACGGAGTACTGAAGTTGGGCACCCTTGGGAAAGCAGTGAGCTGCTGTCACTACGCTGCTGGCATCGATAAGGGTACCACCGCACATGTGCTTCCCATTCTCTCGGATGGAGACCAGCCATGGCGTATCCATTATATTCGCTGCTTCGCCGCCAACGATGTACGGCGTCGCCTTGTTAGATAAACAAACTGCCCATCCCGCCCAAACTAGTAACCAAGTTGCCATCTCAAGTCTCCGTTTACCGATCATCCCCATATATTGGTCGTGTAGATTTACAAAAGCAATTTAATTTAATTGAGATGTAAACATCTGCACGCCACTTTGCTTGGTCCCCTAAATTGTTAAGCATAAAGCTGAATCCTTTCAGTCCACCTAAGATTCTACCTATCCACAACTTATGATGTCTTTAGGTTTTTAAAATTTATTATATATCGAGCCATTCCTATACGTAGCAAACTTGAACCCATCTCAATTTTACCTACTTTTAAATTTTCGCTTTGGACGATGACCCTAAATTCCAACTCAATGATTTCACGTGATGTTAAATTGTGATTTGATTATAACTTGATATGCCAACTAATAAAACCCCACTTAAACGGTCATTTATCGGCCTTGGCCTTTTTAAACCTAGATGTACGAAATTCGGTAAGCGATCACAATAGTATTGGATCGACTGTAATAGATCTTATTAGAATTATTTTAAGAATTTGATATGACTGTTTTTAGTGATACTCCCAATACAGAAATATATCGGCCCTCTGGGATTTAATATTTTAGGTCACCTCTCTAATTTTATGCTTGATAAATCGTTTCATCTAATTTCACCGCCGTTTTAGCTGCATCAGCTATATTTAATCAGTTGTACGATAAGGTTACTAATGTAGATATTTGGTTTATCTTTGGCAGATAAGGTAATTTTTACCTCACGTGCACTTTATCTAATCAGCGTAGCTGAAACTGCTTGGTTTATCCAAGGGTGTGGTGCCAGTTTAAGCCGCTGAAGCCAATCGTTTTGGCTCGGCATCGACCTCGGCGAAGAAGTGATGCTTCCGTTATGATACTTTACTTTACTCGAAGTTGGAACGTTTGCACCGATTTCAGCCAATCGAATGATTAATTCGTTTTAATGCAAATTCGAGCAACGAGCCAAAGCAGTGTCAACGTCACCACATATGATGGGAGTGCAGTTGATCCAATGGTGCTGTGGTAGATTTGCCAATATCTCACGTGGGATTACCAGCCTTGGTGCAGGAGCGGCTGTCGGCCGATATTAGGAAGGGATATAGTGATTTCCTTATGGTAGGGTAGGTTTAGACCGAGTAAATAAACTAAACTGTAAACAGATTTGACATAAGCTTAATAAAACAATAAGCGAGCTTTTATATCTGCTTCCTGCAAATCAAACTTGATAGTATTTGGATTAATGAAACCATAATAAAAATCCAGGACAAGCCATCTAATCAAAACAACCCCTAAATTTCAGCTACCTACTCTTTAACAAACCCCTTGTTTGTAATAGTTGTAAGGACTATTAACCTATCAATATGGACCAAACAGTACATATATTCCAGAGCAAAAAAGGCTCTAACCCTATGACACTTCCCTTAGAAAAATTGCAGACTTGGTGTGGCGCGCCGTTCATGCACATTACTGCAAAGGTTGAGTTTTTTGCTGGAACTCACATGCTTTCTTTGACCACTGGATCTATGTCCTCCAACAAGGTTTCAATCTTCCATATACCATATAGACAATCTATGCAGTATTCTATCCTTGGGTATCTTTTATAGGTAGTTCCACATCAGAGACAGCTTCCAGTTGACAATAAAGTAAATTTGGTTAATGATAGTATTTTTTGAGATAATATCAGGAAATATTTATAATTGACCACCCAGCCCCAGAACAAAGATGTTTTGATTTTTCAAGTACAATCAATAATGAGTACAATGGGTAGAATAGATAATACTAGTATCCTTAATCATAATGGCACTCATTTTTGGGGGAAGCTTATCAGGGGGATAAGAACAATGCATGACAATACTGGAAGTAATTGAGGAGTTCTGGTAGATTATTGATGTTTTTATGCATATAATAAATTAATGTATGGTTGCCAGATTTACAGTTGATTATTGGAGAAAGCAAACATGAGGGATTTGAAGATTCAAGTCAGGTCAATAATTTGTATAACATATCCCCTTATAAATTGACTCACCTTTTTAATACTCTATATTAAATGTTGGCTGTTGTAGTAGGGGTCTTAAGATTTTTACATGAACCATACTAGTATTTCTTCCATCAACCAAGGCTCTTGATGGTGTATGATCTGATTGCCAAATGCTCTAAAACTATGTATGGTCCTTTCCACAAGAGGTCATCTTGTCAGTACTTCCAAAACCATATATGTCACAGTAGGCTACCTTGTTGCCTTCTTAGAATAAGTTAACGTTTATTAATACTGGTCATCCTTTTCTTCTGATTAATCATGTGGGTTAGGACACTCCATAAGCCTCAGTTGAACTTTGATCAGCATCTTGACCAACTGGCCAAAGTAATCCTTAGAACAGATCTCAACTTTATTATTTATTAAGGAGTATAGCAGAGTTGAGACAGGTTGATGTCATGGTTGAACAATGACATCATAATTTGGATCAACATTAAGGACAAAGCAGCATGTCAGGAGGCCAAGAAGGTGAAGTTGGCAGGCCTCCCTGACCTCAAGCATACCATAGATCAACGCTGGGTTAAGGAAAAGTATGCCCAGGTTTGTCCTAAGGATGCAAGAGAAGTTTAGCCCTGTATAACAGCAGGTGCATTAAAATGAACTAGCTTTGCAATAAACAAAAATGGTTTGTTTCAGTTTTTAGGTGAACAGTGTCTCAAAACCTGTTCAGTTTTCAAAAATTTCCAGCTCAGGTCTGCTACTTCTGCAATCAATTACCCAAGTTTAGTTACCAAGTACAATGTATTGCCCAATAAAAGCATGCACCTATTGGTGCGCCTCAGCTTAGACCCACTTCCTTCAATTGATTGTTTCCTGATATCCCTTAAATTTCTCATGTCAAGACCAATCTCTCATGTTGGTTGACTTCCTTTACAATAAAACCTCTCATTTAGTACACCATTTTATATTTATGTTATCTTGGACAATTCTGTGTGTGGACATCTTCAAGGAGGTCTTGTGCAACGTTGACCATTTAATTTTAGCTACTTTAAATCTATCCGCCCATGCACCGTTGGGCTGCCTAGGTTCCCTCCAGCCTAGGGCGCCTATACCTTACCACTCCGTGCGCTGCATTGCTACTTTTTGGTTACTCCCTCTAATGATAACCATCCTTAATTTAAGTTACTGCAGTTATAGCACCCTCTGCAGGGCTCTAGTAACCTTGATACTAATGACTAGTTTCCTTAGGATGGCCCGTGCACCATGCACTATCATGCTTAGAATGGAAGAGTTATAGATACTCTCCTTACATTAGTTAATCAACCATTTTACTTTACGTGCATGAACTTTTTCTGTGTGGGACTTTTGTGAGGTGCAAATGGTGTGTGCCAGCCTGTGGCCACGGCTGTGGTGGGGCGCCCCACTGTTTTCATATTTTTCTGAGGTTTGGGGCATTCCAGCATTATTCTTGCTATCTCCAACTGAAAAGTACTCACCCTTCTTTTCCATACCTGGTGGATATGGACGCTTTGTGATCCGTGAATCATGATTCCCTGCCTTTCCGCTGAATTTAATAAAATTGACACAGAAGAATCGTTTTTTTCTTAGCACTGTGTTTGGATGGTGCAGGTAGGATCACCGATGAAGAGCCTGGTGATGTTGGCCTTGGATAACGTCATGCAACCTGTCATCAAAAAGGGCTTAGGGTTGTTCATGACAGAAAATGCATTTTATAATGGGGTTGCCATTACTACAACCAAACCATATTTATTCTCTTAAGGCTTTGACAAAATACCATTCCAGTATATGGAATCCGCCCTGAGAACCCCCTCTTGACCCCTACCATGATTTGCAGAACTCAGGAGGAGAAAAAAATTATTTATTCAAGATAACGTTTATGCAGTTGCTGAAGATATGGTGGGATATGTGGTCTCAGCAGTATGAGTGGCCAACTATCCCTCTCCATTTTTTATGCAAAAATGTACCCTGGGGTTGTGAACATCCCTAATGCAGAATTTGGTGGTGAAGTGTTGGAGTTATCTGCTATAAATAAAGATCATTTGGGTTATTTTCTACTGACTACTACCCTTTCATCCCCTCAGGGGAAAATAAGCACCAAAATTTTGGTGTATACTAGAGCCTCTGAAAATTTTATGGACTAAAACCTAGCCAACTACCTTGGGCTGAGTTACTTACCAGGTGGTATGGTTAAAGGAGGGGCTTCCCAAGGTATTTCCTCGCTGAATATTTGGGGTTTAGTGGAATTTCAAGTTGGTGGCTATCATTTGTCTGACCACTTTCAAGCTATCGAAAATCTCCTGTACCCCATCATTTTTGGTGTAGAGTGGTGGCGATAGTTTGATGTCAGGACTAACTTGAAAGAAAAACCCTATCCCTCACTTTGAAGAATGGTCACAGGTCGATGGTTTCTTTGGCTGAAGCCAACTTTCAGGGAAATTTACCCCACTGGCCCAATATTTACCCTCTTAGCCTTGCTCCGTTGCTGAAGCCCTCTGTGGAGGTTCCCTTACCTTCCTGTTTGGAGGAGTTGGCTTCCTCGTTTGATGAAGCTTCAGCTAATTCATTACCCAATCATTCAGAGTTTTATTGTGAGTTCAAGCTCACTGTGGATCTGGTGCGCATATTTTCTCCCATTTACCCATTGACTGTCTGGGAGGAAGAGGCTTTAGATGTGTGGGTTAAGGAACGTTAGCCAAAGGCGCGATTTTTCAGCGTACCTCCACTATATGCTCCCCACTTCTCTTTGTGGAGAAGGCTAATGGAACTTAATGCCCTTTCATATATTATGGGAACCTAAACAATGTTACTGTAACAGGACTCCATCCCATCCCTTTGGATTCTCATATTGCGCGCTATGTAGAGAAGGCTAAAGTCTTCTCCAAACTGGATTGCCTCAATGCGTTCAATCATATCCAAATTTAGAAGGGACAGGAGTGGTTAATCACATTCTGTACCAGAAAAGAGAATTTTCCAGTTTTGGGTCATGCCCTTTGGGCTTAGAAATGCCCCTGCTATCTTTCAACGCCGCATTGATGCAGCTTTGGGGGACCTTCTGGGGTATGCGCGGTTGCCTACATGGATGATATTCTGGTGTTTTCCCCTGATTGTGAGTCCCATGAAGTACAACTTCAGCAAGTGGTGGAGAGATTAAAGGCAGTCCATCTTACGCTGAAGATCAGCAAATGTGAGTTTTCCAAGTCCCAGGTCACTTTTTCGGGAAACTTCATGTTTGACCAAGGACATATGATAATTCCAGACAAGTAGAAGGCAATTCATGAGTGGCCCACCCCAGTTCAGTCAAAAAATTGAGGAGTCTTTTGGAGACATGTACGTTCCTTAAGAAGTTCACGCCCAATCTTTCTGAGATGGCAGCACCCTTGTATAAGGCCAGTGGCGCAAAGGTGCATTAGTGGTCCCCCGTTTTGGATAATGCTTTTCAAGCAGTAAAGTGCACCCTGTTGTCCACGTCCATTTTTCGCCATGTAGATCCTTCAAAAGAGTTCATTGTGTCTACTGATGCCTCCAACTTCGCCATAGCTGCTGCCTTGTTACAAGTAGGCGAAGATGGTATGAAGCATCAGGTGGGATATTTTTCTAGAAAAATGTCTTTGCCAGAGTTATACTACGCTGTTTACAGAGAAGAGTTACTAGTAGTGGTGGAAGCGCTGACGTATTGGCGTCATCACTTACATGACTCTTCCCAACATTTCTGTGTACATACAGATCATCGTGCTTTAATGTACTACTGCGCTCCTCATGTCCTAACTCTATGGCAGACCCGTTGGCAAGAGCCTTGCCCAATTTGCATTTTCTTATGAGTTTACCAAGGGAAAGGAAAATGGGTTGGCGGATGCTTTAAGCTGCAATCCTGCATTAGCTCCTCAATAAAAAGAGGTAGAGGTTCATAACACCCAGTTAATGATTCCACCGGGTAAGATTGTGTCTCAACTTCCCTCTCCCCTGGCCAACAGGCCAGCGCTCCCTCCTCTGGAAAATTCGGAGGAATACAGTATGTTAAGGAGGGTAGCCATACCTTAGCTGTTATCGGCCAAATATACTATGGTACTTGATAAGAGCGCACTGAATCAGGAGGGTCTAACCAGGGGTTATCATGTAAAGGATGAGCTGGTGTGGGTTTAGGGGCGCCTATGCGTTACTGTTGGACCACCTCGCCAGGAAATCATCCAGGAACATCATGAAGGAATCACCGTTGGTCATCCTGGGAAAGCAAATACTTTGGAGTTAATTTGACGCGCTTAAAATTAGAAGAGGTTAGCTGCACAGGTGGGCAGGTATTGTAAAGAGTGCCTATTCTGCAACCAAGTGAAACCAAATTACCACCCTGTAGTAGGGTTTTTGGTATTAGTTCAGAAGGCTGAAGGGCCCTGGACTTCCCTATCAGTGGATTTCAATGTGGAATTACTTTTTCTGATGGTTATGATTTCATCATGGTGGTGGACCATTTTGCAAAGTTTGCCCACTTTATACCTTGCAGAACACCAATAACCGCAGCTGAGATGGCTAGGCTCTTCGTCACCCATGTGTTTGCGCTTCATGGGGTCCCCCAAGAAATTGTTAATGATTGGGGACCCCAGTTTACCTCTGTCTTTTAGGAAGATTTGTGTAAGACTCTTGAGATTCGCCCCTGCTGTTCAACTGCCTATCACCCCCAATCAGATGGGCAGACAGAAAAAGTGAACCAGTGATTAGAACAGTTCCTGTGGTGTTACACCGCTGCAGAACATTCAGATTTGGTTTCTCACCTTCCTATAGCCCAATTTAGCTACAACAAAACTTTGCATTATTCAATCAGTTGTTCCTCATTTTTTGCCAACCATGGGTTTAACACCGCCTTCAACATGGAGCCCAGCTGTGGATCTAAAGTAGAAGCAGTAGTGGACTTTGCCAAGACTATCAAGAAAGTACACCAGGCGGTTTCCACAAGTCTGGAGGCGGCAATGCAAGTATATAAGGAGAACGCTGATGGTAAGCGATAAGTGGGTCCAGCGTACAAATAAGGGGATTGTCAGGATTTTCCCTGAGCTAGGTGAAAGCCTTATCCAGGGGAAGGACTGATATCCCCATTCGAGGGGTATCAATCCCAAACAGCTTATTAGATTCAATAATAAGAGTCAAATCTACAGATATATCAAACTTGGGGCTTGGCATAAATTACCCCAAATTTGAGGAAATAGTACATTTCCTTCCCTTAGGACATGTGATCTGGAATATCACCTAACCTGGTCACGAGGGTGGCTTGATCCAAGTAAGGGTCAGAATAGTGGGCAATCCAGAAGCCCAGGAGAAACCCTACTTGGACAGGACCAGACAATCCTTGAGCCACGTGTCCCCAAATTACCCTTTAAATATACCTAATTATTATTCTAATAAAATACTTCTGTTATTAAGATCTATTTCATCTTAAATTTTTATTAAGTTTAATGTATCTAAATGAATAGAGTCTCATCCATTGTCACATATGGAGCTGCCCCTGTATTCTTGGCTAACACCAGCCCCTTGCAGTCAGCCTACTTGTTGGGTTCACCAGCGTTAGCACCAGCGAGCGCATCTTGGGGAAACCTGACAACTGGTGCTCACTACAGGGGCGCTTCCCTGGCGCGCCCTGAGGTGCTATCCTCAACCTTAGACAATAATGAAACCACCATGAGCACGCTGGACGCCGATCTTCTCACTTACCTCTGATGGAACAGCCAAGAACCAACCACAGTTGGGTCCAAATTTCAAGGAAGTCCTTTGAGTGTGCCCCAAAGAATTTTTCGCTTCCAAGCTCCCAGTCAGCTGAAACCCTTGCTGGACCTGTTAAAAACGCCTGAAGAATCAAAAAAAGATGAACTTGATCCAAAATGCCAGCTCATAAAATAAAAAGGTTAATGAAGGCAATAAATTATCACAAGGACCAAGCATCACAGTTCAAGAGGATGTGGGATGCTTGGAGAGAAGAAGCCTTTGAGGACATCACCCAGCGGGATGACTATTGGGCGCTAGGGCCAGTTTACTGTGACGAAAGGGTTAAGTTCAAAAAAATTTTGGCTTTGAACAAAATTGAGAAAAAATTGACCAAGCTATGACACATCCTTCAGTCAAAAAAAGAAAATCAAAATGATCTGAGTGCTTGAGTTTCAACAAAAATAATTAATTTTAATACTAACTATAATATTTTATTTAGATAATAACAACCAAAACCCTTCGTTCAAAGTTGGGACAAGTTGATAATCTTTCCAATCTCAACAATCTTCAAAAATTTGCAGGAAGCCTCAAATACAATCAGTGTGACAATGCGATTTGATCTCCAGGCAAAATACCTGAGACTTACCTTCACACCATTGAGAATAGGCTCAATGTCTCCTTTCCGGCAATGCTTCCACTTTCTGACTTTGATGGCGCCCTTCCCAAGATTGGGCTTCAAACTACTTAATCTAAAAATCTAGAATGCCCAGTTTGACTCTCAGATTGGGATAGCGCTGATCCCAACAAAGATGAGAGTCAAGAAAAAGTGGAGCTTGATAACTCCTTTCTGGCAACGCTACCACTTCCCAATTTTGACAGCACCCCTCCCAAGATTGGGCCAAATATTATTAAAATAAATAATTTAGATTACCCAGTTTGACTCTCCAATTGGGATAGCGCCAATCCCAATGAAGATGAGAGTCCTAAAGAAGTGAAGCCCAAGAAACTGGCTGACGTCACCTCCACTACCATTGCCAACCTTCTGACCCACTTTGCATTTTCATCTCAAACCTTGTCACATGGTTTGCTTTTGGTCACAAGTGAGATTTGCTTGCCCCGATCCTGAGATGGTAACTCAGCATTGCTCAAAGAGGCCCCCCTATCAGAAACTTCAGGGGGCCATGCCCTACTGTCGCCTGGTCATCCTCCAAGCTTGTGGGGTCACTCGCCCATGCTACCCACTGTCGATGACCTTTTCCCTAAACCTTACCTGAATCTGCTGGCGGATAAGGTGATCACAAGATGCCAGGTTTGAATGGCAACTGAAATGAACCAAAAAATCGTAGAGGCCAAATCCCGCATGGTTTAGATGGCACAGGAGACATACAAATGGATGGCTCAGATGGAGGCGGAGTTGACAGCCTCCAAGTTGTAAATCATGGAAGAACAAAGGCTGCTGGTTGTCCTGCAGCCAGAAATCTGGGACAAGACTGACTGGATCAAAACGTTTACCATCAACAACTCACAGCTTAGGCTGGAGTTAACCAACCTCAAAACCAAACGGCAGCTCAAAGCCAATCATTATGAAAAACCAAATTTCTCAGATAGCAGCAGATCGGGGATCAAGGATCTTGAAACCACCTTTCCCAGAGGACAATCTGAATTTACTATGATGGCCTTAGCTGATGAATTTGTCTGGCTTCAAACCCTTACCACACCACACACTATCACCAACCTGGTCTGCATTTTGCCTGAGGCTCCGTATGCCCCCAAACTCGAGTCCTCTGACCCTCAGGCCACAACTTGCTCCCCTAGGCCAAGGCTTGGAAGGGGCTCTGTCAGGATTTTCCCTGGGCTAGGTGAAAGCCTTATCCAGGGGAAGGACTGATATCCCCATTCGAGGGGTATCAATCCCAAACAGCTTATTAGATTCAATAATAAGAGTCAAATCTAGAGGTATATCAAATTCAGGGCTTGGTATAAATTACCCAAATTTGAGGAAATGGTACATTCCCTTCCCTTAGGACATGTGACCTGGGATATCACCTAACCTGGTCACGAGGGTGGCTTGATCCAAGTAAGGGTCAGAATAGTGGGCAATCCAGAAGGCCAGGAGAGACCCTACTTGGACAGGGCAACGACAATCCTTGAGCCACGTGTTCACAAATACCCTTTAAATATACCTAATTATTATTCTAATAAAATACTTCTGTTATTAAGATCAATTTCATCTTAAATTTTTATTAAGTTTAATTTATCTAAATGAATAGAGTCTCATCCATTGTCACATCCGGAGCTGACCCTGTCTTCTTAGCTGACGCCAGCCCCTTGCAGTCAGCCTACTTATTGGGTTCCTCAGCATTAGCACCAGCAAGCGTATCTTGGGGAAACCCAACAGGGATATCATGATGCTTGATGCTCATAACATCACTATCAAGCAGCCATGCAAAAAGTTGAGACCAAAAAGGATTGGGTTTTACACGTGGTTAGAAAGGTGGTCCACGCCTCATACCAGTTGGATCTTCCCCCTTTTTTCAGATCTTTTCTGTTTTTCATGAGAGCAAATTGACGTTGTTTGAAGGCCCCCCACCAGAGTCTCCTGAGGCTTATCTCGTGTATGGGGTGCCAATGTGGGAGGTGGAGGAAATAGTAGTCTCCCACAGAATAAAAAGAAGACTTGAGTACCTAGCATCATGGAAGGGATCTGATGCAGCAGAAAACAGTTAGGTACCAGCGCATGACTGCACTCATGCCCAAGGCCTGATTGATGCTTTCCACAAGCATCTTCCACAGGCCGCCAGATCTCAGTCAAAGCAAACCGTTGCCATAATGAAGTTGGCCCCAGCCCACAAGAACTTTTCCCTGACACAAGCTCATGAAGGGGGGGTTGAGCCCCAAAATGAGAAGAGGGTAATGTCATGGTTAAACAATGACATCATAATTGGGATTAATGTTAAGGACAAAGCAGCATGTCAGGAGGCTAAGAAGGTGAATTTGGAAGGCCTCCCTGACCTCAAGCATACCATAGATCAACGTTGGGTTAAGGCGAAGTATGCCCAGGTTGGTTCTAAGGATGCAAGAGTGTTCAGCCCTGTATAACAGCAGGTGCATTAAAACGAACTAGCTTTGCAGTAAACAAAAATGGTTCAAATCAGTTTTTAGGTGAACGAGGTCTTGAAACCTGTTTGGTTTTCGAAATTCCTAGCTCAGGTCTTCCACTTCTACAATCAATTACTCAAGTTCAGTCAAATATCATGTACAATGTATTGCCTGATAGAAGCATGCGCCTATTGGTGCGCCTCAGCTTAGACCCACTTCCTTCAATTGATTGTTTTCCTAAAATCCCTTAAATTCCTCATGTTGAGACCAATCTATCACGTTAAACGGCTTCCTTTACAATAAAACCCCTCGTTTGGTACACCATTTTATATTTATGTTATCTTGGATGATCCTGTGCATGGACCTCTTTGAGGAGTTCTCACGCAACATTAACCATTTAATTTTAACTACTCTAAATTTATCCGCCCATGCACCGTTGAGCCACCCAGGTTCCCTACATCCTAGGGCGCCTATACCTTACCACTTCGTGCACTGCATTGCTACTTTTTGGTTACTCCCTCTAATGATAACCATCCTCGATCTAAGTTACTGCAATTCTAGAACTCTCTGCAGGGCTCTAGTAACCTTGTTACTAACAACTAGTTTCTTGACAATGGCCCTGTGCACCATGCACCACCACGCTGGAAACAGGAGAGTTATAGACACTATCCTTACAGTCGATGGCCATAAAGGAGCTGAAAGGTTGAAAATCAGTGGCACTGTGGTGACTAACATATAAGAGAACACTGTGGGATTGATGTAAAGGGTCCATTGTAAAGGTACGTTGGCCACAAACTTTCAAAGATTTTTTAAAAATGTTCTATTATCCAATTGACTGTTTCATTAGTATCAGGGTGGTAGGGGCACCCAGATTTTCTCAAATTCCCATGAGTTCGTTCAGTTTGGGAAAAAATTTGGAAGTAAAATAAGTAGCATTATCTGTCAAGATGACTTTTAGACATCCATGCCATTGTATGATATATCTCACAATAAACTTGGTAACTGTCAAAACTCTAGTGTAAAAATTGGACTTATCTCAACCCACCTGTTAAGTGGGTGAAGTCTACTATCATGTACTTTTATTTCAAGTTACAAACAGAATATGTATCTATAATATCAATAAAAACTGTGTCGAGCCAATTGGGCATGATTAACTTAAAAGTAGTAGAGGCTTAATCAGCTGTAGTAATTGACACTATTGATACTTTGTCAAATTGTTTAAATATTGAAGCGTTTAGACTCCCAGTGATAACCCTGTTGTATTTGTCTGAGTTATTGTTTAATCTCCATGGCTAACATCCCAATAAGATAACATAAAATTTCAGTCAATCTGATATTATGGGATACTATCTTTAAACATACTATCCAATTTTGTAGAGTACACCACTTAACATTTCATGCTTTAAAGAGTTGATCTAGTGTTTGCTAAATAATATCTTTTTAAGTCACACATGTGAGCCATCTTCACATATAGTTGATTGGCAAAAAGGAGACAAGGCAGAAACAATGGGGTTTCTCAAAAGCCCAGCTGCATTATGATAGAATGTTGTTGCAATCCAGGGGTTTTAGATGCTATCTGGTGCTTTTAAACCTGGATCTAACAATATATTTTCAGCGGAAGTTACACTCTCTAGTGCAGTAATAAATATTTTATGGGACTTTTTATACTATCAATATGTAAAATAATAACACTTTGATTTCCTTAAAGGGTTGATTTCTTATAATTTAACATATTAATAGGGATTAAGGAGTCAAGAAGCGAACCCTCTTCGTGTCTTGATGCTTATTATTTAAACATATCAATACTTGAAATGAGTGAGGCACAAAATTTGGATTAGGTTAATTATGGCTGTATTAGAGAATATTTAGTTTCAGCCTATCAGAGCTCTTAAACTTCGCTTTGCTTTGACAAAACGGATGATGGATGGGTAAGTAGCAGGTAGGATACATCCGTGGGGAAAAAATTTAATATATCTTACCCAATTGGATGTTAGGACCTCAGAACGATTTTTCTGTTTCCGCATCAGGGTTGGCACAATCTGACTACCAACAATCGAGCATTTCAGCTGAGGTGAGTGAATAATAGTATTATCCTAAACTGAAGGATTCCACCAAGAATCAACTAGGGCTTTTTGTGGGATATCCTCCATACTTACCCTTAAAACTCTCTTCTTACAAAATTGGACCAGGAATTGTCTGACATTATCCCCTTCAATAGTGTTAGGGGGAATAAAGGCGCAAGAACTGGCCATGGACCCAATTGATGGTAATTCCAGAAGCAAGGGATTTGATGGAGTATTCATCCCCTCACTTATATGTGACTACAAAAGGGTCCTCCCAGATAGACCCAAGCTTCTCACTCCTAGGGGTGATCCAATTGTTGTAATACAGTACCATGTCTGATAATAGAAAGAAAGGAAGAGGGGCCTGGCTCTCATTAGCAGCATAGCCTTCTTTTTTTAGTACTAGATGGTGACAGCATAGCCTTCTTTAGTGACAGTCTTTGCCAGGTTAGTCATAGCCTCTGATTGTAATTGGATGATGTGCTGGGCTAACTTTTTCATGGCTTGTTCAGGGTCAGTCCTGCCAAATAAAAATTCTTTGGCTAATAAAGCCAGCACCCCAGGTTCTCGCCCATACAACACAAAGAAAGGGGACATTTTGAGGATGCAATGGTAACTAATTTGATAGGCCATGAGCGCTCAGGGTAGGTAGAGATCCTAATGAAGAGATACTGAAGTGGCCATTTTGCGTAAGATAGAGACCAAGGTCCCATTTACTCTTTCTACTGCCCCATTTGTGGATGGGTTGTAGGGGACCAAGAAGAGTTGTTGTGTTTTCATGGTGGTGTCGAGTAGCTTTATTACATGAGAGGTAAAATTTTCCATTGTCACAAAGGACATGGATACAACCATGCCGCGTGAATATATATTGATGTAAGAAGGTAGCAGTGGCTTTGCTAGTCTGAGCGGGGAGAGCAACAACTTCAACACATTTGGTGAAATGATCAATTACAACCAAGATATAATGATTGCCCCCAGTAGTCTGATGGAGAGAACCTACTACATCCAAACTCATGATGTAGAAGGGGTGTTGGGGCGTCGTAGGTTGGTACTGATAATGAAACTTAAAACTGTATTATCTTTAAAGGTCAGACAGGCATCAAGGACTTCAATTATGGTCTCCATGATGCACTCCCAATGATAGCACTCTTCAACCCACTCATAGATTTTTTGGACTCCGCCATGGCCCATGATAGTGTGAGACTCCAGAATCGCAGGTACTCGTTCTAACGGCCATAAATTAGGCAATCAATTGACCCCTACTTTCTTATATAACTTCCCACTCTCCGCTTTGGTGTTGCAGGAGTGCCAAGCTAGCATCTTTTATACTGGTTCATCTTAATCAGCCCAAGATTCAGGAGTCATTAAGAGGTCATGCAACCTATCAGCTTCGCTATCATCAAAGTGAAGATTAAGAAGCTGAGTCTAACCATCAACATTCATATGGCGCATCTCAGCTCAGTGCTCAATAGACATATTGTAGTTCTGGAGTTTAAGAGCTCAGCGAGCCAACCGCCCAGTGGGATCTTTTATATCCAGTAACAACTATAAAGAGGCGTGTTTGGTACTTGCTTTAAATGAAAGGCCATATAAAAAAGGGTGGTAGTATTTGACTGAGATTAATATAACAAGGCTCTCCTTTTCAGTGAAGCTGTAATTGCTTTCAGCTTTTGAGAGTATCTTACTGAAGTAGGGCACGGTATGATTAACCCCATTTTCATCCAACTGAGCCAAGATGGCTCCAACTGCGTAATCAGAGGCATCTGTGAACAACATAAAGGGCTTTTCATAGTTAGGGTGGCAGAGGATTGGCCTTTGTTGCAGCAACTTCTTCAAGGTCTCAAATGCGGCCTTTTGTTCAGCACCCCAATGGAACGGAGTATTCTTAGCCAATATACATACAAGGGACTTACTAAGCTGGGCGAACTTGGGGATGGATTGATGGTAATACCCCATCATGCCCAGGAAAACCTGAATATCACGAAGGGTTTTGGGCGCAGGCATTTGGGATATTGCTTTGACCTTATCTTCCTGGGGTTGAATCTCATCTTGTGAAATGGAGTGCCCAAGGAAATCCAGATTCTTTTGAAAGAACGTGCTTTGGAGGCTTCAGTTTGATATTAGGTGCCCGCAAGTGTTAAAACAAATCCTTTAGGTGTGTGATGTGCTTGTTGAAAGCCTTGGATAAAACTGTGATTTCATCTAGATAGACATTCACACAGCTCAGCTTAATATTTTGGAGAATGTGATCCATCGCCCACTGAAAAGTAGCAGGCGCATAACACAGCCCCTGAAATAGCCAAGTGGGTTGGAACAAACCCTCACTGCAGATAAGGGCACACTTCTCCTGATCATGTGGAGAAAGGTCCATCTGCCAGTACCCGCTAGCCAAGTCCATGGCGGAAAAGTATTTAGACCCATATAGTTGGGCCAGAGCGTCATCAATGTGAGGGATAGAGTAACTATCCTTATTTGTGAGGTTTTTCAATTTGCGGTAGTCCATCAATACCTGATGGCCTCCATTTTTCTTCTTTATCAATAGGAGCGGGAATTACCAAGGGTTTTGGGAAAGCACTAGCAACCCAGCATCCAGAAGCTTAAGCTCCGTCTGCATCTGTAGATCCTCAACTTTTGATTTTCAGTAAAGTTTGGAGTGGATGGGTCGAGCCTCCCTAATGTCAATAGTATGAGTCCAACCCTTCATTTGCCCATACTCAGTGTCAGATTTGGAGAAATATAGCTGTAGGACTTGAGCAGGGTGTGGACTTTGTCAAGCTCAGTGGGGGTTAGTTCATTGTAGATATGAATGGTAGTAGGGTACATAAAGACTGGTTGGCGGGTAAGCCCATATCCGCCATAGACCCAATACAGTAAACTTACTTTATTTCCTCAAGTAGAATCAGCAGGCCTCTTCCAATCTCCTGATGCTTTTTTATGACCATGTCTTTCTTGGTGAGATTCCCCAGAAGGAGGTTGATAGGTCGTTAATAAGCTGGGTCTAGTACGCCTGGCAAAACTCTGGGCTCCAAAGGACTAATTCCTTCAATGCTGATTAAGTGCAGTAGGCAGTTGTGTGGGATTTTCAAGTTAATCTTAGTGTCAATCACCTTTAGTTCACCCTCCTTAATTAGGAACTATTCAGAATCATAGAAAGGGATTCCTTCCAGAGCATCCAATTATTGAGGCAACATCTTTGTATTTTGTCCTTCCGTGGTGTAATGTAGGGATAAGGTGGAAGAGGGATACTCAACTGTGCAATCATACTCAAATTTACTAAGCTCATCTTTAGTCAGAATCAGAGGAACCTCATAGTTAAGCAGGGAGAGATATCCCTGCTTCAAGTTAATAATCCCTTCATACTTAAGCATAAAATGGGTACCAATGAGTAGATCATAGGTATTGTTAGCCAAGGCCACCGCTGGGGCTGACAAGATGAGCTTCCCAAAAAGGATGGGCAGAGAGCATTATTCCCCAATGGCGCGAATATTATTTGGCCCTACAGTACCAAATTCTTGATTATAGTCGAGGTCAGGGGCCAGCATAATTTTCTTAATGAGTTTGGTTGACACAACGTTCACTGGGGACCCAGTGTCTAGGATATCCCTAACCCACCCTCCGTTGATGATGACCTCCACTTTGGTTAAGTTTCTACCCAAGTTGGGGGGAAAAGTGAGGACCTCCTTTAGACGGAAAGTAGAGGAAATTCTTTTGGAAGTCTTAGGGTATTTCTCTTGGATAGACTGCAAGGTATAAACACACTGGGTGGGTCAAATCAATGTGAAAATGAGCTGGTTAGCGTCACTGGCAGTATCAATAACCTCAAAAACCCCTCACACTTGACGGAGATAAGTTTAGCGGGGTATTCTAACTATGTTCACTCTCTCAGGGTTCAACCTATTGGGTATCTCCACTTCACCTGTGGCTTCTAAGACATAGTAACCTACATCTTCACAACCCCCTTTAAATTTGTCATCAGAGGGATTATTGATGCGCATCAAGGATTCCATTGATTGTGAGGTAAGTTCAGGGCTTCTTTTGTTGCAGGAGAGGTCATGAAGCGCTCATTTATCAATTTAACTTTTTGAGGAGGCGCTATAATTGTTACGGCTCCACATTTAGCCTTTGATGTATGGGGTTTAAGCTGCCCCATAACTACAGGTTTTAAGCTAGAGATGGCCAAAGAGGAGGTTGGGGGAGATAGTGACAGTGGTTTAGATTTATGGAGCAATTGATATACCTTGAAAGACTGCCCTAAAAAAGAGGAGAGTAATGCTGAGTGATAACTGCCTTCAATGGCGTAGCTTTTGGAACTGATGCAGGAGGAGAATGCTGCCCCATCACTGCCAGTATCCTCTGGCTATTCTCACACGTTGGAGGAGAAACTTGGTTTGGCAGCGCCACAGGAACAGGGCTCCCAAGAGAAACAGCCATAGAATAGGCTAGAGGGGCTGTAATAGATTCTCGCCTCAGAGCTCCTTACATAGTATCACTTCCATAATAACCTGCACTGCTAACAAGGCCTCCTTAATATCTTGTACCTTTTTGAAGGTGCGCTTGACTAAAGAGATATGTAGCGCCAAAGAGGGATGAGGCGTTAAACCAGCCAAAACTGCAGCAATGGCGTCTTCTAGAATTAGCATTTCTCAAGAGTTTGAGCTTCACTATAAAATCGCTCAACAAAAGAGGGGATCTATTCTCCCCCTTGCAGACTGAGGCACATAAAGGCCTGCTTTTGCCTTTGTAAACTCTATGTGGAGCCAAATTCGTCAATGAGGGCTTGCGTAACCTCCGCCAGTTGCTGAGGGTGGCCAGGGTAGGAAACCATTATCTCCTGATCCACAAGGCTCAAGCAGGGGAGGATGTAGTGGAGTTTTTGTTGGCCAGTTGCTCCTTCCATAATGGATTTGTAAGCAAACAAGGAGGCAATGCTATCCTTACCAGGGGTAAACTTATCTTGGAGAGGGAGTTTATGGATGGTAGGAGAAGCCCCATAAGTCCCTTGGAAGAGTGCTGCTCAAGCATTTTAAGGTGAGACAAAGCATAAGATAGCTGTTGTTCTTAAGATTCTAACTTATATTCAGATACAGTTGTCAGTTCAAACAGGTGATTTGTGGTGTACAAGGCCCCTGTAGTGAGAACCACTTGTTGGAATCCAGGGGTTTTAGATGCTCGATGGTTCTTTTCATCCTGGACTTTAACAATTCTTCAGGAGAAGTTACACTCTCTACCGCTGGAATAAATGTTTTTAGGGGACTTTTTATACTACGAATATATAAAATAATAACTCTTTAATTTGACTAAAGGGTTAATTTTTAATGTTTTGTTTATTAATAGGGATTGAGGAGTCAAGAAACTAACCCTCCTCATGTCTTGATACTTATTATTTGAACATATCAAGGCTTGAAGCGAGTGAGGCACAAAATTTGGACTAGTCTAAAAATAGCTGAATTAGGGTATAATAAGTTTTGGCTTATCAGAGCTCTTGAACTTCACCTTTCTTTGACGGAATGGCTGATAGAGGGTCAGTAGCAAGTAGGATTAATCCGTGGGGCAAAGAGTTAATATTTTACCCAATCAGATGTCAGAACCTCAATATGATTAGTTTGATTCCGCCGCAGGGTTGGCGCAACCTGACTACCAACAATCAAGCATTTCAGCTGAGGTGAGTGAATAATAGTAAATCCTGATTTGAGGGATTCCACCTAGCTTGACTAGGGTTTTTTGTGGTATATCCGCCATACTTACCCTTGAAACTCTCTTTTCACAAACTTGGACCTGCAATTGTCCAACAGGGTGAACCAGTACAATGTATCTCTTCATAGTCATACATTTGAATCAACTCCACTTAGAAAGCCAACCTTTGGGTCCCCTTAGGTTACAAGACCATTGAAAGCACACATGATACATTACAATTGAAATGTGACCCCATGGAGGTAAACCTCATTTGCTTTGCATGCAAAAATAACAGCTTAGAACTCTCTCTCAGTTACTATAAATTTGCTCTATTGCTTATTAAGTGATCAGCTACAGAAAGTGATGAGAAGTTCCTCATCATGTTCATCTTGCTAAGATAAAAAAGTCACAATAGCAGTTAAAGATGCATCAAATTGAAACTGAAGAGCTGATTGAAGTTAATTACCTTTAGACTAGGCCATTGGTCAATGTAATCCTAAATTTAAAAATATGTCTTTAAGCTCTGAATACCATTGAAAAGCCACTCCACTTCTAAAAATATGTAAAAGAAACTTAACTATTTGAGAAAACCATTGAATGAGATAACAATAGCTAAGTACCATTCCCAAGAACACCTGATCATTTCTTTTGTTCTCAGCTCTTGAAGGAGTTGACAGTTTTAATCTTCTGAGGTTGTTGCCTTATTCCTTGAGTTTCTATGTGTCCCAAGTACTCTATATGAGTTTTTAAGAACTGAAATTAGCTTGGTTTTATTTTCAATATAGCTTGTGCTAACCACTTATACAATTTTACTAATTGAGACAGATATTAATTAAATATAATGTAAAATACATTGGTATTGTTGAGGTAACTAGGAATCAGCTTAATACAGGTCACATAGGATGGTTACCATAGCCCTTTAAATGGTGGCGTATGCTTTGCAAAGCTCATGAGGAATATGGGTCATTAGTATAGGCTGTGGGACGTGATATCACGTGTTTTTAGTTTTGTCAGTAATATTAATTTACAAATAACTTCTGATAAGATCAAGGGCAATAAAGTGCTTCATGCCTCCTCATTTAACATGCTCGTCGCCCAGCATGATTCAGTTGAGTTTCTCACTGGGCCCAAATGTAACTATCAACAAATTATCAAATGCCAGGAAGCTAGAAAGATATTAAATTATAACTTATTGTCCCAATTGTCCAAAATCACCACAAATGGGTTTAGACTATTTTGACAAATACTATAATACACTGTAATATAAATAATATTTTATTATGAATATAAATCAATAAAAAGTTTAGTACAATGAAAACTTTTTAACATCTTTATTTTATATCTAATCTAAACTTTATTTAATTTAAACTTCTACCCATGCAGTTAGGAACTTCGTTTTGCGCGCCTTTTTCTTATGTACTCTTTTGGAGCTCTGAAGGTGGGTTTGGTTGGTTTTTACCACTTCAATTTCATGTAAGACGCTATACTAAAATTGCTTTTAGTGATGCTAAACCTATGAATTGTTAATTAATGCATTCATCGCCCCGTCACTCAAATATGGGTGATGGGGCCCCATGAAGCATACCCATCACCCATATTTGGATGACACAGTGACAAACGTGTTAAATGATTGTATTATCAATCCATGGTAATGGTATAACCTTTTTGGTAATATTTTTAATAATCAATCACCACATGATTAGTGCCAAACTTCTTCTTGACAATAAGCACTGGGCTGTCTGAGGGCTTTGGGAGTGTTACAATCAGAACTGCAACTGGGCAAGATTTGCACAGGTATACTGCACTTAATTAAATATAACTGTTTGAAGATAGCATACTTTAGATAAAAATAAAGTTTTAAAGGATATAAGCCTTTATTGTGAGTATAGTGTCTCTAAATCTCAAAAAGTAAGACCATAAAACTGATTAAAGTAACCACACCTTGTAAAGCACCAACATCCTTATAGCTTATGAATAAACCCCAAATTAAATCAACAAGGATGTAAAATCATGAGGGCTGCAAAAGGTAGTTATGGGTTTTTACAAAGCAAACTGAATACTAAAAATTGTGGGTGCTGGAGCATTAGGAATAGAAGTTGTGAGTTGTCTTCAGGATAGATTGGCTGATCAGAATGGCTGGAGAGAGCAATGACATAACACTCGCACTTCTTCAAAGATCAGATTATATGAACTATCCTGGGATACAACACTAATTATACTATTTGAAAGGATAAAATTGAATATAAATTCTCTGGGGAAAATATAAAATAATCTATATTTGGTTTGATCTTTCAATATTTATAGGGCGGCTAGGTGTCCTGTGGTGTATGGGGCACTTGAGTCCTCTTTGTTCAGGATCTTTGCTTCTCATCCAGTATGGCAGTCAAGTGCAGCCACTTCATTCAATTAGCTTTGGGATTGTTGCCCTTCCATTGTGTGAGGGCATCCAGATGGCAGCCTCTGGTGTCAAGATGAATTCTCATCCGTTGATTATTCTCATATCATTTATTAAAAGTTTTCCTTGCTAAAGGTAGAAGCTCATTTGGCAATAAACCTACAATTCAAAAAGGCTAGATCCTAGAATAGTACGGTCAAACATCTTATTGGCCTGATCCTAAGATAATTCAGGCCATTCTTTGGTATTTACACCAACATTGCCCCTCAAGGTTCTGGTGGAGGGGGACATAGGGGCGCAGGAACCTAGCTTGTATCCAATTACAACTGTGCCTTGTAAAACACCTACAATAGAGTATTTGAAGCCTGCCTTATACAGCACGCAATAGGGCCCTAACCAGGAGGTGTCTAATTTATTAGTTCGTCCACTAGGGCAATGGTGATAAAATAGCACTTTGTCTCCAATACTAAAAAAGGAGAGCTTGATGTTTGGCGTTGTACCGTGTAGTTTCTCTAGTGGTGGTAGAGACAATCCTTCAGGTGGTGAGCACTTGCAGCCTGATTATCTCATCGGCTAGTGCCCTCATCATCAACTTGGCAGTGTCAGGGGATAAAAGAGTCTAAAAAGGCGGACGCTACTAGGCGGCTGTGGCTTTCTACTGTAGAGGGCCTGAACTGGGAAAATTTTAATCACTCAGTGGTATCTGATCCAATAGGCTATAAGGCGGAGGAAAGATAATAATTCCAATTCATGGAGTCCATGGTGGTCATCTTATGGAGAATATAAACTAGGGTAACATTTTCACGCTCCATTGTACCATTTGTAGGAGGGTTATAAGGTGCAGTAAAGTGTTAGTTAGTATTAGATAATGTGGGCAGCTCTTGGACTACTTGGGAGGTAAAGTTTAATCCATTGTCCAAGAGAAGCACTCTGGGGCACCCATGTTGGGTGAGAATGGAGCAAAACAGAAACAGGGCGGTGGCCTTACCGGTAGAAGCAGGAACCAAGATGGCCTCAACCCACTTTGTGGGATGGTGTTGGCTAAATGATGTATCATTGACCATGGAGGCCCATGGATAGGGGTCCTATGACATCCACACTAGTGGCGCTAAATGGCGTAGATGTTGCTACAACTTCATGCTGATAGCATGGTTTTGGCCAATCCTGAGTCCTGCATGTCAAGCAGACATCTAAATCCTGCCGGATAGATCCAAGCATTTGATCTCATTGGAATTTTTTCCTTGACTAATCATAGGTTTCTTTACTGCTTTAATTCCTTCATGATGATGTCATTTGATGATGTTTTAGTTTGCGAGGAGGGTCATATGTATGGCAGCCACTTTCTGTTGACTTGTTTATATAACATGACATCTTGTATCTAAGTGTTTTAAGCCATTGTCCTTAATGTCTTTAATGTTTCTGGGGTTTCCAATTCCCATCATTCTGGTCAGCCAATCAAATCATATAAGCGATCTTCCTAAGTCAAAAATACCATGAGGGTCAGCATTCTAAATACCCCATCCACTTTTTGGTGAGTCATGCCTGCTCATAGAAAAATATTAAAGTCAAAGTTTGAAGCTGGAGAGCCCACTTGAACAATCAATCTTTGGGATATTTTATCTGCTGAAGCCACCTTAAGGAAGTGTGATCAGTGATGATGGTAAAATGCTTTCATATACGTATGGTTAGAAATGCTTGACCGCGAGTAATACAGCTAAACATCTAATCTCAGTGATGCTGTAGTTCTATTAAACTTACGTTAGGGTCTTGCTGAAAAAGGCAACAGGTCAATTTTTACTTGTTGTTCATCCAGTTGGACCAGGATCATTTCTACAGCCACGTCACTGGCATTGGTAAATAGCACAAATGAATTGGTCAAAGTTTGGATGGATCAACACAGGCTGAGAGATTAGTGCAGACTTAAGTATATTGAAAGCCTAGTTCTGTTCTGGGTTCCAGCCTGAAAAAATTCTTGTGTAGAAAGTACATCAAAGGTTCAGCCAGGTCACCGAATTGTGGTAAAAATTGCCTGTAATATCCTATCATACCTAGTAGCACTTTTATGTCCCTAAAGCATCAGGGTGGTGTCATTTTCTCTATTGAGGCAACCTTGTCCAGTAAGTTCTGAATTCCTCGTTTAGTGACCTTATGCCTTAAAATTCAATTTACGGTAAGAACAAGAATTTTTTGGGTTTGAGCTTCAGGGACGCCTCCTGGAGGTGGTCAAAACTTGGCAGAGGTGTTCTAGGTGGCTGCTGAAGGTTTTAGAAAAACCAGTACTATTGTCAAAGTATACTAGGATGCAATACATCCTCAGATCACCTAGGAGCTCATTAACAGCTCGCTGGAAAGTGACAGGGGCATCATATAGTTCCTACGACATGCAGGTTGGTTCAAACAGCCCTTGAATTTTGTTAAAAGCACATGGCTCAATCATTGGAGCTATCTCAATCTGCCATTACCCATTGCAAGATCCATTGTAAGAGATATTAGGCCCCCACTAGGAGCCAAAGTGAATCATTGACTTAAGGAAGATTATAGCTATCCTTTTTCATTACTATGTTAAGCTTACAATAATACATGATGACATGATGGCTCCCATCCTTTTTATCAAACAATAAGAAGTAGAGAAGCCTAAGGGCTTTGCGAGGTTACCATCAACCCTAAAGTTAATAGCTTCTTGTTTGGTGGTGACCTGGGCCTCTTTAACCTTTCTTTTTCAGTAGGGCGCGCAAATATGGGAAGGCGTCCTCATTTCTACGTTGTGCACAACACCCTTCATCTTGATGAAGTCATATGTGAATGTGAAGAAAAGGACATTATATTTCTCCAAGAGCTCATCAACATTCCTCCTTTGTTCCGGGATAAGCCTTTTCCTACAGAGGTGGTGACTATAGCTACAGTGGGAGGTTCTTCTAAACCAAAGCCATGGATGCTTCTGAACCCACAGACACAGCTGGTGTCATTGAATGGTATTAAGCGTAGGTAGGCTATTGGAGTACTTAGGCCAATGGTTCAGGCCTTTGGAGTCAGGTTAGCTGTCATGTTTATATGACATAACTGTGGGGACATATTGCACCAATAAAGCTGAGTGAGAGGAGTCCAAGAGGATCAAGTTAGTGAACTTGCCTGACCTAAAGCACACCCTGGACCAACGCTGGGTAGGGGCAAAATAAGCAAGTTGGTTCTGGGGGTATGCGCGATGGTTGTGAGAAATTTAGATACTCAAATATGACTTGTACCAGTTATTATCTAAATTATGATGGGACGTTATGATTGCTTATAAAAGGTGATTTGAGTCCCATCAGTTTACCATATTGCTAAATCTTACAAAACACAAATGCAGTCAATCAGCCATGTGTGAGCTTACATGAGCTATAGTACAAGAATGTATGGTGGTTTGTGTTTATTAATTAATTGGGCACAATACCTCGCTCAATAGAAAATGATATTCCTAGTAATATAAAAAACGTCTTTTAGGACAACCTTGTAACATTCAGAAAATCCCAGCTCTAACCGACATAAAATAAATGATGCTTTGGAGCACTGACAGCACCAAAGCAGACCAACTTTGAGTAGGGGATAGGTTTGGTGCACTGACAGTGCCAAAATATCCCTACATCGAGTTAGTTATGCAAATTTGATTTGTGATTAGTCTGACCCAACCACACAAAATCTCCTCAAAGCCAGATGCCCAAAAAGACCAACAGGTATGCAAGGTATGCAAACCCTGAAACAACCTTTACTTTCATTCAGTAGATAAAAAGGGCCCCTCCAAACAGAGCTTGTTTAGGGAGCAACCAACAATGTTCCCTAGGGGAAAAGCTAGAGACAAAGTTCTGAAGTGAGCTTCAGAATTGGCAGGCATGCCTTTTTATGGCTGCCCTTTGGGGACCTCACCAAAAACTGACCAAACCAAAAATCTTTTATTAAACGATTCAACTCAGATTTAGAAATTCTGAAAATGAGTCAAGATTTAATAATTGAGACAAACTCAATTTGTTACACACCTTCTTTGTTGGTCAGCTCGTTTGAGTAAAAAACTAAGTTTGTTTTGTTTATCAGATGGTCCCTTGGTTTGACCTCTTTGCAGAACTCCTGGAGGGGGTATTGAATAATATAGGTCATCTTATTTTGTCTAGTTAGCTATGGATTCTATTTCCCTTGAAAAAGCCTATACCCTTCCAAATCAAGGAAATAAAGAACCCTAGTACTGATATGCACTTGGTTATGGACTTCCTCATGGGATCCAACCAAATTCTCACGTTTTTGATTTATTTAGTAATTTACACAATTTTGTACACCTTCTCCTTGGGTCCCCAGTGTACTAACACTTTCTGTGGTGCCCTCTTCATTTTACTGTTAGTGGCTTGTTCCCTAGTTGTGTGTCTTTAAATTCAACACCACCTCTTAGGTAATGAGAGAGTTATAGATACTCTCTTGACATTAGTTGACAAATCATTTTACTATATCTGCATGAGAATTAACTGTGTGGGGCTTTCCTGAGTGTTAATTGGGTGCATTGTCCATTTGTAACGGTCTATTGTTGCTCACCACAGCGTTCTCATTTGGTTTACTTTTTGTGCATTTCATTATTATCCTTTCTACATCCAACTTGGAGGTTATCACCCTTCCTGCTCAAACTTGGTGGTCTTAGATTTTTCAGGATCCTGTTAGTGTAATTCTGAGATTTACCCCAGAAGTTTATTCTGAAATTCTACAGGTGCTAGCTTCTATAATTCATTGTTTTATTAATAAAATTTATAACTGTTCTTATCTACCATTTATGAAGCTAGTTTGATGCATCATCTTTCCCCTAGTGCAGCTGACTTGGTTTTATTGGTGCTCCAAGCAAGGCGCTTTTATAAAATCTGTGGAAGTATTGTAACGCTTTCTGGAAGAGCGTCACCCTGATGCGTCGTCCTTCCAAACCTACCACAAGTTCTATGTTCTGCATCAAGCTGGATGCCCTTTGAAAGTATTAAAATTCAATTTGTGACCAAGTCCAAACCCTATCTCTGTATGACATATTTAATAAGTTGTTTCTTTATTTAAAGTTGGATACTTCCATGAGGAATGCCCCAGTATGACAGGCTCCCCCTGCCAACTTTAAGCATCTGATTGAAGCACTTTGAGGTGATTTTTCCGCCCCAACTGGAAATAAGGCAGGTAATTTGGTCATCATTATTTTCACCCAGAACGATGCCCTATAAATACTGCCCTGAAACTCACTAATGCCTTTTAAAATGAGAGGAGTCTTTTCCTTCCATTCTTTCAGTTTTGGATAAAATTGAGGTGGGTAGAGGTCTAGCCCTGAGACTTTAGGTAATGTTTCAGTCAGAATATTTGTGATGATGTCACCTGTGGAGGCCCTTATAATTATGGCGCCTGATAGAATGGATTCTTCTTTAAATATGAAAGGGCTTTTCACTGTTCCTCCCTCCGTTTTGAGGAAATTTGAGAATTTAGATGAGTCTAGCCCAGATCTAAACTTATTAAATCATATGATACAATTCCCCCTCCAAAACTCTTTCCTGGGGAACCATATGAACCCTCTATGGGGGCCTATCTGTGATGGTGTTTGATAGCAATGATCATCTGGCTATCAGATTAGGTATGGTGCCGTTGGGGCTGAAAACGTTGTTTTTTAATAAAAATCATATAAATATAAATGAGCTAACTATAAGCTCTTGCAGGTCCAGCTTATCTGATTCCTGTGTACCATATCACCCTGAAAGCCCGCGCTTGACCCCCACTATGATTTGTTGGACTCAGGATGTGGAAAAGGAGTTAATTTAAAATTATGAAAATAAGTATCAGCTGGTGAGAATAGTGTAGAATATGTTTCTTTAGTGGTGATAGTGCCAATTATCCCTCTCCTTTTTTGATGCAAAAGCTTAACCTGGTGGTACTCTCTTTCTGCTCAGCATAACTCTCCAATCAAATCTTATGGAAAAAAGAAGCAAATTTCAATATCCCGCCATAGTTTCACTTTAATGTCATCAAATTCCCCGCCAGCTGCTCCAGTGTGGGGCAGCGGAAAAACTCCCCCTGCTATTTTCCATCCAGTGGGAAAATGCGCTCAGACTGGATTTCTAAGTCATACCAAACCCCTGGGACAATTCGTCCCTCTCAAGGATCTTGACGCCCACCTTGCTCATACCCAAGTGGTTTCTCGTTGCCCCCTGGTGCTCGCCTGGAGCAACATGCGTTTTGGCCTTAGGGTCAATTATGGGAAACTTTTCCCTTACCGTGACCAAGCCATTATTGAAATGGCTCAGGTGGTGATGACTCCTACCATTTATATTGATTTCCGCCCCTATAAGGGATATTTTGATCTTGGCTCCACCTGTGAAGCTGATGCTGCCACTGCGGCAACTGTGCCCCTGGTTTTACAGGGTACCCCTCTCCCCATGATTTGGACCTGTCTCCCAGCAGATACCACTTTGGTGGTTCAGTTTTCTGGTTTTCCCACCCAACTCCCCCTGAGGTGCTCCATCAGGAGCTGATGGACGGTTTGGCCGCCTATGGCTCCAACCCCATCTTACAATTTGTGGTCCCAAATGGGGCCACACGCCTCGCTGGGCCTTGGGCGTAAACCACAATCAGCCCTGAATTTAGTACAATTGCCTTGTTGATTCCCCCTCATGCTGTCATTCCTTCTGCCCCTGACCATCCATTCTGGGCCCGCGTCAAGGGTGGGCAGACGATCTGTCCATCCTGTTTCAAGTTGGACCACTCAAAATGTAAGTGCCCTTTCTAGCTGCTTTCAAAATCTCTGATTTTTTGTCCACTGGCCTCCAATCTGCCACCAACTCTACGCTTGTTTCAGTATGGGGTATGATCCTACCTTCCCCTCCCCCAAAGCCTGTTGCTGCAGCTGCTCCTGCAGCCACAAATCAGCCTCCTCCTCACCCTAGTACCACAAACGCTCCCCCCAATCAAGCACCAGATTGGACCCCAATTCACTCCCATGCATCCTCTAACAAACCACCAAAACTCAAGCATATGCTGATTCCCTAATTCAATTCAACCAAAATCCTTAGGATCTATTGGCTGAAATTAATGAATCCAGTAATATTATTGAAGAATCCACTATCCAAATCGAGCAGTTTATGTATGCTGACCATGACGCTAAGCTACCCCCTCGTTTATTTGCCCCCCAGAAAAACACCAAAACGTTCCACGGTGACCACCAGCTTGCTGTTAAAGCAATGGCTAAACCAGATTGTCGCCTCTCCACAAATCTGTCACCAAATCAGTGTCGATCCTTGCAGGGGGATTTTCTCCTCCCATTATCCCCTCCACTGCCTTTATGCTCCAAAAGAATATGTTGATTGAATCTCACAAAGCCACCAATGATGCCATCCAGCACGTGGCAGTGGTAGTACAGAATTCCAAAGCTAAGATTACCTGCACCAATATTGCCATGTTTTTAAAGCTCCCTGATGCACGCATGAAAGCTGAAACAGCTTTGATCAATTACATCATCTCTCTTATGGTCAACTGCTGTCTTCCTGCCACCCCAATCATTGGAGATTTCGATTCACATCCCATTGACACCCCAGTGCCCCTGATCTCCGCCATAGCCTGTGCCCTGCTTTGGGGTGAAGAAGATGCTGGGGAGGGGCCCCCTTATCCCTCTTCCCCTTCCGCCATTATGGAATAAGTGGTTCCCGCTGTCCCATCTAGTTGGTTGTGATTTCGTTTTATTTGCCATCCGCTTGTTTTGGGCGGTTTGTTTATTTTGTTTGGTGAGTATTTATTTGTTTGCTCTTTGAGTTTTAGTAATGCCTGTCCCCTAATTGGCTTATCTCGGTTAAATAAAAAACTTATCCTGGTGGTATGATTATGCCTGATGAAGATTTTACTGGAGAATTGCTAACTTTGTATGTGATTAATGAAGACTATTCCGGTTATTTTCTGCTTTCTGCTTCTCTTTCTTCCCCTCTAAGAAAATTCAAAAAAAACTGACTTGGTGGATACTGGAACCTCTGTGAATTTTATTGACAAATTCCTAGCTGACTACCTTGAGTTAAACTACTTTCCTGGTGATATGGTTAGGGCAGGGCCTCCCAAAGTATTCCCACACTAAAGCTTCAGGGGTTGGTAGACTGTCAAGTTGGCAAGTACCACTTGGATGACTGCTTCATGGCAGTAAGAAAAATAACGTAACTTATTATTTTAGGAGTGGAGTGGTGGTGAAAAATTGATATCAGAACCAATTTAAAGCCAATATCTTGAAGTTATCTTTGAATAGTGGGAAGAAATTATTAATACTCTTATATGAAGTTGACACTCAGGAAATTTACCCTAATGGACAGTTACACAAACTCAGCCTTGCTATTCTACTGAAGCCCACTTTGGAGGTACCCTACCTCCCTGTTTAGAAGGATTGGGATTTCTATAAGATGCGGTTTCTGCCAATGTCTTACCAGTTCATTCATAGTTTCATTGTTATTTCAAACTCAATATTGACCTAGTTCACATTTATTCCCCAATCTACCCTTTAACTGTACAGGAGGAGGCAGCCTTACTTATTTGGTTTAAAGAGTAGTTATCAAAGAGAGACATATTCAGCGTACCTCTCCAGTATGCTTACCACTATTCTTTGTGGAAAAATCGGATGGTACACTATGCCCTTGCATGTATTTTGGAAACCAGAATAATTTCACCGTACTTGATTGGGTACAATCCTAATGGGGTCACAAATTGCCCGCCATGTGGATAAGGCCAAAGTCTTCCCAAAATTAGATTTTTTGAATGTTTTTTAAACAAATTTGTATCAAATAGGGGCAGGAATGAATCACTGCATTCCATACCAGAAAGTGGATCCTCATATTCTGGGTTATGCCATTTGAGCTTAAGAATGCGCATGCCATTTTTAATATCTTACAGATGCGGCTTTGGGAGAGTTGTTGGCATATGCGCTGTAGCATACGTGGTTGACATTCTAGTGTTCTTCCCTAACCAAGCATCACATGAGATTCACCTGTGGCAAGTGGTGGAGCATTTAAGGGCCACAAACCCAACACTAAAAATCAGTGAGTGTGAGTTTTTCAAGTCCCAGGTCACCTTCTCATGCAACATCATTTTTGACAAAAGCCACATGATCATTCCCAACAAGAAGAGGCAATTTGCAATTGGCCAACACCAACCTTATTTAAAGAATTGAGAAGCTTTTTAGGGACTTACACCTTCTTTAAAAAGTTACATCAAGTCTTTATGAGGTAAAGGCACCTTTATATAAGGCTAGTGGTATAAAATAATCCAGAGGTCCTCTGGACTGAAGAATGCCTTCCGAGCGCTGAAGTGCACCCTGCTTTCTACATCAGTTCTTCATCACGTGGACCCTGATAAGGAGTTTATAGTGGCTAGTGATGTTTCCAACTTTGCAATAGCTGTTGTTCTGTTGCAAGTGGGCAAAAATAGGAGTTGGGCATCCTGTGGGATACTTTCTGGGAAAAGGTATTTACCTGAGCTAAAAAATGCTGTTCATGACATGTCAGAATTTTACCAGATGGATTCCTCAAATGATTTATTGTTATATAAGATGAAATGGCCAATCATGGCAAAAAAATGCCACATTGACTAACTTTTGTGGTGTTGTAAGCGAATGCTAGGTAGTTGCCCTCAGTTGGGTTAGGACAAATCCAAGTATTCATCCAATATTGGAAGTTAAGGTTGGTTGGGGCTAATCAATAGCCCCAAATTAGCATAAGGATCACTGGCAACTAGTAGTCAAGGATGATCCGTTTGTATTATATATTATATGTCAGTGGAAACTGAAACTCCCAAGTTTGAGGAAGCTGAGTGTAATGGATGAGTTTGTCCCATTTGTTACATTCCAACTCAGATTCAGATTTTCTGAAACCAAGTTAGATTGTTTTATAAACATTTTTGGTTTGATTGTCTTGGACGCTGGGTTGTGCCTCACCTGAGCTGTAGATTAGGCTTGTGCGAGCCTAATCAATAGCTCAGGTGAGGCCCCAAAGCGCACCCTTTATAAGGTGCGCCTTCCCATTCCAAAGCTCAGTTTGGAATTTTCACCCTAGCATTCCCATCCTGGGGAGCATTGTCAGTTGCTCCTCAGTCGAGCTCTGGTCAGTGGGTCCCTTTTTATGGTTCCTGGATTAAAATAAATGTTGTTTCGAGGTTTTTATACCTTGCATACCTGTGGTCCTTTTTGGGTGTTTGGTTCTGAGGAGCTTTCATGTGTAGTTGGATCGTACCAATCATGAGGATGTGCGTAACCAAGAGTAGGTGAAATGTTTGGTGCTGTCAATGCCCCAAACTTCTTTCCTGCTTTGGCTAGGCCGCTAAGGTTGCTTGTCAGTGCGCCAAAGGAACTTTAAATATAGGTGGTAGAAACTGGGGTTTTTCTGGTCCGTTACACTGAGGATGTTTCCAGCTTCTAATATATAATAAATAACTGTCACCTAATAAAGGCAATTCCCCAATAATTGGCAAGAGAGTTGAAACATGTCATTGGCAAGAAGCCAAGTTATTCTGAAATACTAAGTGGCCAAAGATGTTTCCAGCACATATTTGCTAAGTCAGATCCAATTTGATATTAAATTTATATTAAATAAAAATACGGCTCAACAGCAACTGAATGCTGAGGATGAGCTGAAACTAGTATTTGGACATTGGGAAGGACAGATCCAGAGGGTCAGCGCCAGGAAGAGAGTAAGCACAGCAGAAGGAAGAGAGAGTATTTGGTTGGAAGATCCAGCAATGAGCCAATAAGTCAGCGATGGGTGGAGTATCCCTTTTGTACATATACATACATGGCGCTTCCCTTTCAATAAAGATCTCATTTTGCCTAATCTCCTATTTATTTAAATATATGCTTATTCTTATAGGATGGAATTTAGGCTGTGGGATCCCCAAATGGCGCGGGTGACACGCCAAGGGGTCAGCTGGCGCTGCTGGCCCCATCAACTAAAGCAAAATGGCAAGGGCTGACCAGTCTCCATACTGACTGGCCTGCTGACCAGCAGAGCCCACTGTTGCTGGAAAAGAAATTTTCCAACAGTGGTGCTCACTACAGGGGGTTCAGCTGGTTAGTGCCAGAGTAGCTGACAGGCTGGTGTGGAGGTGGCAAGGATGAGCCACTTATTTGGCCGGTGAGGGGAAGAGCATACTGATGTGACACCAAACTGGAGGTTAGGTTTCAGCTTTTGTTGGTGGCGGGGAGGGGCAAGCCCTAGATGCCTGCCCCACACACTGAGGCTGGAAGTAAGAGTAATACCATCTGGTTAAGTGGGGGATAATGTCAGAATTTTAACCAGATAGATTCCTCCAATGATTTATCAATATTTAGGATGAAATGGCTAAAATCTTGGTGGAATGGCGCATTGACTGAATTTTGTGGTGTTGTAAGCGATTGCTATGTAGTTGCTCCCCAATTGATTTTAAAAAAATCCAAATATTTCACTGAGATTGGAAGTTAGGGTTGGTCGGGACCAAATGATGGCCCCAAATAGTATAAGGATCACTGGCGACTAGTAGCCAAGGATGATCCATTTATATTAAATATTATATATTAGTGAAAACTAACAATCCTGAGTTTGAGGTGGCCAAGGATGTTTCCAGCGCCTAATATTAATATCTCAACTATTGCCTGAGAAAGGTGATTCCTTAAATTAGTATTTCTATTACTGGCAACAAGTAGCTGAGGATGATCCATTTATATTATTTAAGTATTGTCAATGGAAACTGACAATCACAAATTCAAGGCAGCTGAGGATTTTTCCAGCGCCTAATATATAATAATTGACTGTTACCTGAGAAAGGCAATTCCCCAAACATTTGATGAGAAGATTTGAAACATTTCATTGGCAAGAAGCTGAATTATTCCAGTTTATTAAGTGGCCAAAGATGGTTCTGGTGCATACTTACTAAGTTGAATCCAATTTGATATTAAATTTATATTAAATAAATATACGGCTCATTAACAACTGAATGCTAAGGATGAGCCAAAACTAATATCTGTACATTGGGGAGGACAGATCGAGAGGGTCAACGCCAGGAATAGCGTAAGTGCAGCAGAAGGAAGAGATAGTTGTTGGCTGGAAGCTCCAGCGATGTGCTGATAGGTCAGCAATGGGCACAGTAGCCCTTTTGTACATATAAATACCTACCGCTTCCCTTTCAATAAAGATCTCCCTTTGCCTAATCTCCCTATTTATTTAAGTTTATGTTTACTCTTATGGTTTGGCGTTTAGGCTGGGGGATCCCTGAATGGCGCATGAGACATTCTAAGGGTCAGCCGGCACTGCTGGTACCTTCACCTAAGGCAAATTGGCAAGGGCCGACCAGTCTCCATACTGGTTGGCCTGCCAACCAGCAGAGCCCACTGTAACCGGAAAAGCAATTTCTGACATGCCAAACATCTATTGGTGATAGTGGAAGCGCTGACCTATTAACGTCATCATTTACATGGGTCTTCCCAGCCTTTCTGCGTTTTTACAGATCATCATCACCTATTGCACTACTGCGCTCTGCATGTCTTGGCCCCGTGGTAAACCTGGTGGCATTTGACCCTTGCCCAAATTGTGTTCTCTTATGAGTTTATGAAGGGAAAAGAGAATTTTTTAGAGAATGCTCTTAGTTAGAATTGTCATGGTTAAATGACTTGATAGTAGGCACCAACCCCAAGGATAAGGCTGGGCGGCAGGAGGCCCAGAAGATGAAACTTCAGGCCCTCCCTGACCTCAAGCACACCTTAGACCAACTCTGGGTACAAGCCAAATATGCCCAGGTTGGTACTACCAGGTGCATAACGCCCAGCCCCTTGTATTGGCTCAGGCGTTAAAATGGACGAGTTTTTTAATTAACAAAGATGGTTCAATTTGTTTGATTGGGGGAAGGGTTCAAAACCCATACCATTTAAAAAATTATGC
This sequence comes from Massospora cicadina, assembly GCA_022478985.1. Lineage (NCBI taxonomy): Eukaryota > Fungi > Entomophthoromycota > Entomophthoromycetes > Entomophthorales > Entomophthoraceae > Massospora > Massospora cicadina. Next base: position 207,132 of record JAKSZP010009207.1, read on the forward strand.
ATTTGGGTAGGGTACAACTTCAATCAATTACTTGAATGAAGTCAGTTTTTGGTGTATTCTACCAATTCAGACAGAAGTGTTTGCCTATCGGTGAATCAGTGCTTGGGAACACTTTGGCAGACCCTGATTTACCCTGACAATGTTTAAATTAGGTTTTTGTGACCAACATTCCTTGTTGGTCGACTTTTCATAATAAACTTCCCATTTTTTCCATTTTATTTGTTATCTCAGACAATCCTATGCACAGACCTCATTGAGGAGGTCTCACGCTATGTTAACCATTCCATTTTAAAATATGATTAGGTTATCCCCTTGACATGATTCTGATATGACTGGACAATAATCGTGGGACCGTTAGGGAGGATTGGGAAGAATCCTCCAAAAATGATATCAGTTACAATTATTTGAGTGCCTTGAGATGAGGCAATATTGGGATATAACAGGTTTATTATTAGATCGCCTCTAAATAAGGCGATGTCAACATTTGACAAATACAAATTGAATTTGCCTACAATTAGGGCGATAGAGAATTAAATAATAACAAGTCAAAATGAGGAGAATCGGTGGAACTGAATAGTCTAAGCTATGAGAGTGGTATCATCCAAAGCCGCTGTAATATAAGCGAGATGGGCAATTAAGAGGAGGTTGTTGTTGTTGGGACCATCTAGTACTAAAAAAAAGAGGAGGTTGTTGTTAAGTAGTTGAGAGTAAGCAAAACAGCGAGGGTCCGCTGTATTTATCATATTGAATAAAAGAGATTGTGGGGGCAAGTGCCCCATATTTATTAAAAGTTAATTCTGTTGTTTTAAGGAAAATAATCATCACATCGTTGATCCCAATTGCTCAGTGGGTTGAACCCTGTGCAAAAATCCTATGATGTATCTCTTATATACTGCCGATTTTATAACAGTGGTGCTCACTACAGGGGGCCCATTAATCAGTTATAAAAATAATAAAACTTAGTTGCTTACTATGTCGCAGTCTGGTTAATTTGATAAGGAATCTTCATGAGACGCTGAGCCCATTGCATATGAGGAATTGAAACTTGCATTGGACACTGTGCTCAAAAGACAAGATGAGCTGCTCCAGGAAGTTTGCAGTGAAAAGCTGCCATCATTTGATCATGATGGAAATATTCATGGGTTCTTTCAACAACTTGAGTTTGCAACTGAAGGAACCTCAGACCAGAGAAGGGAAAAACTGTTGATCTCAACCTTGGATTTTGGAAGTTCTGATCAAGCCGTTTGTTACCTTCCAGATAGTTCTGTTACTTACCAAGAAGTTAAAGAGACGATGCTTCAGTTTTTTGGCAGAACTGCAAAGATTTTTCAGTGGAAAGCCAAGTTCTTGACCATTGGGTTTCAGCGAAATGAGACCCTCATCACATTTGCTGAGCGATTTATGGCAGAAGACCATGTGTTGATTGGGGAAAAAATTTTATCTGAAGTTGATTTGTGCATTGCTATGTCCTCTGCGGTGAAGCTGTACCTTGAGCTTTACAACAACATGGCCCCGTTGTTGGAGGAAGATGTACCTCTTCTTAAACTTGTTCAGTTTGTACGTCGCTTAGATGTAACTTTCCCGTTACCCAACATTGAACAGATTCACACTGTCACCGTTGATGACCCTAATCACGTGGGGGAATTAACCAGTCAGTGCAAGTTTTGCAGGTTACTCACCGCAGTCCAACATCCATCGCATATCTGCCAATTAGCAACTGACCAACTACCAATTTGGCCCTAAATACGTTGATTGACATCAGGCATTCTACTGGTGTGGGTCTGGTTACACCGATCATCTTCAGAATACCCTTCTGAGTAGGACAGCCTATTTTAAGCACAGATGTAGGACCTATGGAGTAAGTTGTTTTTAATGCGGTCACACTGGGCACATGGGACGATGGTGCCCTAATCAATGGATCCCTTACATACAACAGGATCAAAGTTATCAGGGAAAAGTCAGATCAGAGTAGAGATGGGACTCTCTACTTCCACTATCTCAAATTCATACATCCCACATGAAGCTACTGTATTAATTGCAACAGAAGCCTCCCAGTATGACGATACCCTTCTCTACCAACAGCTGGTTGGGGGAGTAAATGTGCTGCCTCAAACACAAGTCAAAGAAATGGCGGATACAAGGTTTCTGGAGAAGCCAAAGCCTTATGCTTGTCAAATGTTTGACCAAAATCCGTCAGACCATCTAGAACTGTTCGCATATGTGCTGTCTCTAAGAGAAGTAGAGGTCGCCCTTCCAGTGGACGCTATTATAACAGAGTACCCTACAGTCAGTGTGGGTATTATAGGTTTCCTGGGAAAACATGAACCGCTGAATCTACATATAGTAAATAGCCGGCATTCATTACTCAGAGTGAACCTACTGTGACATTATGGTAGCCAAAACCCAAGTATGAGCTATAATTGATATGGGCGCTCCTGTTAACATTGTCTTCACAAAGTTGGTAGCGAAGTTATCTTTAAAACCTGACATAGACCACCAGATGGTGTATGGGACTGCTGAAGTGGAAACCACGGTCTCTGAAGGAGCGTATAGTGTGCTTCCCTCGTGGTTTGGATCCATTGTTGTGGTGGCTCCAGCGGTAGTATTACCAAATAGCAACTATGATATGTTGATTGGGACTGCTTTTATGCGACACTATGGGGCTGTCATTGACATGATAGAAGAGACCCTCGCTATTTTGGGGCAGCGGATCCCAATTTATTTTACCTCCAGCAGAGTGCCGAAGGGTTCAGTGCATATGGGACAAACAAAACTTGCCTACAGCGATGGGGTGATTCCAGTGCACTATCATCGATTAAAAGGGAAAACTAGGGCCCTTCCCCATCAGTTATATGAATATCAGGGGCTACCGCTTAGAGCAGCTGGAGCTATATACATTTCCTTTGGACACCAAGTAATAGTAAACACTGAGTTAGAGGTGGAAGTGCCAGCTGGGCTTTATGGGGAGATCATTGGGCCCTATCAGTAATAGCGGCTTAAGCCCCACGTGGCTCCAGGCATCATACTTCCAGGCCATGGGGAGATTAAGATATTGATAGCAAATCTCAAGAACATAAAAATTTGAAATTGCCAACATCAGATTGTAGCATATTTACATCTGAACCCGGTTGAGGAGATCAACCAGTTTCACGAGTTCAGTTCTTTGGATGAATTTTGTCTGCCCATCGAGCTGCCTCCCAGAGTAATGGCGGTTGTGCCACAGGAGAATTTTATGGGGTTATCAGAAGATCAGAAGGATCAGGTGGAAGATTTATTTCAAAAACATAAAGAGGTTTTTGCAGTTGATGATCATGATTTGGGGTGCACTCAGGGGGTTGTTCATAGACTGGTTTACTAGGGATCATACCCCCATCAGGTCTCGGCCAATCCTCCAATCAAAGGCAGCTGAAGAAGTCGTCACTGAGGAGATTGACAGGCTTCTAGAGCAGGGAATGCTCAAACCATCTAAGAGTCTATGGGTTTCATTTGTCCTAATTGTTAAAAAGAAGGATGGTACTAACCACATAGTAATTGACTACCAGAAGCTCAATAGTGTCACCAAAAAAGACTTATACCCTCTGCCATGGATTGATGATGCGCTGGATTTGTTAGGTGGAGCTCGCTACTTCTTGATAATGGACTTTATATCCAGTTATTGGCAAATTGAGTTGCCCGCAGCAGAACAAGAAAAATGCGCCATAATCACATCAAAAGGGCTATGTAATGCCCCAGCTACATTCCTACGAGCAATGGACACCATTCTGGGCGATCTGAATCTCTCATGTGTAATCGTGTACCTTGATGATATTAATGTCTTCTCTCACATGTTCACTGAACACCTTACTTATTTGGAAGAGGTATTTCGCCAACTGGCTGAGGCCAATATTAAGATCAAGCCCCAGAAATGCCACTTTTTCAAGGATCAGATGGAGTACCTCAGTTTTATGGTGGATTAAACTGGGCTAAGATCCCAACCTGCTAAGGTGGAGGCTATCCGGAAGATTACTAAGCCAGTTAGTAAGCGGGACATTCAGGTGTTTTTGGGGATGGTGGGATATTTCCGACGCTTTATATCCAATCTCAGTTGCATTGGAGGTTCACTGTTTGAGCTAATAAAGAAAGACGCCATGTTCAATTGGACGGAATGGCGCCAATGTGCCTTTGATACACTTTTATGGCGCTAAATAATGCGCCCATGTTATGCTACCCTAATTTTGATAAGAAATTTTTAGTGCAGATGGATGCATCACTTTCCGCTGTTGGGGCGGTCCTGTCTCAGAAGGCCAATGAGGGGTAGGAGCACCTCATGGCATACTGCAGTTGTAGTTTGAATTTCCATGAAAAAAATTACACCATAACCGAGAGAGAGTGCTTAGCGGTGATTTATGCATATAAGCAGTTCCAAGTCTACTTGCACGGAGTAAAGTTTAAGGTTGTAATGGATCATGCATCGTTGCACGGGTTGCAGAACTTGAAAGAGCCTGAGGGGCGGCTAGCCCAATGAGCTTTTAAGCTGCAAGCTTATAACTTCAAAATTCTTCATTGACCAGGAGCAAAACACCAAAATGCTGATTGCTTATCAAGATTGCCAACAATTGTAGTTATAGCAGATATAAGTGATATAATATTTGACAAAATGCTTAGCGGAAAGTATGACAATGAACCGCTCCAAGTGATAAAGCGTTGAATGAAATGCAAACAAAAACCTTCCAATGGAATGAGGAATTGTATAAGCAGATCGGCAATTCTTTGGTGAATTTTTTGCGACCCTCAGCACGGCTGGAAATTATTATGAGCGCCCACAAGGCAGTCAGACATGGTGGGGTGCACAAGACAATGGAGTAGTTGTGCCCTTAGTACTATTGGGAAAGTATGAACTTCAATGTGCTCAAAACCATTTCATGTTGCCATCAGTGCCAAGTGTAGAAGCCATTCCACCATAAGACTTCATACCAGTTAGTGAAACCTCACTTTGCTTGGCATACAGTCTCTATCAATGTCATTGGTCCCTTGCCAACAGGAGCTAACTGGTGTAAGTACATTCTGGTGGCTATTGACCACTTGACCCAGTAGGTTGAAGTGAGGGCAATACGGGTTTTGGGGGCGGTTACAGTGTCCAAGTATATAATGGAATGCATTATTCAGTGCCACGGCTGCCCTCAGTTCACTCTCACTGATAATGGAACCAACTTTACCTCACACATTATCCCCAAACTGAACGATCTTATGGGTATCCGCGGAGTTTTGATGACCCCATACCACCCCAAGTCTAATGGAATGGTTGAATGGGTGAATGGAACTTTGGTGAACATGCTACAAAAATTAGTAATGAATTGCCCTTCTGATTGGAGTTTTCTTCTTTCCACTGCCGTCTTTGCCTATAATATTAGTTATCATTCCGCCATGGGGAAGAGTCCCTTCCAACTATTATACAGCTGACACCTGGCCCTTCTGGCATTACTCTATTCATGTGTAGAAGACACTGGTAGAATGGACCCCACCGCTACTTGACTAACCTCATGAACATTCTGATCAAACTGCAAACTGAAGAATTTTCCTTCAGCTTAGCCAAGAAGATCAGGAATCAGGCCGCTGATCAGGTATGTTGTAGCGGGCTGGCGACATTTAAGGAAGGCGATATGGTTCTCTTCCATGACCAACATGGATTTGGGCAGAAAGACAGCTGGCCAGTATTTGGACTGGTCCGTTTGAAGTTATAGAGAAAACTGAGGTCGATGCTTATACTATCAAGGATCTAGCAAGTGGTCAGATCATTAACCAAGTACATGCAAAGTTCCTCTGACCATACAAGCAATAGGAGCCTTATCGTCCAGTCAAGGAGGGGGTAATGTCACAATTCCAATATGACTGGATGATAATCGTGGGACCGCTAGGGCAGACCAGGAAGTATCCTCCAAAAATGATATCAGTTATAATTATTCAAGTGCCTTGAGATGAGGCAATATTGGGATATAATGGGTTTATTATTGGATCGCCTCTAAATAAGGCGATGTTGACATTCAACAAATACAAATTAAACTGCCTACAATTAGGGCGATAGAGAATTAAATAATAACAATCCAAAACGAGGAGAATCGGTGGAACTGAATAGTCCATACTATGAGAGTGGTATCATCCAAAGCCGCTGTAATATAAGTGAGATGGGCAATTAAAAGGAGTTTATTGTTAAGTAGTTGAGAGTAAGAAAAACAGTGAGGGTCCGCTGTATTTATTATATTGAATAAAAGAGATTGTGGGGGCAAGTGCTCCATATTTATTAAAAGTTCATTCTGTTGTTTTAAGGACAACGATCATCACATCGTTGGTCCCAATTGCTCAGTGTATCAAACCCTGTGCAAAGATCCTTTGACGTATCTCTTATATACCGCTGATTTTATAAAACCCCTAGTGCACCATTGGTTCGTCCAGGTTCCCTCCAACCTGGGACTCTTACCTCTTCTCCCTCTGTGCACTGTGTCGTTTTTGGTTGGTTATTCACCCTAAGGATCTCACTCCTCTACTTAAGTTATTATTGCTTCAGCACCCTCTGCTGGGCTCTAGTAAGTTGTATTTGGGTAACTAGTTCCCTAGCGTTAGCCCTATGCACCGTGCACTACCACGCTGGGAACAGGAGAGTTATAGACACTCTCCTTACATTAGTCAACAAAAATTTTTATCTTATGTGCATGAACTTTTTCCGTGTGGGACTTTCACAAAGTATAAATGGTGGGCGCCAGCTGTGGTCTTCAGCTGTGGTTAGCCACATTGCTGTTTCCTCTTTTTTCTGAAGTTTGGAGTATCTCAGCGTTATTCTGTTTGCCTCCAACTGGAAAGTACTCACCCTTCATGTTTGTACCTGGTGGATATGGACGCTTCTGGGTCCAAAAGTTGTGATTCCCAGACTTTCTGCAGAAATTTACAAAACTAAGTTAAATAAATGGGTTTTACTTTAGCAGCACATTCAGACAATGCCAGCGGAATCAGCTTAGATGGGCCTGGGGGTGTTGGCCTTGGATAATGCCGGGCATTCCATTGCTGTTATGGGAATAGGGTCATTCACGTCTAAAAACGCGTTTTTATAATAGAAACACTATATACACCTCTGAACCATATATGCCCTCTCATGGCTAAAATATGGAACCTACTCCTGTGTATCAAATCGCCTCAGAAAATCCCCGTTTTTCTTCCATGATTCGCATCATTCAGGAAGTTGAAAAGGAGCTGCGCTTACAATACAACAATGTTTATGCCCCTGCTGAAGATATGGTGGGATATGTGGCCTCAGTGGTAAGAGTGGACCAAATATCCACTCCATTATTTGATTATAAAACATACCAGGGTGACATTTTAATGCCAGATGAAGAGTTTGGTGGTGATGTACTGGCGTTTTCTTCTTTAAATAGAATCATTCGGGGTATTTTCTACTGACTGCTACCCTTTTCTCCCCTTTAGAGAAATTCAGCACCACTATTCTGATGGATAAAGTGCCTCTGAAAACTTTATGGATCAAAGCCCAGCCGACTACCTTGAGCTGAGTTACTTTCCAGGTGGTATGGTTAGGGGAGGGGCGTCCTAAGGTATTCCCACTCTGAAGTTCATTGGGGCAGTGGACTATCAGGTAGGCAAGTACCACTTGTCTGATCACTTCCAAGCTATCAAAAAACACTTTTCCATATCATTTTGGGTGTGGAGTGGTGGCGGAAGTATGACGTTAGAACCAACCTGAAAGAGAATACCCTATCCCTCACATTAAAGAATGGTCGCACATTAGTTGTTCCTTTGTCTGAGGCTAACGTCCAGGGCGAATTGCCCCACTAGCCCCACCTTCACACCCTTAGCCTTGCCCCTATGCTGAACCCCACCGTGGAGGTTCCCCTACCTTCTTGTTTAGAGGGTTTAGAATATTTCTTTGATGCAGCATCAGCTTACGCATTACTTGATCATTCCAATTATGACTGTGAGTTCAAGCTCACTGTGGATCTGGTGTGGATATCTACCCCATTTACCCATTGATTTTCCGGGAGGAAGAGGCGTTAGATGTGTGGGTGAAAGAGCAGTTAGTCAAAGGCGCGATTTTTCAGAGTACCTCCCCCTGTATGCTCCCCACTTCTCTTTGTTGAGAAGGCTGATGGTACTCTACGCCCATGTGTAGATTATGGAAACCTCAACAACGTCACTGTACCAGATCTACATCTCATCCCTCTGGACTCTCAGATTGCGCGTTATGTGGAGAAGGCTAAGGTCTTTTCCAAAGATGGATTGCCTCAATGCGTTTAATCAAATATTAGATTAAAAAGGGGCAAGAGTGGTTAACCTCATTCTGTACCAGAAAAGGGATCTTCCAGTTTCTTGTCATGCCCTTTGAGCTTAAGAATGCCCCTGCTATCATTCAACGCCGCATTGATGCAGCGTTGGGGACTTATTAGGGTATGCGCGGTTGCATACATTGATGATATCCTGATGTTTTCCCCTGACCATGAGTCCTATGTGGAACACCTTTGGCAAGTAATGGAGAGGTTAAGAGCAGCCCACCTCACGCTAAAGATCAGCAAGTGTGAATTTATCAAGCCCCAGGTCACTTTCCTGGGCAACGTCATGTTTGACCAAGGACACATGATTACTCCAGACAAAGAGAAGGCTATTCGTGAGTGGCCCACCCCCACTTCAGTCAAGGAATTGAGGAGTTTTTGGGTATGTGTACGTTCCTCAAGAAGTTCACGCCCAATCTTTCTGAGGTGGCAGCGCCCTTATATAAGGCTAGAGGTGCAAAGGTGCTTAAGTGGCCCCCCATTTTGGAGGACGCTTTCCAAGCAGTGAAGTGCACCCTGTTGTTCACGTCCCTTCTTCGCCATGTCGACCCTTCAAAAAGTTCATTGTGTCTACTGATGCCTCCAACTTCGCCATAGTGGCTGCCTTGTTACAAGTAACCAAAGATAGGAAAGAGCGTCCGTGGGATAATTTTCTAGAAAAATGTCTCTGCCTGAGTTGATTTACTCCGTTTATGACAAAGAGTTACTAGCAGTGGTGGAGGCGCTGACTTATTGGCGTCACCACTTGCATGGCTCCTCCCAACCTTTCCATGTATGTACAGATCACCACGCCTTGCTGTGCTACCGCGCCCCTCATGTTCTAACCCCACGGCATACCCATTGGCATGAGATCCTTGCCCAATTTGCATTTTCTTATGAGTTTACCAAGGGCAAGTAGAATGGTTTGGTGGATGCTTTAAGCTGCAACCCTGCTTTAGCTCCCAATCCAAAGGAGGTAAATTTTTTAACATCCAGTTGATGATTCCACTGGGTAAGATTTTATCTCAACTTCCCAATTCCACGGCCAACACGCCAGCGCTTGCACCTCTGGAAAATGCAGAGGAATACAGTATGTTCAGAAGGGTAGTCCTTTCTCAGCTGTTATCAGCCAAATATACTATGGTTCCCACTAAGAGCGCTCTAAATCAGGAGGATTTATCCAGGATTATCATTTGAAGGATGAAATGGTGTGGTTTCAGTGGCGTCTATGGGTTCCTGCTGGACCACTGCACCTGGAAATCATCCAGGAACATTATGATGAAATCACCATTGGTTATCCTGGGAAAGAAAAGACCTTGGAGTTAATACGCCGCACCTACAATTGGAAGGGCTTGCCTGCTCAGGTGGGCTGGTACTGTAAAGAGTGCCTTATCTGCAATCAAATGAAACCCAATCTTCAACCTTTAGCTGGTTTATTGGTACCAGTCCAAAGGGTTAAATGGCCCTGGACTTCTTTATCTGTAATTTCATTGTGGAATTACCTGTTTTCTATAGTTATGATTCCATCATGGTGTTGGTAGACCATTTTACGAAGTTTGCCCACTTTATTCCTTGTAGAACAACAATAACCGCAGTTGAGATGGCCAGGCTCTTCGTCAATCATGTGTTTGCGCTTCATGGGGTTCCTCAAGAAATCATTAGTGACCGAGGACCCCAGTTTACCTCTTTCTTTTGGTAATAATTGTGTAAGACTCTTCGTATTTGCCCCTGCCGTTCAACTGCCTATCACCCCCAATCAGATGGGCAGACAGAACGAGTGAACCAGTGATTAGAACAGTTTTTGTGGTGTTACACCGCTGCAGATCATTCAGTTTGGGTTTCTCGCCTTCCTATAGCCCAATTTAGCTACAACAACACTCTGCATTCTTCAATCAGTTGTTCCCCTTTTCCGCCAACCATTGTTTTAACACCGCCTTTACCATGGAGCCCAACTGTGGATCCAAAGTTAAAGCGGTGGTGGACTTTGCTAAGACTATCTAGGAGGTCCACCAGGTGTTTTCTACAAGTTTGGAGGCATCAATGCAATTATAAAAGGAGAACGCCAACGGTAAGTGATGAGTGGGTCCGGCATACAAGGAAGGAGATCGTGTGATGCTTGATGCTTGTAACATCCTTATCAAGCAGCAATGCATAAAGCTTGGGCCAAAGAGGATTAGTCCTTACCGCGTTGTTAGAAAGGTGGGCCATGCCTCATACCAGTTGTATCTTCCCTCTTAATTTCAGTTCTTCTCTGTCTTCCATGAGAGCAAATTGACGTTGTTCAAGGGCCCCCCACCTGAGACTCCAGAGGCTTATCTCGTGGATGGGGCGCCAGAGTGGGAAGTGGAGGAAATAGTAGCCTCCCGCCATGTTAAAAGAAGGCTTGAGTACCTGGTATCCTGAAAGGGTTTCAACACTGCAGAGAAAAGTTAGGTACCAGCACGTGATTGTGTGCATGCCTAAGACCTGATCAAAACATTCCATAATCGTTTTCCTGAGGCTGCAGGATCAAAGTCCAAGCCAGCCGTCGCTGCTATGAAGTTGGCCCCTGCACATAAAATCTTTTCCTTAGCAAATGCCCCTGGAGAGGGGTGGAACCCAAGAAAGAGGAGAGGGTAATGTCATGGTTAAATGACTTGATAGTAGGCACCAACACCAAGGATAAGGCTGGGCAGTAGGAGGCCCAGAAGGTGAAACTTCAGGCCCTCCCTGACCTCAAGCACACCTTAGACCAACTCTGGGTACAAGCCAAATATGCCCAGGTTGGTACTACCAGGTGCATAACGCCCAGCCCCTTGTATTGGCTCAGGCGTTAAAAGGACGAGTTTTTTAATTAAAAAAGATAGTTCAACTTGGTTGATCGGGGGATGGGGGTTTAAAACACAATCCATTTAAAAATTATGCATTTGGGTAAGGTACAACTTCAATTAATTACCTGAGTGAAGTCAGTTTTGGTGTATTCTACCAATTCAGACAGAAGTGTTTGTTTATTGGTGAATCAGTGCTTGGGACCACTTTGGCAGACCCTGATTTACCCTGACAATGCTTAAATTTGGTTTTTGTGACCAACATTCCTTGTTGGTTGACTTTTCACATTAAACTTTCCAGTTTTTTCCATTTTATTTATGTTATCTCGGACAATCCTGTGTGCAGACCTCTTTGAGGAGGTCTCACGCTATGTTAACCATTCCATTATAAATAAAATTAGGTTATCCCCTAGTGCTGAGGTCCCCAACCCCTGGTCTACAGACCAGTACCAGTCTGTGGGCCATTTGGTACTAAGCCACAGAGAAAGAATAAATAACTTACATTTTTTCTGTTTTATTTATTATCTGAGTCTAAACGATGTTTTATTTTTTTATGAATGACCAGATTTACACTGTTACATCCATCTATGACTCTTTCTTGATGCTTGTCTCGGTCACATGATACATTGCTGCTAAAATCATACCCCTAAGTTAGCAAAATGAGTGAAAAACAAAAATCTTTGGAAAGTTTCTTTGAAAATTGAATAAGGCCCAGTGAGGAGACAGAAGAAGAGCCTACGACTTCAAAGAAAAAAACTGCACATAACAGACAATACCAGGACTCCTACCTAAAATCTGTATTTATTGCAACAGGTGATTCCTTTGCACCAAGCCCGCTCTGCATAATATGTGGTTACCGGCTCTCTAATGAGGCAATGAAGCCTTCAAAACTGCTTCTCCACTTGGAGACCAAGAACCCTGCATCAAAAGACAAGCCTTATGAAATCTTAAAAGAAAAAAGCATGAACAAGAAGAACAGAAGCAATTACTGAGGGCCATCATATCAACAAATGTGAGTGCACTGAGAGCATCATACTTGGTGGCTAATCATATTGCTAAGGCTATGAAGCCATTCACCATTGGTGAAGAATTGATCCTACCAGCTACTAAAGACATTTTCCGTGAACTTTTAGGAGAGGCTGCGGTTAGAAAGATAGCACAGGTGCCTCTTTTGGCTACCACCGTCACTCAGCGCATTGAGGAAATAGCAGAGGGCATTGAAACACAATTGTTGGATAAGATTAATATATCACCATGGTACGCTCAAGGTTTATGAGTCTACAGATATTGACAACAAGGCAATATTACTTGTTTATGTGAAATATATTTATCAGGAGGATGTGCATGAGGATATGTTATGTGCATTATCATTGTCAACCAAAACCACAGCTGCAGAACACTCAAGTCTCTGGATGATTATATATACCAGAAAACTAAAAATGGTCCTTTTGTATTATCATATGCACAGATGGAGCTGCTGCCATGACCGGACAGCTGTCTGGTTTAACTACTCAGATTAAGGAGGTTGCACCTGAATGTGAGTCTATGCATTGTGTCGTTCACAGGGAAATGCTGGCTAGCCAAAATATACCACTGGAACTTAACAGCGTATTGAATGACGTTGTTAAAGTTATTAACCACATCAAAGCACACGCCCTTAACTTGCACCTGTTCGAGAAGCTTTGTGAGGAGATGAACGTGGAGCACAGAATCCTTCTCTTATACACAGAAATAAGATGGTTATCCTGAGGGAGATCGCTGGCCAGAGAGTTTGAATTACGAGAGCTGCTGCAGAGATTTCTCTCAGAAAAAAGTCACCGCTGGCAGCACATTTCAGTGATGAGTAATGGGTCACAGAACTTGCTAACTTGTGTGACATATTCAATCTTCTCAATGAACTCAATTGGTCACTTCAGGAGAAAATGACAACTGCCTTCAAGTTGGCAGATAAATTAGCTGAATTTAAAGCCAAACTGGAACTGTGGGGATGGCGTGTAAACAGGGGTATATTTGACATGTTTCAAACATTCACAGGAAATTTTGGAAGAAACTGGAACCAAGCCTTCATTATCCCAGCTGGTGCACGATCATCTGTCTTTACTTTTGAAAGAGTTTGAGCGCTACTTCCCAATCACAAAAGACTCACAAACTGCCAAGGAATGGATTTGCGACCCATTTGTCAACAAACCAGATGAATTCAGCATGTCTGTTCAAGAAGATCAACTGCTGGAGATCACAAATGATGGCAGCCTTAAAAGTATGTTTGAGACAACAACTCTGCCGGTGTTCTGGATTAAAGACATGGCAGAATACCCTGAGATCGCCACAAAAGCACTTAAAACCTGTTGCAATTTCTGACATCCTATTTTTGTGAGGCGGAATTTTCTGCAGTGGCAGAAACCAAAACAAAATTATGGAGTAAACTGGACATAAGCAACACACTTTGGGTGTCATTGTCTCCCAACACCCCTAGATGGGACCGTCTCATTGCAGAGAAACAAGCTCAGGGCTCCCACTGAATTACCGTTATGGTGAGTTGTATTTTTCATGCATTTTACAATTGTTTTTGTGTTGTATCTTATTTTTAAGACATGTTTAAACGTTACCTTAACAATCAGAGAGTGTTAGGAGGCGGAGAGGATGTTACTCATGTTATGTTGTTGGTGCTATGTTATAAGGACGTTGCTAATAAAGTTGCTTATGATGCACAGTGAATTCACATTTATTATACATAAAAAATACCACAGTTTTTGAGCTAATTGTATCATTTTATTTTGTTTATTTATCCGCCACACCTTAAAGGCCGGTCCATGAAAATATTTTCTGAAATTAAACCATTCTGTGGCCCAAAAAAGGTTGGGGGCCACTGCCCTAGTGCACTGTTGGTTCGCCCAGGTTCCCTCCAACCTGGGACGCTTACCCCTTCTCCCTCTGTGCACTGTATCGTTTTTGGTTGGTTATTCACCCTAAGGATCTCACTCCTCTACTTAAGTTATTATTGCTTCAGCACCCTCTGCTGGGCCTTAGTAACTTGTATTCAGGTGACTAGTTCCCTAGCGTTAGCCCTATGCACCGTGCACTACCACTCTGGGAACAGGAGAGTTATAGACACTCTCCTTACAAAAACCCTGCTTTAGCTCCTGATCCCAAGGAAGTTTAGTTGCACAATACCCTATTTGGTGATTCCTCAAGGTAAGATTGTATTAAGCAGCCCTAAACCATGGCATGCATGCTAGTTATTGTCTCTCTGAAGAACCTGGAGTATTATGGCATGTTCATAAAGGTCATCCTTTCCCAGTCTCTATCAGCAGAATATACTATGGTTCTCTTCAAAGGCAAGTTAAATTAGGAAGATATAATCAAGGAGTATCATGTAAAGGACGAGATGGTATGATTCTAGGGACTCTTATGGGTTCCCTCTGGGCCACTACGCCTCAAAATAATCAAGGATCACCATGATGGGATTACAGTAGGGCATCCTGGGAAGGCGAAGACCTTGGAGCTGATTCATTGTACCTATAACTGGAAGGGATTGGATGCACAGTTTGCACAATATTCTAAGGAGTGCCTGGTCTGCAATAGTATAAAACCAAATCATCATCCTCTCACAGGTTTGTTACCAATCCAAAAAGCAGAGGGGCCCTTGACTTCCCTCTCAGTCTTTTTGTTTTGGAGATACCTGCTTCAGAGGGGTATGATGTTATCATGGTAGTGGTAGACCAGTTTACAAAGTAAGCCCATTTATTCCATGTCATACCACAGTAACTGCGGCGCAGATAACTGTTATTTGTTTCTCATGTCTTTGTCCTCCATGGGTGCCCCAGGAGATTATTGGCGATTTTGGACCCCAGTTCACATCCCAATTATGTGGATAGTTGTACAAAACTTTTTAAATTAAGCTGTGCCATTATAATGCCTACCACCCCCAAACAGATGGGCAGAAAGAGCGAGTGAATTAGTGCCTAGAACAATTCTTGTGGTGCTACACTGCAGTCAACCATTCTTATTGGGCTTCCTATCTTCCCCTGGCTCAGCCTAGTTAGAACTATGCTAAAATTCTTCCATTGGGTGTTTTCCCTTCTTTGCCAACTATGGTTTTAATCCTCTTTTAGCATGGAGCCCAGCGTTGGGTACAAGATGGAGGCAGTGGTGGTCTTTGCCAAGCCCATTGAGAAAGTACATCAAAGGGTCAACACCAATTTGGATGCCGCCATGAAGATCTATAAAGAGAATGCAGATGGTAAGATATGGTTGGGGCCTTCATACAAGAAAGGAGATCTTGTAATGCTTGATGCCAGAAACATACCACTCAAGCAGCCATGCAAAAAACTGTTCCAAAGAGGCTAGGACATTACCGCATTGACAGAAAGATGGGTCATGCCTTGTACCAGTTGGATGTTTACCCATCTTTTGGATTTTTGTGGTGT
This sequence comes from Massospora cicadina, assembly GCA_022478985.1. NCBI lineage: Eukaryota > Fungi > Entomophthoromycota > Entomophthoromycetes > Entomophthorales > Entomophthoraceae > Massospora > Massospora cicadina. The sequence goes on from JAKSZP010009207.1 coordinate 222,654, forward strand.
TTTATGAATGTCATGGTTACATGACACAATTGAGGGTACTGATTGTAAGGGCAAGGCTGGGCGTGAGGATGACAAAAAAATAAAGTTGCAGGCCTCCCTTACCTGAAGCATACCCTGGACCAATGCTTAATACAGGCAAGTTATGTCCAAGTTGGTCCTGGAGGTACGCATAATGTTGGTCTTCATTACTTCTTCAGGTTTTAATGCACTAGCTTTATTAAAAATTATGACGGGACTGTAAGATTAATTGGAAAACGGGGTTTCTAGACCCGTTTGATTTACAATATTAAAAATATGTGAGGATTCAGCTATAGTCAATTACTCAAGTTCAGGCTTACTTGAGTTACAATACCATAGCTGATGGTAATGTTCACTTATTGGATTCTATTAGGCTTAGTACCACTCCTGAGAAATGATGATTCTCCCCCTAGTGTTTATTATTGATTTCCTGAGAACAGCCTCCTTTGTTGGTCAATTTTTTATATAAAAACCCCATTATTTTATAATTTTCTAAATGGTCCCTTGGGTGGACCTGTGCACAGACCTCCTAGAGAATGTTTCAAATAAAATGGATCACTTTATCTTATCCAAATTGTATCTTGATTCACCTTCCCCTCTGAGCAAACCTGGTCCTCTGCAGATAGAGGGCTCAAACCTCCTGGATTCCAATCTGTACTTGGTAATGGACACCTCTCTGGGGTCCAACCAAGTCCTCACCTTCTTGGGTTATCGTGTCATTTATATTATAAAACTACATCCTCATCCTGGGTCCTTTTAGTGTTGGGCCCCTCCGTGGGCCCTTTTCCTTGTGTTGTTAGCAGATTTTCCTGTTGGTGTGGTGAGGCATTCCCCACCACCTCTCTGGGAATGAGAGGGTTACAGACAATCTATTGACAATGAAAGCAAGATGACCTTGTTTGAGGGTCCCTCGCCAGAGAATCCAGATGCATACTTATGGAGAGACCCCAGAGTAGGAGTATAGGAGGTTGTAGCCTTCCATCATGTAAGGAGATAACTAGAGTACCTGGTGTTGTGGAAAGTATTTGACGCTGTGGAGAATAGCTGGGTCCCAGAACATGACTATGTCCATGCCCAAGACCTTACTGATGCGTTCCATGAGATTTCCAAGATGCAGCAGGGCCTAAGGTTAAACCAGTTGTCGCAATCATGAATCTGGTCCCTTCCCATAAGAACTTTTCTTGATTGATGTCATGGCTGAATGACATAATAGTGGGCACCAACACCAAGGATAAGGGTGGGCGGCAGGAGGCCCAGAAGGTGAAGCTTCAGGCCCTCCCTGACCTCAAGCACCATTAGACCAACGCTGGGTACAAGCCAAAAATTTCCCAGGTTGGTACTGATGGGGTGCATAACGCCCAGCCCCTCTCATCAGACCAGGCGTTAAAATTGATGATTTATTCTATTAACAAAAAAATGGTTTAATTCAGTTTATTAAGTAATGGGGTTTTGAAACCCATTCCATTTATGAAACTACGCGTTCAGGTCAGATACAACTTCAAATGATTACTCAAGTGAAGTCTGTTTTAGTGTATTCTACCAATTTGGATGGGAGTGTTTGCCTATTGATGAATCAGTGCTTGGGACTGCTTTGCCAGACCCCAAATTACCCCGACTAAGTTTAAATTTGATTTCTGTGACTGACATTCCTTATTGGTTAACTTTCCACAATAAACTTCCCCGTTTTTCCCATTTTTATTAAAATTATAATTTGGATGATCCTGTGCGCAGGCCTCTTTGAGGAGGTCTTGCGCTACAGTAACTATTCCATCACAAAAATGATTAAGTTATCCCCTAGTGCACCATTGGTTCGCCCAGGTTCCCTCCAACCTGGGACATTTACCACTTCTCTCTCTGTGCACCGTGTCACTTTTTGTTGGTTTTTTTGTTATTAAAATCGCACTTCTCTACTTGAATTATTATTGCTCCAGCACCCTCTGCTGGGCTCTACTACCTTTTGTACTAACGGCTAGTTCCCTGGCGTTGGCCCTGTGCATCAAGCACTACCACTCTGGGAACAGGAGAGTTATAGACACTCTCCTTACAGTTGACTCCTTTAGAGGAGGGTTTTCACCTCAAAAGAATGGGAGGGTAATGTCATGGTTAAATGACATAATTATATGTACAGATTTTACCAATAAGGCTGAACGGTAGGAGGCCAAGAGGATCAATTTAGTGAACCTTCCTGACCTGAAGCACATTCTGGACCAACGCTGGGTAAGGTCAAAATATGCTCAATTTAGTTCTGGGGGTGCGAGTGATGGTCACAGGAGCAATAAGTCATTAGCTCTGAAGTGACCAATTATTTTTTAATTATGACAGTATGTTACGTTTACTTGGAAAATGGGGCTTCAAGTCCCGTTTGGTTAACCATATTGCCAAATATGGAAAAATACCATTTGCAGTTAATTACTCAAGTGCGAGCTTACTTAAGATATATTACAAGAATGTATGGTATTTTGCATTTATCAGTTGGATTGGGAGTTGTGCCTCGACCAATGAATAATAATATCCCATTATTCTTTAATATTATTTATTTGAGACCAACCTTCTTTATTAGTTGACTTATTTGCTTAATTTTACTGCGTTTGTTTTAGCTTATCATATGGTCCCTTGGTTTGATCTCTTTGCAGACCTCCTGGAGGGGGTCTTATGATATAGATCATTTTTATCTTGTGTAAATTAGCTATGTATTCTATTTCCCCCTGAGAAAAGCCTGGACCCCTCCAAATTGAGGCACCAAAGGTACCTCCAACTGATCTGCACCTGATTATGAACTTAATCCTGGGGTCCAACTAAGTTCTCACATTTTTAGTTTATCTATTAATTTACACAATTTTGTACACCCACTCCTTGAGTCCCATGTGTACTGGCACTTTCCGTTGTGCCATCTTCCTTTACTGTTAGCGGCGTGTTCCCTATTTGTGTGGCTGTTCATTCAGCACCATCTCTCAGGGAATGAGAGAGTTACAGATACTCTTGACATTTATTAGCATAAAGAAACAAAGCCTTTCTATGTGGGGTTGAGGATACATGGGCAGGTTAAGACCTCTTTTGTGTATGGATTTTCAGCCCCACGGGTTTTCAGAAGCCTCACAGGAGGTATATTCTCATATATCTGAGTGTCTACTAAATCCTGTGGCCCATGATGAGCTAAATTGGGCTCAGGCGAATATACAGGCATCCCTTCAGCCCTGTCCACTATGCAAGGAGGTAGTTTCACGCACAGGCCTCAAATGGGGTAGTCAAGATGGTCAATCCAGCTTTTGGTTTCCAACAAGCAGGTCTGAGCTTTTAAGCTCTCTTTGCTGTCTTGGATTTCTCAAACACCAAGTGTATATGTGTACCAGGAAAAGATATAAATCCTCCCATGTAAGGGATGATGGCATCATATTTTTTGAGAAATTGGGTGCTCAGCAATAAATCATAGCTAGGGTTGTCCAGAGCTATGGCTGAGGAATATAACGTAATCATCCCAAATTGGAAGTAGAGCACTGAATAAGCTCCTATGGATCAAGTTCATTGAGGTCCAGAAGTTCCATGTTTGATATAATGGGGCAGATCATGTGCAATCTTTATTTTTTTCATCAATATGGATGAGACTACATTCACTTAAGAACTGCTATCTATTATGGTGAGTATGAGATTCACATGAACCTTAATCACCACATGAGTGACCAAATTATTAAATGGAGGTGATATGGTGAGAATCATAGGCAAATCGTCATAAGAATAAGAAAATTCAAGAATTTTATTAGTATTATTTTTCAACCAATGCTTCCAGGGTTCTCTAATGTTGACCCTGGTGGGGATTTCAGGCTTAATAGAGGAATAACGGGTAGGATAAGCACAAAGAGCCTCTGTCTTCATGCTGACCTCCCTTTTCATGACAGTTCACATTCCGCCTCTTCTGCCTGAAGTTTATAGCACTCCTCCTTGGTGTGTCAGAGGACTTTACAGTAATAGCAAGTGGGTATTTTTACTCTTGCCTCCAGTACATGCACTCCAGGTCTAAGTGGAGCTCAAACTGCGGAGAGTACTTGACTAGAGTGGCCGCAAGGATCTCGTTGAGTGCATCTTTATTGTCAAAAATGCTATAAAGGTTCACTTAAGTTCTATTATATAAAGTTGAACATTGGGCAAAGATTTGAGTGCAGAAAGGACGGCTTTAATAGCCTCATCTAAGAAGATTTGATTAGTAGTAACTAGCAGCTGTGCACTAGCATAAGAATGACATGAAAAATTAGAAGGCTTTTCTCCTTCAGTAAGTCAAATGGCCATGAAGGCTAGTTTTTGTCTTGAGAGGGTGCTTAGAGCCAAATCCCTGTAAGAAAGCGGACTTACCTGGGCCCAAGGCTGGCATTAAGAAGGTTGGGGTTATAATCTCCTGAAATTCCCCACATATGCAACAATGGATTTGCTTGACCTTTTTGGCGATCAGTAGCCTCTTAAATAGCGCTCTCAAAAAAGTCTAAAAAGGGCACAATACTTTCTTAGCCTGGAACGAATTATTTTTGAGACTAGGCTTAAAATATGAACTAGCTGGTGTGGGGAGGGCATGGATTCCAGCATAAACAATCTGGCTAGGCTCAGTGGACACCAACTCAGCATATGTGTAGGGGGCTATCAGTCCATTTGTCATTAAATCTATTCTAAATCATTCTACAACTCATTCTAACATCAATTGAGAGTTTTAGCATTAGCCTTCTGATTGATTTAGAAATTCAAGTCTAAAATCTCATACTAACAAAAGCTGATGCAAGCATCCAGTTTTTGTAAATTTTATTTCATCTTATTTAGACATTTGTTGGTAAATTTTATGAAATTCTGACCATTTTCCATTTTGAAGTCTAGTGCACCTAAAGTGATGCCAGGATTAAAGGGGCTTCCATCAGGGTGAACTTACATCCTCTAGCAATTCTTTCAATTTGTTTCTGAAGATCCTCCAACTTCTTGCACATCTCACTATGCATGGGATCCTTAAAGCCTTAAGCCAAGAGAGCTGATGACCCAGGGGGTCCAGGGGGCCCTCTGGAGCCAAGTCTTCCCTCAGCTACACATGGCTGTTCAGGTTTGGCAGACATGTAAGTCTTTGGGAACGTCCTTTGGCTCTCGATTGGGCCATCTTCCCATTCCCAAATAAAAAGACACTAAAGAGGATGGCGATACCTCTCATCACTCTGGGCGACCTTGTTCACATAGTAGATGAGTGATGGGTAACAGCTCATCCGCTTTAATCCCACCTCCAATACCCACACTTACCTCAGCAGAACTGTTGCAGGGAATTAGTGAAATCTGTGCTGAGATTACTAAATTGAAATTGGTTGGATCTAATTTGGCTGGCAATCTGGCTGATGCCCAAAATTTGAACAACTGTAAAAGCATGAAGAATGAGATATCAGCCAGATCACCTGACAAATTCAATTCAATCTTAAGACCAGTTGAACAAACATTGGACGCTATCAACGAGGGTTCAAAGCCCTCAAATAGTAATTCAGGCGTTTCGTCCAATGTGCTGCTGTTGACCAAATGAACAGTTAAATGACCAAGCATGGGCAGGTTGGCCATCCTGAACCCATTCCTAACCAAATGGACCCATCACTATAAGGGATGATCTTGAGGGATTCCCGTCCCATCTGGCCAAATGCCATCATGCTAATCGTCAGAAACATAGTCAAGCCCTAGTTTAGACGTTTGAGGTTGAACTGACAGAGACTCAGCCCACTGCCAAATTTTGTGATGTCAGTTCCCAAAGAATAAACCCCCCCATTCCTGAACAATGCGCCGGTTAGGCTGAATTTGTTGGGTCCCAACCCCATCCTGTCACTACCCAATTGACCACTATTTAATCAGTTGCATGGCACTGAGAAAATTGTTGGTCAATTTTCTTACTTTCTTTTCCAAATAAATTTTTGCCAAAAAAATCAAATTTTTTTATTTTCCATTCTGACCGCATCCCAGATGGCATTTCCCTGGTGGTCCATCACCCCACACTCTGGGTGGGCTTTACCAATTCTTTTGGTCACCATGGCTCTCTCTATTGCTGATTGGGCCCAGCGAGTCTGACACTTTTGGTTTTACAACCCCGCTCTTATGAATTTCTGACAACAATACATGGGGATCTTATGGCCCTATGTACAACAATGGAAAAAGAGAATCCTCTCCCTATTGCCCCCAATGAGTTGGCCTCTCAAGCCAAGAATCTCGTCGAGACTATCCCAGTAATCCCACCTCATGCAGTGAGAACCACTGAGTTGGGAATGGGTTCAGTGTGGTTTGTCATTGGGATACTCCTTACCCTGCTGTTACACCACCACTTTGTGGTATCACATTTCCCAGCTCCATATCAAGTCGTACAGTCAGCAATGCCTCTGGCATTCTGGTTTGCCTTTTGGATGTTCACGCATCCCAACTGGCAGGCTGGTCTAAACTTCTTCTGCCATTTCCATGACATAATTGACCAACCATTACTTCCAGCCACTTCCGCCTTGGTTTTTGAATTGGGCGCCGCAGTGGTTACCCTCTACCAGATGAACGTACAATCAGTTGTGTGTTGTTTGTTGTTTGTTTGGTCACTTTCTGACTTTGGGAGAAGCATCCACTCTATTTTGGAAACTTTCTTCAAGCCACCCAAGAGGTGCAAACTGCATCTTCTTGTACTTCCTCCAGCCTAAGAAAAGGATCAAGTATCCCCTCCCAAGAGATCGCCAATCAGGTTCTCAACGCTCTCGCCAAAGTACAAATATGGATGACAATTGCACTCAGTAATGCTTCTGCGATATCTCATGCCCAACAAGGTCTCACGTTGTTAGACGCCATGGATGGAGATGCCCGCCGTTGGGTGAGAAGCCTTTTGCGTTCTTCCTCACAAGAAGGAGACTCCATTCCCCTGATGGCTGTTGTATCAGCTGCTTTAAAACCCCATGTGTCCCAATCAGACCACTTATTCAGACTACTCCTAACCATGGCTGAAGCCCCTAGTTTGGCTTCTCTGATTTCTACCTTTGTGAGTTGGCTTCCGCGTCAGGCCTATCTACCAATATGCTTCAGGCAGTCTTTAGAGCGAGCTTGGATTTGGTTTCCGCTCATCACGTGGTCTGGTCTACCATCCAGGAATCAGTAAATCAAATATGTGCCACCGCAACTACTATCAAAGCGTTACCTCGCCACGTTTCCCCATATCAGAAGGGGAACTTTATGATAGGATTTCCTAACAAAGATGTAGACGACGCGCCTGACACCAGAATAGCAGTTGAAGTGGGTCCCAATCCTGCCATAACCCCTGAGTCTGAGTTGGCATTTCTGGAGTTAACTATGAATGATTCTGTTCAAGCCCAGACAGAAGAAATGATTTCTCCCGCACTTGTACTCCCAATTTTCGCCCCAGTTAAAAACCCTGACCCTGGTCCTCAACATACCCATTATTTCTTCAGTCATCCATGAGTCGGTCAAATCTCCAAATAAACAGAATTCCGCTTATTTCCTTATCCCTATGAAAATCAGTATCAGTCCCCATCATGTCTCCTTCAAAGCTCTGGTGGATACTGGAGCAGCGGGGAACTTCATGAGTGTTGAGTTGGCACAGCAATTAAGATTGGAAATGGATGTGGGCTCCTCAGTAATGGTGGCCTCATCTGCTTACCAGTCTTCATATGTCATTTGCCGGCTGATACACTTCTCAATCCACCAATATAACTTCTGCGATTGTTTTTCAGCCATGCTGAACTTGGTATTCCCAGTGATCTTGGGTGTGGGATGGTGGCGTTGACAACATGTGAAGATTCATTTAGAGTCAAATACATTGTCATTTACCAATGATGATTCAGAAGGAGAGTTCCCTTTGATCAACACCCTCAAAAAATACAAGGGACCAGCTCTATCACTACCTTAGTTACTTCTGTGGGCATTCCAGCCAATTTTCCTGAAAGCTTAATGCAATACCAGGGAATCTTTGACATGGAAAAAGTGGACCATCTGCCAAAACATACTAGGTATGATTGTGGATTTTGGACAACTGTGGAATTGGTGAACATCAACTGCCCGTTGTATCCTCATACAGCGGAGGAGGAGGTTGCACTCAATACCTGGTTGGATGATATGTTAAAAAAAGGTTGGTTGTTCAAAGAAACCTCTCCCGTCGCCTCCCCTATTGTATTTTCAAGAAAATTGGATGGATCACTCTGTCCTTGCATAGATTACGGTCACCTGAACAAAATAACAGTTACAGATCCCTACCCATTGCCTTTAGAGCAGACAATCAGTCAGGCGATTGCCAAATCCTGGGTGTTTTTAAACTGGATCTGGTGAACGCTTTCAACCAAATTTGGGTGATGGAAGGACAGGAATGGTTGACCGCAATCTGGATGAGGCGAGGCATTTTTCAATTTCGCATAATGCCCTTTGGGTTGAAAAATGCTCCTGCTACATTCCAATGAATGATTGACAACGCGTTAGGGGATCTCTGGTTCTCTTGTGCTATTGCATACATTGATGATATCCTAGTCCATTCCCCAACTCCCAAACAACATGCTATTGACTTGGAAGCGGTGGTGTTTGCTCTGCATAAAGCAGGGCTGTTCCTCAAAGCTTCCAAGTGTGAGTTTTATAAGGAAGAGGTCACATTTCTCAGAAACCTGGTTCTCAAAGAAGGTGTCACTATCCCTCCAATAAATTAGATGTGATCTGAGAATGGCCAACTCCAACTACACAGAAGCAACTTCAGAGTTTCTTGGGAACTATCATTTTTGAAAAAATTTTTCCCCCTGCACTTTCTCAGTTGGCCGCCCCGCTCCATCCCCTCACTGGGAAAAATGTACCGTTTTGTTGGACCCCCAAATGCCAGCAGGCGTTCAAATCAATCAAAGAGGTGTTTGTGTCTCCTCCCATTTTGAAACATGCTGATCCCACCAAACCATATATCGTCGCATGTGATGCTTCATTGGTAGCAGTGGGCGCGGTGCTGCTTCAGGACCACAATGGTCTTGAACATCCGGTTGCTTATTTTTCCCAAAAATTCACTACTATGGAGCAGTCTTGGGCCATTTATGACAAGGAACTGGTGGCTGTTGCATGGGCTTTAACTCATTGGTGATACCTGTTACAGGGTGCTCATCATGAGCTAATGGTTCGCATGGATCACCAGGATCTCTTGTATTTCTGCAAACCCCAAAAATTGGCGCACTGGCAGGCCTGAACCTATCAGGACTTGTGCAGTTTCAACTTCAAATATGAATTTGTCAAAGGTGCGCTCAATGTCCTTCCTGACTTCCTAAGCCGTAGCCCTGCTCACTGTCCCTTGGAACCTGAGGAAGTGGATCTCATTACCTGTGATCCCTGCCACTCAGATTCTGTCAATTGTTCCCTCCACTGTTTCCTCCACTGCGTTGTCTCCTGATGATCCTTTATTGGCCCAGGTGTTAGCCGCTCAAATGGCCTGCCCTGAGGGCGTGGAGTTGGTTGAGCAGTTGACTCACTTGAGTCCCAAACACTCCCTATACTCCTTAGAAGAGGGGCTCATTTACTTCCGTTCTTGTGTGTGGGTTCCCCCCTTTTGCCTGAAAGTATTCTGTGCACACCATGATCCTCCCACGGTTGGACACCCTGGCAACAAGAAATGTATTGATCTGATTAAGTGAACCTTCAATTGGGCAGGACTGACCAAAGAGGTCCCAGCTTGGATCGCCAATTGTGTTACTTGCGCTAGGGATAAGTCAGATCACTCTGGTAAGAATGGCCTCCTACACCCTTTGCAGCAGGTGGAAGGTCCGTGGACCTCGGTGTCCATAGATTTTATTGTCAATCTCCCCTGTTCTAATGGGTTCACAGTGGTAATGGTAGTGGTGGACCGATTTACAAAATTTTCCCTTTTTATCCCTTGCACTTCTGCAATTACATCAGAAGAAACTGCCTGCCTTTTTATATGACATGTGTTTTTGATGTTTAGTCTCCCCCAGGAAATTGTTAATGACCAGGGTACTCAGTTTACTGCACGCTTTTGGAGTGAACTCTTATTTATCCTGAAGATAACCCCCTGTCAATCCACAGCGTATCACCCCCAATCTGACAGTCAGACTGAGCGGGTTAATCAAGTTTTTGAACAATACCTGCGTTGCTATGCCACAGCAGTGCAGGATACTTGGTCCGGTGACTTGCCTCTCGCTCAATTTGCATACAATAATGGGATCCACGCATCCATGGGGTTTTCACCATATGAAGCAACATTGGGCTATAACCCATCATTTTTAGTTGGGGCATGCTTGCGACCTGAGGTTCAAGCTGCTGCAGATCATGCTACCCATATTTGATCAACTCAAGCCTTAGTGCAGGAACACCTCACCAAAGCCATTGATGACTATAAGTGATTCGTGGATTGTAAACGCCTTCTGGGTCATGACTTTATGGTGGGTTTTTACGTCATGCTTGATACCCATCATTTGCAAATTCAAACCCCTTCCCGCAAGTTTGCCAGTAAGCGTTCAGGTCCTCACTTAGTGGAGGAAGTATTGGGTATTGGGGCGTTCCACCTGAAACTTCCTGCGCATTGGAAGCAGCACCCAGCCTTCCATGTTTCCCAATTGTCACCCTTCAAGGGTGTAATTCCCATGGACCCAGAACCGATCATTGTCAATAATGAGGAAAAAGCTGAGGTAGAGGCTATCTTGGCATCTTGCAAGTTGCAACGTTCAGTCCAATATCTCATGGCCTGTAAAAATACCCAGCCTATGAAAATAGTTGGGTCAAGGCGTGTGATTGCGCAAACTGCATGGCCCTGGTCAAAGCTTTCCACACATCCCACCCTGGGGCCCCCCGCCCTCCTCAGAAAATCGCGACAATTATGGCTATCAAGCTACCTAAAGCACACAAGAATGTGGCTCTGACTCAATTTCCTGGTGGAGTGCCATTCCTTTGGAAAAGGAAATGGTAATGTAAGTCTCGGGGAATGTCCTTTGGCTCTTAATTGGGCCATCTTCCCATTCCCGAATAAAAGGACACCAAAGAGGATGGCGGTACCTCTCATTACTCAAGGCGACCTCGCTTACATAGTAGATGAGCGATGGGTAACAACTCATCCGCTTCAGATCCCACCTCCAATACCCACACTTACCTCAGCAGAACTGTTGCGGGAAATTAGTGAAATCTGTGCTGAGATTACCAAATTGAAATTGGTTGGATCTAATTTTGCTGGCAATCTGGCTGATGCCCAAAATTTGAATGACTATAAAAGCATGAAGAATGAGATATCAGCTGGATCGCCTGATGGTTGCAATTCAATCTCCAGACCAGTTGAACAAATATTGGATGCTATAAACAAGGGTTTGAAGCCCTCAAATAGTAATTTGGGCGTTGCATCCAATGTGCTGCTGTTGACTGAATGAACGGTTAAACAACCGAGCGCAAGTAGGTTGGCTGTCCTGAACCCATCCCCAACCAAATGGACCCATCCCTATAAGGGATGGCCTTGAGGGATTCCCGTCGCCCATCTGGCCAAATGCCATCATGCTAATCGTCAGAAACTTAGTCAAACCCTAGTTTAGACGTTTGAGGTTGAACTGACAGAGAGTCAGCCCACTGCCAAATTTTGCAATGTCAGTTCCCAAAGAATAAACCCCCCATTCCTGAACAATGCACCGGTTAGGCTGAATTTGTTGGGTCCCAACCCCATCCTGTCACTACCCAATTGACCACTATTTAATCAGTTGCATGGCACTGAGAAAATTGTTGGTCAATTTTCTTACTTTCTTTTTCAAATAAATTTTTGTCAAAAAAATCAAATTTTTTTTATTTTCCGTTCTGACTGCATCCCAGAAGGCATTTACCTGGTGGTTTATCACCCTGCACTCCAGGTGGGCTTTACCAATTCTTTTGGTCACCATGGCTCCCTCTATTGCCAATTGGGCCCAGCGAGTCTGACACTTTTGGTTTTACAACCCCGCTCTTATGAATTTCTGACAACAATATATGAGGATCTTATGGCCCTATATACAACAATGGAAAAAGAGAATCCATCTCCCTAATGCCCCCAATGAGTTGGCCTCTCAAGTCAAGAATCTCATCGAGACTATCCCAGTAATCCCACCTCATGCAGTGAGAGCCACTGAGTTGGGAATGGGTTTGGTGTGGTTTGTCATTGGGATACTCCTTACCCTGCTGTTACACCACCACTTTGTGGTATCACATTTCCCAGCTCCATATTAAGTTGTACAGTCAGAAATGCCTCTAGCATTCTGGTTTGCCTTTGGATGTTCACGCATCTCAACTGGCAGGCCGGTCTAAACTTCTTCTGCCGTTTCCATGACAAGACACCTCCAAAAGGGAATTATGGATGCACTCATGTATCTCAGAGACCACACCCTGAAGTCGCTGTGTAAAGTGGTTATTCAATATACCCATAAAACTCAGAGTTCAACGGGGCGATTTGACCTCTAAGATCACTGATGAAGCAGCGGTTTTCCTGAATATCTTCCCAATTTTCTCAGACATAAGCAGAGGCAGCTTTGTTAAAATTGACCAGGTTGGAGGAAAGCTTATATTAGTCCTAGCTGGGGTAGTATTTCTTGGTGATGTAAGCCTACCAATTTGAGGATATGGAGGAGGGTTGATACACAACTGCTAGAGTAGGTTCTGCTCTGCAAACCAACTCATTACTAGCTAAGGCAGCTGATCCAAAAAAATACATGTAGGAGGGTACAGCAGAGGCTCACTAATGACTAGAGCAGGTTTTGGTAAAATAGTCTCATCAAGAAGCTGCCAGATGGTATCTGCTAGGTTGTCAGTTTGGAAATAAAATTGATAGGATTTTGGAATGGGAAGGTTAAACTCAAAGGTAGCCTGGAATTCTATGATCTCAGGTTGAATTCATTTTACCTTAGTTTGAGAAGTATTAACCCATCAAGTAATGCTCCTCTTTCCACTATGGGGAGTGATCAGCTATTGGTGTTTTCTTCCATATTTTTTATTAACGTTTTCGCTGGATACAACTTTGGATGCCCCTGTAGTGATAACCATGGTTTGGCTTTTTGAAAGAAAAACTGAACATAAAAAGTTGAGTTTTCCAGAGAAGTAGTAACAGAAGTTGCAAATGGTCTTTGTGATGGCTTTTACTGATTGTAATGGCTGGAGAGAGGCGATGGCTAGCACTTTTGCTTCTTCAGAGTCCAGTATATTGCACTATTCTGGGTTACAATAATGATTTTATAAGTATGCAAAGAATTAAAATAGGTATAAATTCATTAGGGGGATAAACAATAATCTTCATTGTTCAAAGCTTCCAATATTTATAGGGTGACTAGGTGCTTTGTGGAAGATGGGGCGCTTGAGTCCTCTTCATCAAAGATCTTTTCTTCTCACACTGAATGAGGGTCAAGAAGCTGGCTCTTTCTTTGATCAGCTTTGGAATTATTAGCCTTCCATTATGTGAGAGCGTCCAGATGGTGGCTGTGGCATCAAGATGGAGTCTCATCTTGTGACAATTCTCAAATATCCTTTATTAATTCGTGCCCAGTTAAGGGCAAGGGCTCATTTGATAAAAATCCATTCACTTACAGAAGGATCAATCCTGGATGAGGTATCAAACGTTTTATTGGTCCATTATTGTCATAGTATGGGCTAATTTTTAATATGAATGCTGACAAATATCCCAGCTAAAAACAACTTTGTTCACAAATTCAGAATGTGCACCACTAGGTCAAACAACTGTTGACCAAATCAACCAATGATACCAAGAAAATTTCTGAAAAAAGCTCCAGGCGGCCAAAAACATCCATGTAGGTGATTTGGTCATTGTTGATACCAAAAATTGAGCCTTAAAATGCCATGCCGTAAGTTGTCTTGTAAGCGTGAAAGTCCCTTCCCTATCTCCCAAGTGCTTACCAGTGGATCTTTACACGTGAAATTGCCCCCTCACTGGAAGATTCACAGCTCCTTTCATGCTTCCTCCTTATCTCCATTTGAAGGACAGAAGCTGGCGGAGCTAGAGCTTAACTTGGTGGAGAGGGTGATAATATTTGAAATGGAGAAGATCTTGAACTCTCAGAGAGTCAAATGCAGTTTTCAGTATTTGGTTTTTTGGAAAGGGTTCTAGTCTAAAGAAGATAGTAGGTTCCTTCCAGGGATTGCAAAAACTGTCAAGAGTTGATTGCTGAGTTTCACAAGGCCAACTTCAAGGTACCATCACCTTCCCTACCCCAGAAGGCTACCCTCACGGCCATTAAACTCCCTATCCCTCACAAGAAATATTTTTTGTCCAATGCCCCTTGAGGGGAAGTAGACCTTTCTTCTTCTAGAAAAGGGTAATGTAAGGCCCTTGGCTCCAGCTATCAAGCTGGACCAGGTCATGCATCCTTTTATGGAAAAAAGGGTTCAAACAACAAGGACCTGCCTCTTACCCATTCTCTAACCTAGAGCATACCTTGAATGTGAGATGGGTATCTGCAGCCCTTCCCTACTTCTTATGTTTCTTTCCCCCACCTACCTCCAATCCCATTTTGTTTCTAACTCATCAGAGTAATATATAGGAAAGATCAAAAAACTCTGTGTAGATTTTGGAAATTTTAATAAAATGCAACAACAAAGCCCCCATTCTTCATCTCTAACAAGCAAAAATAGGAGTCAACCTGAAAGAGAAAATTCCTCTGGTGATGAAAAGTTGTTCAAAAAGTTGAAGAGTAAAGGTTGAAAATGGAGATAAAACATGGCACCTAATACAAAAGCGTCAAATTGAATTTAAGCGTTCCAGAATTCCCCAAAATGACCTGAGAATAGCATGGGAATGTCAGACAGTATGATTTTCATGGGGAATCAATCAAGAAATGATCCCCTATTCTATCAAATGGAAAATAAGGTTTATAACTGCTAATCTCAGTGATTTGGAAATAACAACCATTCCCTAGTATCAAAATCATCTTAATACATTCCACCTCCACAGCCCAACCATAAAAACCAACACCCTGCTAGGGTAAGGTGATGAATTATTGTTTTACGTTTTGCAAAAAAAGTTCTTAGAAATATTCAGTTTTATTTTATCTCACTTAGTATACTATTGAACTTCACAGTTCTTGTTCTCACTAAGTGTTGAAGGAAGCTTGTAGACAAGAATTAAACACTATTTTTATAAACTTAGCAATTTTAAAATGACAAGGAACCCTCACCTCTTCCACTCTCTGAATCCTGATGAGGCGCAGCTAAGTAGACTTTGCTTGTCATTGTGGCTTCTGAGGCACCCACATTC
Organism: Massospora cicadina; assembly: GCA_022478985.1. Lineage (NCBI taxonomy): Eukaryota > Fungi > Entomophthoromycota > Entomophthoromycetes > Entomophthorales > Entomophthoraceae > Massospora > Massospora cicadina. The sequence continues at coordinate 237,898 of JAKSZP010009207.1, forward strand.
ACAGGCCAGTTTCCATCTTAGCACACACACATCCTAACACATAGTTTGGCTTCAAACACATCAAAAAATTCTTAAATTTCCAAAGCATTCTCAGATGATTTAAATACTGACTTGGATTCTTGAAGTTCAAAGTCAGATGACCAGATTCCAAAGTGAGTTATTTAAGGATTGTGCAAGCCTGTAAATGCATCTGCACTTTTCTAAGCTATTGCCATCATTCTTAAGGTATAATATCCAATCTACACATTGTAGATTGGTGGATTATTTTGTTACTTTAAATTTATCATAAAAAATTACCTCAAATTCTTAACTTATGCAATAAACTCCAAAAATTCTCTTTGAAGCTAACCCACTAAGGCTATGAAGGTTCACTATCAATTCTTTTTAAGTTGGTATTGGCTGTTTCTCTAGTGTTGTCCATTATTATGGCCACCAGTTTGGGCCTACAGGAGGCACAAGTAGTGGCTCCAGCTTACTAAATACCTAATGTACCACTTCTATATTAATCTGTAATGCTCAGGTTTTACCAAGTTCCCAAACTTTGCATTGGTAAAATGAATCCTGCTCAAAAAGAGGAATTTATCACTTTAATGACGATTAAGATAAATATTAAATTAAAAAATAATTCTCACTTGAAATGCAACTTTTAATCCCTAACAATGTACAGCTGACTCTGATGGCCCACTTGGTAGAGGTATGGTGGCCAAGCCTATCTCTTCATCTTTGAGTTCTCTGGAGTTGATTACATACTATCAGAGTTAGTAATAGAGTCAAGGGGTTCCTTTGTCTTTGATGATTCTGGTAATTAAACTTTAAAATATATTATAAAATTTAAAATAAAAATATAATTAAATGAATTTTTAAGTTTGTATTATGGGTGACGCAGTAGATAGAATTCTATTTGGGAGCAATGGAATTTCCATTCCAAAATTAAAGTAAACCAAAAAGTCAAATCAATGAGAGAGTTAATACGTTGCAGTCTAATCAATTCCAGCAATATTGATGGCTAAGAACTAAACTAAAACTTGTAAAAAATTAATTAAGTATAGTGTTTCAATTTATTTTTACCCCTGAATGGGAAATTGGAAAGCAATTATCACTGTGATGGAATTTCCTTAGGTCCTGGAATTAAGGAAATCATAACAAATATAACTGTTCACCACAAAATCCAAATCAAATTTTTACAGCCATGAGAAGAAAAGTATGCCACTACTGAGGAGTGTAATTATGAAGATTCCACTATAATATTACCTGTTGCAGTGCGTGGCAAAAGCACCTACTGCACAGGTTATAGTTCTCCTTGAAACTTCTTCAAACTTCCCCAATTACATGACCTTTGTCTCCCAATTAGGTGATTCTGCTGAATTTTTATAAAAGAGATACACAATCATTGATTTCTATGATTCTTGGCGTATTAAATCTCTACTACAGGAACAACTTCTTAAATACTAGATAAATTGGGGTAAGTGGTGATTCTCTATTAAGATAATAATGAGAAATATCTATAGTTATTTCCTAGCCACAGAATAGAGATGTCCTTATTTTACAAGCACTATCAATAAGGAGTTTAATGAGTAAAATGAGTACAATGGGTGCAATATTCATTTATACCCATTTATAGGAAAAGACTGAATAAAAGATGAGAATTGCTGCATATTATTATGAAATAGCTGGGAGGCTCAAAAGTTGGGGCGGATAATGTTATAGTTTGATGATTTGGATTCTCACAAATGTTCTATTACGCCTAAATAACAGAAAGAAGCAAAAATTTAGTCATATCCTAATTCAAGTCAGCATTTTTTACAACACATAACCCCCCTTGACTTGACTCAATCTTTAAATGATTTTCCTGAGGAGACTGGCTGACATAGTAGGGTAATAGACACTTTGCGTGAACCCTATTGATAATTCTCCCAATGGATGGGTGATTAATGGTGTAGACATTGAAGGAATAATGCTCTAGCATAACATATGGTCCTTTCCAAAGCGTTGACATTTAATGTGTTCTTCCAAACCTGTATGGGTCACAGTATAATACCTGGTCACCTTCCTTAAACTTGTGTAAGGTTTAGCAATGCACATCAGCCTAGGTTTTCTGATTTTTATTCCTAATTAAGGTAGCCCCATAATATTTGGTTTGAATCTTAATTAATGCCCTGACCAATCTGTCAAAATACTCCTTGGTTCAGATCACATCACATCTTTTATGATAGAGTGAAAAGAGGGAGGCATGGCAGGCTACCAACCATAGAGCAGTTTAAAGGTTGAAAGCCTCATGGTACTATGATAACCAAAGTTATAGCAAATATTGATGTGCTGACATAAAGAGTCCATTGGGATGAGGAAGCGGCAGTGGACTTGTGGAGTATTTGCTCTAAGGTTCCATTGACCCTCTTAACAGTCCCATTAGTCTCTGGATGATAAGGGGAAGTTAGGATCCCTCTAATATACATGAATTTAAATAGTTCATATATTATCCTAGAAGTAAAATAATAGAAGTGTCCATTAAAATAACCTGTAGATACTTATGCCTATGTTAAATGTGTTTTATGATGAATTTATCAGTAGTGACTGTTCCAACATTGTAAATGAGTTTAGTCACAACACACTTAGTCAAGTAGTCAATGGCCACGATGATGTACCTATGATTGAATTTTCTGGCAGGCAAAGTTCCAATAGCATCAAAAGAGATAGTATGACAAGATTAATAGGCTTGATTAGTTGTTAGATGGTGGAGGCCTTGAATGGATGTTGTGATTGACATTATTGACCTTTAATTAAAAAATTGTATATCAGGTCTCAAAGACTCTCAGGGTAGCTTTGTTGGACTTACTTCAGAGTTTTTATCAGTCCTCCATGCCAATGATATAGTGAGATTTTATAATTATTAATGGCCATTCATAAAGAAATAGGCACAAGCATCTTTGGTCATTGCTTCTAATATTGTAGTGTGTACCATTATATTTGTATTCTTTGTTAATCAGTCCAAGGTGCGTCTTATGGTAGGCTTCTCATCATTGTACTTGCAGGCCTTCATTTTCTGAAAAAGTTGGTCCATATAAGGAGACAATACTGAAACAATGGATAATTGGGAAAATTCATTTGCATTTTTGATAAAAAATTCTGATTGGTGTGCCACTTCAAAGGCATAATCCTGGGGCTTAAATGTTCATCTGACTAACTGTCCTTCGAGATCCTTAAGGTTGTACAGTCACTGCAAGGAGGCGTAATTAGTGATGACTTGGGACTTAGTCCCATGTAGATAAATGCAGAATTTTTCCAAACAAAAATATCAGCTAAACATACGTTCTGATATCATATAGTTTTTCTTCTGCTTAGTGGTGCATGGCTGCAAAAAGCTACTTGATATTACTCCCTGTGCTTGTCACACTAGGGTAGCTTTGCTGCAATGGCTGTCAAGGAAGCTTTGGATGAAACAATAGATAGTGGTTGAAATTAGTGTAGCATAAACTGGTGCCCAAGTTAGAGTTGCTTTTGAATTTTAAAGCGCCTTCACAATTCATTGACCATTAGAAGGCCACTACACTTCTTAATAAGATGAACAATGGCTCAGATAGCTGTGCAAATCCTTGTATGAACTGATAGTAGTATCCTATCATTCCCAAAAACACATGCACATCTCATTTTTTTTCTCAAAGCTTTTTATTCGGTTGATGGTATTAAGCTTTTGAGGTTGGGGCATATCCATTGAGTATTTACAATATGACACAGGTACTCCATTTTAGTCTGTAAAATTGACACTTGTTAGGTTTAGTTTTACACTGAGCCTTAACTATCTTAAAAAGACCTCCTTTAAAAAATCAAGTTTCTGTTTAAAAGTGCTTAAGAACACGTTGATGTCATCAAGATATAAAAAGCAGCTCAATTTCATTTTTTTCCTAAAATAGTGTCCATGGCTCTCTGAAAGGTGGTGGGCGCGTTGCACAGACTTTGAGGCGTGCATGTTGGTTGATCTAGTCCCTGGGGCGTGATATTTACGCATTTTTCTTTTTTCAACAGGTTTATATGCCAATAACCACTTATGAGATCCAAAGCAGTTAATTACTTGCACCTCCTAGTCGATTGAGGGCGTCATCTATATGCAGTAAGGAGTATAAAAAAGTTGTAATATAATTAGGTGATGATAATCAATTACAACTCAGTTGGAGCCATCTTTTTTCTTGAAAGTAAGTACAGGACTAGCCCAAGGGTTGTGATATGGCATGATCATTCCTTGCTGTAATAGTTAATTGAGCTCTTCTAATACTACTTCTTCATTGTCTCATCCATATAGTCTGTGAGCTTATTGGTCAGGAATTCTCAGTGTCAATATGTTCTGATAATCCTTTAACGCACCTAAGATCATAATCACTAGTTACAAATATTTAAACTTATATCTGTAATAAAGAAAAGGCTTGACCATATGTTCCTCTGGTAAGCCCTCAATTTGATCTCAAAAGATAAGTGCACATGTGTTTGGAGTGGCATCAGGCAGGCCAAACTTTGATAGTTCTCTAAAGCCTTTGATTGATAGTATTTTTCTCTGGTTATTAAATGAATGAAGGTGATCTTATGTCATTTTTTCACAGTGATTTTCCTGTTGGTTAAGATAGACAAAATGAAGCAAATTTTCTTGTGTCTGGGGATGATTAAACCAGGAGCCATGTGAGGCTCAATCCATAATCTTTTCCATGGAGAGTAGACTATTTCTAGTAATTTGTCCATAAGATCCAGATACAATTCTTTGCTTACAACCCACTGTTCCTCCGGGAGAAACTTACAGTTTGTGGATGCTCATTTAAGGATACCTTGATTTTTGGAGATGATGGAAAGAGGGCCCACTACAAAAGCCAATTTGCTGAGAGAAAATGAAAAATTACGCCATCAGTTTAGATTACATCAATAAAATTATTGCAATCATGAAGAGGAAACTTTTTTATGAGAGTATATAAGAAAAAACTAACTAAGGATCTTAAATATGATTTATCATAAATGAGAACTGCCTATAAAATTTTATGAATTTTGTAAAAACTAAAAATTGATAGTTGCTACTGTGTAACACTATGGCAGGAGAGCTGACCTTTAGGGAGACAAACTTCATAGGAAAAGCACTATAGATTCTTTCTCTAATGGTCTTTCTGGATCAGCCATTACAAATTGATGACAATGGGACATGTTGGGAGCACACTTTGTTTTATTCATTAAATTACTCAAGATTACATTGGCTGGGCACCGCTATTGACTATCATGTGAGCTCAAATCTTGTTTACAAATATATTGATATAAGTTCAACAATAGAAGTAGTTAAAAATAGAGCTTAATGTAAGAATAGCGGGATGTCAACTTTATCAACCATCATCCTAATCTTCTTGCCATTGTCTGTAAAATGAGTATTTAATGTCTCAAAGTATAATGCCACTTTAGCTCCTTTCAAAAGAAGTAAATCTTCTGACTCGTAAGACCCCAAAATGGGCTTTTTCTGTGAGTTGAGTAGTATAAGGTTTGGGACCATCTAGTACTAAAAAAAAGTAGTATAAGGTTTGTAAATGACTTCAAGGTGTTCATTCTTGATCTTGGTGTGCTAGCTTTGATTTGTGCTAGTACTTGCCAGGAGTTGAATTTGTCCTGTTTTTGAGATAGGATATATGATTGTTTGGAAAACAACTTTCTTTCTGCTCAGAGTAACTTTTGAGAGAATTTAATTATAGTAAAAGTAAAGTAAGTCTTACTAGCCTATAATACCTCCTCCATTTTCTTCCTAATGATCTTGGATTCTCCACCAGCTGCTCCCATGTGGGGCAGCGGCGAAACACCACCCAGCATTTTCCATCCGTTGGGAAAATGCACTTGGAAAGGATCGTCCAGTCCCACCAAATCATTGTGTAGGTTTATTCCACCCAAAGATCTCGCTATCCACCTTTCATGTGCCCAGGCAGTGCCTCACAGCCCACTTGCTCTCCCCTGCTCTCAGCTGCATTTTGGTCTTAAGGTCAAATATGAGAAGTTGTTCCCTTATGCAGAAAAGGCCATTATTGACATGGCCCAAGCAGTGATGCTGCCAGCCAGATTTATTAATTTCCACCCCTATAAGGGGTATTTCAATATCAGCTTCACCTATGAAGCTGACGCCACCACTGCAGCCACTGTGCCCCTGGTTTTCCAGGGCACCCTTATCCCTACAATGTGCACCTGGCTCCCCACAAACACCACTATGGTGATACAATTCACAGAGTTGCCCATGCACCTTCCCCCTGTGGTGAAACACCAGAAGTTGATGGAAGGTTTGGCCGCATATGGCTCCAACCCCATCTTTCAGTTTGTGGTCCCCAATAGGGCTGCTTGCCTCGCTGGGCCTCGGGCATTCACCATGATCAGCCCAAATTCCAATAAAATTGCTCTGTTTATTCCCCCCACGCCATCATTCCTTCTGCCCTGACCACCCATTCTGTCCCGCGTTGAGGGCAGGTGGACCATCTGTCCATCCTGCTTTGAGTTGGATCACTTGTGCATAAATGTCCCTCTCTTACTGCTTTCACCGGACCTGCATTGCCTCCATATGGCCCCCAATACGCCACACGCCCCACTGCCTTTTCAGTATGAGGTACAATCCTTCCCCCCTCTCCCAGAGCCTGCAGCCACTACAGCGCCCACAGCTGCCAATTAGGACCCTCCTCAGTCTGGTTCCACATGCGCCTCAGCCAATCATGAGACAGTTTGGACAACAGTTCAGTCCCATGATATTCTTTAATCAACAGCCACAGCCCATCAAGTCACCAAACTTTATTTCAATTATGACTTGAACCTATGGTCCTCATTGGAGGAAACCAATGAAGTGGGAAATGTTATTGAACACTTGGAAGTCCACATTGAAGATTTTATCCAGGTACAGCACCCCTTTCAGTTCCCTCAGCATTTTTATGTTCCCCAGCTGAACGCCCAGGTGTTCCGCCCTGCCCACCAGCTCACTGAAGAAGCAGCTGATCACCCAGATAATGACAACATCTGTGAGTGTGCCGCCACATCAGTGGCGAAATTGGCCAAGGGTATCCCTCCTACCACTATTGTCCCAAACCTGTCCCCGCAGGGAAAACTTGACATCCTTAGCCTCCACAAACAACCAGCTGCCGCTATCCAGAAAGTGTATGTTGCTTTGCAGGACAAGCCAAAAGTTACCCGTGCCACTGCCACTTTGTTATCCCAGCTACCCTCCATCCACCTTCAGCGGAACAATGCTTATCTCAATATCTAGGTTCAAAATATAACTGCAGGTAATTTCCACGACCAACCAATCATCATCTGACTCAACCCACATGTCGCTGATCACCCCACACCATTGCTCTCCACCTTGGCCTGCACTCTTTCTTATGAGGAGGACTCTGATTCCGAGGATGAGCCCCCTGACCCCCCCTCCCCTTCTGCCATGATAGGATGAGCGGCTCACCGCTGTCCCACAAAAATTGGTTGTGATCTCGTTCATTTGTGCTTTGCTCGCTTGTTTAAGTGGTCAACTCATTCTGTTCAAGTAGGTCTGTTCATACATATTTTTGCTCTTCAAGCTTCATTAATGTCCGTCCCCTAGTCAGTATACCTCAGTTAAATAGAATATCTGATTGTTTGACAATAAAAGTTCCCTCATCTATTGTTAACTGCATTTTCCTTTATCTTCATTATCAACAGGTGAAACAACATAATTTATATTAGGAGATAACTTGGAGCTGGCAGAATAGTGACCTTTGAAGTCTCAAATCAAGCATGTCACTTTAGAAATTCCCTGCCGAGGTCCAGAATTTCAATGTTGTAACAATCAGAAAATCCCAGTTTTTGACTGTCATATAATAAAAGGACTCTTTGGTGCACCAAAAGCACCAAAGAAGCCTAGCTTCAGATAGGGAGAGGTTTGTGGCACCAACAGTGCCAAACATTCCTACTACAAGTTGGTTATACAAAGTCCAAATAGTGATTGGTCTGACCCAACCACACAAAAACTTCATGTAACAATACACAAAAAAGGCCAACAGTTAAAAAAGGTATACTAACCCCAAAACAGCCTTTATTTTTATTCTGGATATATAAAAGGCCCACTGAACAGAGCTTGTCTGGGGAGCAACTGACAATGCTCCCCAGGAGGGAAAGCTAGGGGTAGAATTCCAAAGTTAGCTTTGTAATTGGTGGGCATGCCTTTTAATGGCTGCCCTTTGGGGGCCATACCTAAATCATTGATTAGGCTCATATGAGCCTAATTTACAATTTGAGTGAGGCACAACCCAGCGCCCAAAACCAACTGAGCCAAAAGTATTTTTAAAACGATTCAATTCAGATATGGAACATCTTAATCTGAGTCAAAATGCAACGATTGAAACAAACTCAATTGTTACATTATCCCCCACTAGAGAAGGGCCCCTCCCTGAAGAGGAGCCTCACAGCGGGAGGCTGCTGCAATAAGGGCTTTCTGGGGTGAGTTATCTTGAGCCCCAGGAAAATTAGCCCAGAAAAACTCCAGGCCCCTCAAGGGGAAAAGATAAATGACAAGGGTGAATCAGGACTGGGCTGCTGGAATCAGCCCACCTGGCACGAGGACACATCCCAGCACATGGCTGTGTTGCACCTCACTCCCAGGCTCATGTTGGCAATGGTCTTCCCATCCTGACCAGGAAGGCGCTTTCTCTAACAGAAGCGTGAGAGGGGCTCATGATTCAGCGTGGCTGGATAGCTATCCCCTTTATGGGCAAACCATCCATTGGTGAGGGAGCCCTGCTGGGACAGGTCCCCTCAGTGCCAACTGAATCCCTGGTGATTGGGAGGCCCCACTGGGATTTTCAGCTGACAGTCACTTTTGGGTCCAGGGTTGGCCATCAGTCACTGGCACCCGCCGGTGCTAGTTCCTCAACAACTGGGACCAAGTGAACACTGAGGTCAGCTGAACTGGGGATTGGAGCAGTTCAGCGCACATTTGACTTCAGAATTATGTAACAGTCAGAAAATCCTAGTTTCCAGCCACCATATAATAAAATGATTCTTTGGTGCACTGACAAGCACCAAAGCAGCCTAGCTTTGAGTAGGGATAGGTTCAGGGCACTGACAGCACCAAACATTCCTACTATGAGTTGGTTATGCAAAGTCCAATAGTGGTTGGTCTGACCCAACCATGCAAAAACTCCTCATAACCAGATACGCAAAAAAGACCATCAGGTAAGTGAGGTATGCTAACCCTGAAACAACCTTTATTTTTATTCTGAATATAAAAAAGGCCCACCAAACAGAGCTCATCTGGGGAGAAACTGATAATGCTCCCCAGGAAGGAAAGCTAGAGGTAAAATTCCAAAATGAGCTTTGGAATTGGTGGGCATGCCTTTTAATGGCTGCCCTTTGAGGGCCATACCTGAATCACTGATTAAGCTCATATGAGCCTAATTTACAATTTGGGTGAGGCACAACTCAGCGCCCAAACCAAAAATTTCAAAGGTTTTTTAAAATGATTTGACTCAGATTTGGAAAATCTAATTCTGAGTCAAAATGCAACAATTGAGATGAACTTGATTTTAAAAACGTTGTAATTAAATAGTCCCTACTACATTTTAGTGTTACCTTGCCATTGATTAGAGCAGTTGTCACGTATCTCTATGTTGGGTGGACCAAAAGTAATATAACACTGCTTCAGATATTAAATCTTTCCAAGGTGTTTAATTCCTTATTAATGTGGGCTATAGAGATCAATGTAACTTAGGATAATCCTTGTTATCATTCTGAAGAGAACTCTTCACATTTAATCAGCCATTACCTTCACTTTAAATAGAACCTGGTCCTTGTGGTATAACTGGTTGGTAAACTCAGTGATGGTCTCATTCTTGCATAATGGATAGTCATGTATTTCGCCTTGTGAGTGGACATATTCTCTGGGCTGAAAAATTTTTGTAACATGGCGTTCATGACATCTACAGATCTCCAGTTATCCTTGAAGTAAGGCATAATTAGGTCCTGACCTTGATCATCTAAATATTTCATCAAATTTGTAGCTTTGAACAGATTGTTGTCTCAATGCATGGTCATCATGAACACCTTTAGAAAGGACTTTGAATTCTCAATTTGATCATACTTTGGAAGGGTAACGGTAAGCCAATGAATAGGTTGGAATGACATTCCAGGTACAGTGGTACCAAAAGCGGTTTGGGAAGACTCAACATGGGGTCTGTGGTTACTAATTTTGTTATAGTGACCTTGATCCTAAAATGAAGTTATGGTGGAATGAGGTAAGGCTAATAGTGTAGCTGGCAAGGGGCACTGGAGCTGGCTTTTTGTAACAAATATGGACCTCATCTCCAATGATCCATCCTTAAATAATATAGGTCTGGCTTGAGCGGAACTTGAGGGTCACACTGGCAACATCCTTTAACCAAGACAGTTTTAATGCGTCATTCCCATGCCACTCATTTTTCCCAGTTTTGTTCTGATTGTTGTTATAGTTGATTTAATAGATAAATTTCAGCCCCTCTTTTGGAGCATTGAGGCTCTGAACTATACATTTTAATCTTTTGGTCTTTGTTGGCATCTTGCAGCTCTCAATTAATAATGTAAAGGTCTTTATTATCATATAGTACATCTCCTTTATCATTATGTAAGGTGGAGCAGGTGTCTTTAATGAAACAATACTCTAATGCATGGATGCTTGATAACGTTTAATATGTTTTTATTATTCCTGTAAAGAACTAGTAGCTTTGGCAGTACTGCCAATATATTGCACCGCAATCTACATCTCCTTCTGGGTGTGGTTTATGAGTTCTTTTACAGAATAAGCTTGGTGTGCCTTAGCTTGTGTTGCAGAGATAGAATTTTGGGCTCTTAATCTGAACTGGTTTATTCCTTGAACCCACTAAAGAGTAATGCCTATCTTCTTATTAGCTTTCTGGATGATCTCAATAACGTTGCAGTTCATATAGCTTATAAACTCGTCCAGAATTTAGATAATTTGTTGGCTATGTTCACGGTTAAAGTACAATGCTTGTCATATAAATTGGAAACTGTTCTTGGTTTTGCTATGTAGAGGTTACAAGGCATCTACATTTTGCTGATTTTTGTTATATACTTTCATGATTAATGAATAATGTCAGACAATATTCATCTAGGAGTTACACACAGATGATTGAAAATATCCCGTAATGTATTGTCAAAGGTGCTCAGCATTGCTGATGAAGGATAATAGGTGGCTATTATTCATACTGCAATATTTTCATAATCATAGAGCAACTTTTTTGGTTATACCAATGGTATAATAAAGAAGGTATAAGATCAATGGTAATGTGACTAAAGGGTTTCAATCCGCGCAATAACAATCGTCCAATCTACCAGAATTGTTTACTGGTGAAGGAGTAGAAAGTAAAATTATTCAAACTGGGGTATGTAATTTCATCATACTTCAACTTGTTCTAATGAGAAAGACTGGCCAAATTGACTTAGAATACAATCATTTGGTCATTTCCAGGATTCACTTCTTGATGGTTGGATTTCATTTTGGGTTAATTGATCCTTGAATTTAGATGATTGAATGTGGCAGCACCTGTAGTGAGTACCACAATGTTTTGCATGGCAAATGCACATTACTTAACAGGTTATAGTTCCTCCCTGAGACTTCTTTGATCTTTCACAATTGCATGACCTCTGTCCCCTAACTATGTCAATTCTGCTGAATATTGTATATAATAGCTACAAAATAATTGATTATCAAATTTCTGGTATAGTAAATCTCTACTCCTGAGTTAGCTTTACAGATACTATATTAATTTGGGCAAATGACGATTCTTTATTGAGATGATCTTAAGAATTAACTATAATAAATCTCCTAGCCACATAACAGTGATTTCAGATTTTAGAAGCAGAATCAATAGGGGGTACAATGAGTACAATGAGCATAAAAGGCATTTTTACCCATCAACAGGTTTCATAATCAGAGTTACAATATGTCAATATTTGCATAGGTAGAATAGCGTAAATTAGGTGTAACTATATGGAGACAGAATACCTCAAAGTAAACGTGTATATAGGGCAAGATATAAGGCATCATTGAATTTAAATTCTCAATCTTAATGTAGTATTGTTTATTACTTTTAGCTTTGAATATTTTTATGGAGATGAAATCCTAATTCTTCTAAAAAGTGTAGAATCTGAGTGATATTGTTTTCATTATAGCATTTCCACATAACCAGTTTTTAATGTGTGACCTCCCAATATATATTCTAAGGCCTCTGAAATGTACTACATGTATTGACCTTTTCTGTAGTGCCTGAACATTCTAAGGTCCTCCAATTTTATCCCACCAATAGAATCTTGAAACCACTGTGGGGTTTGTTGTTCACTAGCCAAAGGTTGGGTACAACTTCCTTAGGGTATGGCAGAGACTGGTCAGTGGAAAAATTTACAGCAGAATTTACTGAGTAAATTTGATAGCTACTAATCAGAGGAAATGGAACTGGAATGGGGTGTTGAATGTCTGGCAATGAATCAATAGGAATTGATATGTCAAAAAGTAGAGCTAGTGTAGTGATGTAATTTGTAAAATTTAAATTTTAAATTGGAAATATTAGTGGGGTGTCTTATGGAAGATTGATAATAATCAATCTGCCAAGAGACACAGTTGGCAAGGGTGAGGTAGCCTTAGGTAGTACCCATATCCACGGAAGACATAATTGAGGCAGAGGTAAAATCTATAAGGCACTAAGTATTATTGGAGCTTATGTCATTTGGTTGATTGACGTCAATTTGTAAAATTTTTCTATATTTGACCAAACATGAGGGGATTGTCAAATTTCCTGAAAATGGTGGTTAGCTTATTGGTTGTTGGTAGTTAGCACCTTGGCGCCCTGCTATAATCACTTCAAGTATTTGGCTTTACTCCATTAATGATGTGCCCCTTGATGGGGTCCTTAAGTGTGTAGGTATCAGTTGATGTTTTCTCTATAATATTAAATGGACCTTCTAGATATGTTCTAGCCTATTAGTCCTACAACCCCATGGTTATTTTAGAAAAGTACCTGCTCCCCTCACGTTTAGACATGCAAAGGGGTGTCAATTACAGCTGTTAGAATCTCTACGTCCTATCTTCTAGGCCATTGCATTGTAGTAAACTTCACTTAGAGCTGGACCTAACGTTTTTGTGAGATTGTATAAATATTGGCCAGGGGTCATTTCCTCTCCATGAACGCAGGAGTATAAGATTGGGGGGAAGGGGGGCTGTCTGCCATACAGTAGTTAGAATGGTCATTATGGACTGAAGTGTCAGGAACATTATGGCGCAGTGTGTGTCTTCAAGGATAGGTTGAGCTCCTGCAAAAGTAGAATATCCCCTTTCTACTCTGAATACTCTTTTCCCAGGTCTTTAGTACTCACTGTCCCCATGTTATGCATCTTGGGATTGGCCCTTTGTCATTGCACTGGCTAGTTTAATGCCCTCTAACACCACATAGGTTGCACTTAATGTAGCATATGCTAGGGTGTTGGAAATTTAGTTGACCACATTATCCATCTTGTTTACCAATTAAAAATTGATGGTTTTTAAATCAACTGATTTTCAGCAATGGTTGCCAACTAAATTATTAATCATAAATATCAAAGGATATAATCTAACAGTTGCTTTTGATTAGTATTTCGTTGAGGATCATCCTCAACTAAATTATTAGTCATAATTAATCAAAGGACATAATCCAATGATGGGATCCAATTACTATTTTGTTGGGGATCATCCTCCAACTAAATTAGAGTTTGAAATTCATCAAAGGACATAATCTGATGATTGTTTTGATTAATATTTCTTTGGGCATCATGCTTGACAATGTTAATTAGGTAATTCAATGAGGGCATGATTGCTGATAGTTAGATTGCAATAATGAATTGTTACAGCGGAGGCGCTTAACAATCAGGGTCGTTTTAATGAAGTTACTGAAGCGTTTTAACGCTTGTTTTGGCTGTAGCTAGTAGTAATCAGGTAACACAGCCCCCAGACCATCTGTGTACGGTTCCTAAAATATATGGGGATGGTTGCCAATCCATAAAAGGTTACACTGATGGTGATTATTTAAGATGAAGACATTTGCTACCATCAGAAGTTGTTCCCAAGGGTTAGAAGTTTCAGGGGACTAATCAGTTTTTTTCAGAAAATTATCTGAAAAGTTGTCCACCTTCTGCTTATAAAAACCCCTAACATTTTCTAATAAAAAGCAGAAACGCGACTGAAATATAACTATATTTATTTCTAAATTGAAGACTGGAGGGGCAAAGGTCCCTTGTTTTTCTCAATTATAATTACCAGAGTAGATTTGTTGCCACCTATTTTGAAGACTCAACCTACTGGTTGTCATCATACAACTAGTGTTTTTAGTTTTATTCAACAACTGACATGTGCAGTAAACATACCCAAAAGTTTACACTTGGTGCTCACTACAGGGGGTGTAGTTGAGTCTTGTCAAGAAGTACAACCATGTCATCGGTGCAGGGAGAGATTCAGCAGTAATGGACTGAGCTGAAGAGTGTGAATCAAACCACTCTAATGTTGGCGGCTCAGGCTGATTTATCCCAAATGGAGAATCGTGTTTTCAATGTGGAAGAAGATGTCAACCTTATCACAGAAGATAATAATGAATTATTTGGAAAAACATATGAAATAGAGCAACAATATTCCAAATTGGAGAAGGAGCTACTCCTGCTCAAAGTAGCACTTCAAGCCAAGGCTGGAAAAAACGAAAATTATGGAAAAAACATAGTCAGCTCCAGAAACAAGTACAAGAATGGGAAAAACATAAATGTACTTGTATTCATGTGGAAATGGAGATTGGGGATCAGGACCTATACAAAGATGAAAGTAATATAGGGAGCATTCAGCCTACTAAAAATAAGCAAGTGTTGATGCCACCATCTCAGCAATGACCCCCAACAACACACCAACTGGCGCTAGAATGGCTAGCTGCACTACTCGTCTTAAAACCGAGCATATGGAAACTGAGGAATTTCAGCCCAACCCAAAATTGCCACCCTTTCATTGGGATAATGCTCAGCTTTCTTCAGATTGTTTAAATGACCATGTTCAGTTGCAGTGATTGCTAAAAAGCTGTTGCTGTTATCAATTGTTTAGACACCACTTGTCTAAACTTGGTATTACCCCATTTACAAGGAGAAAATTGGTCCTATAATGAGGCAAAAAATGCAATCATGAAGGAACTCAGAAGCCTTGAATGAATGGCTAACTGAAAGCAGAAGTTCATGGGAATACAATTCCTAAAAGATGAAACCTTGGGAGAATTTGCCGCCTGCCCCCCTCACTCAGAGAAATAACTTTATAAACGTGATATATATGGATGGTATCCTTCCTGTTGGTTATAAGCTAGTTGGGAAAAAGATCCACCCTTTACCAAAATGTGTGAATGAAAACTGAGGAATCCCAATCTGAGTAAAAAAGGAATTAATCTTACCATCTGGGATGCAGACAGTGGTCAATATTAGACTGACTTTGAAAATTCATGAGCAATTATATATAGAAATCAAGGCTCCCTGGTAAAGATCAAAAATTGAACCTTGGGTAGCTCCAGGGATCTAATTCCTGGTCATGAGGAAATTCGAATTCTATTAGCCAATCTGGGAAAAATGCCAATGATAATCAAGTGAAATCAAGTAGTTGCGTTTGCCCAGTTAATCCCTATAACAGAGCTTCATTCCTTCCACAAATTTGGGGATTTAAAATGAAATGGGATTACCTGATTTGGCTGGATGTATTCATACATTAATATCTTGGGAACAATTATCAGGATTAACCAAAGATCAGCAAAATGAAGTATTGGCTTTATTCAAACAATATCAAATCATTTTCGCCCAAAATGACCATGATCTTGGGTGTGCAGAAAACATACTCCATCAAATTGACATTGTGGAAGCTGACCTCAATTAGAATGAGACTTATTTGAAGGTCCCAAGCAGCTGAGGCAGTAGTTGCCAAAGAAATAGAAAAGTTGTTGGAGCATGGATTGCTTTTGCCTTTATCCAGCCTATAGGCTAGTCCAATATTAATTGTCAAAAAAATGATGGGTTTAATTGGGTACTAATTGACTATCGCTGTCTTAATAAAATCACAAAAAAAGAATCTTACCCCTTGCCATGAATTGATGACGTGCTGGATCAGTTAGGCGGGGCTAAATTTTTTGGCGATGGACCTCATCTTGTGGTATTGGCAGACTGATATATCACCTGAGGACTAGGAGAAGTGTGCCATAATGATGGCACAAGGGCTTTACCAACCTACGCAGATGCCCAAGGCTTATGCAATGCCCCTGAAACTTTTCAATGGGATATGGATACCATCTTATGTGACCTCAAATTGTCCTGTGTTCTAGTCTATCTAAATGACATCAATGTATTTAGCTGAAAATTTACCGAGCACTTACAACCCTTAGAGGAAGTATTCAAGAAATTAGCTGCCACCAATCTTAAAATCAAGCCCTGAAAGTGTCACTTCTTTAAGGAGCAGCTAGAATATTTGGGCTTCGTTATAAATGTGGATGGATTACAACCTCAAAAACAAAAAATTGATGCTATTGAGTGGATGTCATTGCCAAAAAGTGTTTGTAATATACAAGTCTTTTTAGAAATAGTCAGTTATTGTCACCGTTTTATCAAGGATTTTGCAAGAATAGCAGATCCATTATTCCATCTTCTTAAGGATCCAAAAAAAGGGTTCAAATGGAATGAAATGGCTCAAGGACCATTTGACAAATTATGGCGATAATTGACAACCAGCCCAATACTCAAATATCCAAATTTTGACTGACTGTTTATTATACAATCAGATTCATCGCTCATGGTGATAGGTGCCATACTTAGTCAAGTGGACGAACAAGGTGAAGAACATCCAGTGGCATATGTCGGCCATGCCTTAACCAAGGCTGAAAGGAATTACACAATCACTGAGCGTGAATGTCTTGCAGTTATCTATTCTTGCAAGCAATTTCGTGTCTAAATTCATGAGATGCATTTCAAGATTGTAACTGATCATGCATCTCTCCATTATTTGCATAACTTAAAAGAACCTGAGGGAAGACTAGCACTATGGGCCTTGAAATTGCAGGCATATGACTATGAAATTGAACATTGTGCTGGGGATAAAAACAAAATGCTGATAGATTATTTAGACTGGCGGCAATTCTTGAAGTACAGGATTGTGCTGATGATCTATTAAAACAAATGGTGAAAGGAGAGTTGGAGGATGAGCCACCAGAAGTTCAAATGACGTTACAAAAAGCCATGGAGGAACATAATAAAAGAACGGACAGCTATTCTTTTTTCAATAATAGATGGTGACAGCTATACAAAATAGTGAATGATAAAAGGCTTCTGTTCCCAAAACTATCCAAACAAACGGAAATAATTTGCACCGCTCACAAAGTTGTTGGCCATGGTGGTTTGTAAAAATTTACTTAAGGATTGATTATTGGTTGTCAACCCAGTAACCTTTTTACTGCACAGATTTGATTTCCTCATGCACTATGTCATGTTGTAAAGATTGTGTTATTTGATAATAGTATGGAGACTATTATCCATAGTTGAGTTTGAATTGTTATTAGGCCCAACGCTTCAGCCAGTACTTCCAATTAAATACTCTGTAAGTTGTACTCATAGGGATTTGTTCCCTATATTCCTGTCCACCCAATCTTTGTTAAAATACCCCAGTGACAGTCTCTTTTGGCCCAACACACAGTTGGCAGCTATCCCTGATTGTGGTTCCCTTCATCTCTAGATCCCCGCCCAGATCTCTACTCTTCTCTCTGAGAGTCTTCCAATTATTGCCTTCTGCAATAATATCCTTGATATAGAACGTCACAATGGAAGCTGATAGTCTAACTATACACTGAATCAACAATATTACTGTAGAGAATAATGTTTTACTAAATAATGGTTTTTAATATGTTTTTTATTATAGTAAATCATAGGTAATTATATAGTAGGGGATTCAGATGTCTAACCCTCAGTTGACACCTCTTTGATGAGATGGCAGCCATTACCATTGAATCACCCTTCCTTGTCTCAGCAGCGATGGTCTTCCCCATCCTGGCTAGGATTCTGTCATTGGACATCCTCAAGACCTCAAATGGAAAGAGTTGGAAAACGTGTCCCTAACGTTTTCCTCTAAATCCAAGAAAACCAACCATAATTGGCTAGTGACCTGCTTAGGTAATGGGACTTATTACCCATTATAGCAGGTCACTTCACCAACCAATTGACTCACTAGTTGCAGGCGGCATCACTCGCCTTGAAACTCACTTTTCATTCCCAATCAGTCAGTGAAGAAACCCAACCAATCCCAATAAGTACACCTGATAGTTAATCACTATCAGATGCCCCTATTTCATCAGCAACTCCACTGGATGAGATCTTAGGTATTCATCCAGATTGATCCCTGACAGATATGACCAGGTGAATATCCCAAAATTCCCCAAATGTAGTTTTTCCAAAACTCAAGTCAACCAATTTCTGATTCACTTTCCTTAGGGAATTTTCCCCTAGTGACACCAGGTAATCTAGCAGGCTGGGAATATGGGCAAAAATCCCAACACATCACCCCTCTTGCCTAGATTTCCAGCGAGAAAAGTACCAGAGCATGAGAACACCGCTTTGGACACATGGTCAAATACTTCATTGTTTCAAGCAGAGTACACTCATCAATACTCAACGCTGCTCTGGATGACCTTTGGCATATGGCGTTCTTCCTCTTCCTTCTTGCTACCGCCTTCTCAGAGCGCGGTCCTCATGACCTTCTGTCATGTTGGGCTGATCAATTTACTTGTGATGATATTAGTCCTGGGATCCAGTTTTCCCCCCGTCAGGGTATATGACCTAATGTCATGTTCAGGATTCTTGGTCCTGCGTCCTTAAATTCCTGATTTTCTCCTCATCCTAGACAGAAGACTCTTACCATCAGTGTTTGTTTCATGGCTTGATTAAGAATACTTATTTCTATTTGCCCTTGTTATTTCGCTCATAACCTCTTGGGTGTAAGTCATTCTTAATTCTTCCCTTGGAAAGCCTATCTAATTAATTTTTGAGATTAATTTCCCCGAAATTAGAGCCTAATGTATTATAGAGTGCATAATGTCAATTTCTATATAAGTCTGACATCCCCTCTCTCATCCAGCTCATATGTCTAATTTGAATCATGCTACCAGCAGCTACTCAACAGTCTGTCTGATCCAGACCTCCGTCTCTTCCAGCAGATGAGTTGGGATGCTCAAAAGAACCTCTTCTATGGTCCTTCCAGGACTCATACGCCTAGTCTGGCGCAAGTGGCTAGTCCTTTCGTCAAATTACTGGAAATGGTAACTAATCCCTCCAAAACCAGGCTGGCCATCATTTTGAACAACTCTCAGCCGACTCTTCCCCTGCAGTCAATTCCAGAGTTGGACTTTGAAGCCCTCCTGGATTTGGCTCCTTTCACTGATGCTCTGAACATCATCATCAATGCTCTGAAGATTATGCCAGTCCCTCTGGATCATTTGTTCAAGGCTGGGTTGGACTTGCTCCATGAGTTCCTCTTCCAACTCAGTTATACTACAAACCCGCTGTACTGGTTTCTGAGCTCTCAATTGGTAACAGCATACACTTCGAGCTCCCCTATGCTGAACTTTGGGCCCAAGTCACCAAGGCTTTGACATTAGCGCTGAATCCCTCTGATCTGGATAACCTTCTGGATTGGGATACTGCCGCTTATGCTCTTTGTTTTGCTGGCCAAGTTCTTTGAAGTTGGTCTATGAAACTTCCAGACTCGCCTGGCTTCCACCAGTCATTCAGCTTTATCTTCCATGAAGCCCATAGTCACCATTTGCAGGATGCAATCTTCTCTCTGAACAACTACCTCCTCTCCAGAGCTTCCCATCGCTATCTTCCATTGATGGCACTAACTGGGGGCATTATTCAACAACCCCCATCGAGTATTCCTTCTTCATTGCCAGCCCACATGTCTGGTGTCCTTGATGAAGCCTGTCAGCAGGCGCTCAAGGCTAATCTTCTGGCTCTGGTACCATATCAGGATTACTCAGGATATTTGCTGATTGCCTCTTTCTTTATTGCTACTTTCCTCCCCGCTCCAGGGTTTTGCAATTGGCATCTTCCAACATTTCAATTTCCCTTCCCCTAGTCATGTTATCTCAGGGCTCAGCGTCCGCTCAATGAATGTGGTTTCATGTAGGACTCACCCTCACAAGCATCTGATTGCATATCAATTTTAACAGGCTGTTTCTTCCTACCACAATCCATCCTCCCTCCCCAAGAGGCAACAAAGGCAGAATTATCCCCATAGTGAGGATGATCAATAAAAAAAATTCTAAAAATATATCAGCTTTTTTATCTATGCATTTTAAAACTCTCTTCTTTTTTCCAATATTTTTTATCAATTTTTTTATCTTTATTCTTCTTTTTTCCTATAGAACTTGACCTTGTTTCAGTTCAGAGGTCCATCTTTTCCCCCAAAATGGGTCCTGGGTACTTAAACCTACCAGTTTTCCATGGTTCAGAGGTCCTTTTTTTGGACTTAACCATCTAGATTGGTTCAGAGGTCCTTTTTTGGACTTGACCTAATCATCAGGACATGACCAACTTAATGGTTCATCAGTCCTTTGGGAACTCTTTTATTTTTTCCTTTATCCAACGCTTTAGCTACTTAGTGTGGACTCAATTTACAACTCTTCCATCCAAGAGATCCTTGATGGAGTAAGCATCAGTCACCATCCTAGCATTTACTTTGAAGAGACCTGACCACAGTGCATCTGATTTTTTTCTTTATCTGAAACCATGCATATTGCAATAGGTGACTATTGCCCCTATTTGATATTCTTCTAATGCCAGTCAGTTCTTGTCATCCATCGATTTCGCTTGTATCCTTTTCTTCAAGGTCATATCAAATGCTTGCAATTGCATATCAGTCAGGATACTTGTCAGTCAGTTCAAGTATTGCTCAGTACTCATCCCCAACGTAGGTTCCACTACTGAATATAATATAGGCGGCAACGCGGCCTTTCTTCCATATAGTAATTCAAATGATGACTTTCCCATCACCATATGATGACTAATGTTGTAGGCAAACGTCGCCGAAGTCAGGTATGTTCCCCACGTTGAAGTTCTCCCTGCGATTAGCTTCCTCAGCATCACAGCCAGCATCCCATTGACCAGTTCTACCAGTCCGTTCATCTCCAGCCAGTATGGTACTGACACGATTCCTCAGATCCCCATTATTTTGTTTAGCCTCAGGATCACATGAAATGTGAAGTTGGTCCCATTGTTGCTCAGTAGGACTTGTGGACATCCATGCCAGTATACTACTTGATCCAGGATGAATCTCGCAGTACTGGTAGCATCTACTCTGGTTAGAGCCTTTGTTTTGACCCATCTTGTCAGACAGTCAATAGCAACTATGATGTACTTTACTCCTCCTGTGCTCATCACCAGCGGTCCCATCACATCAATGGACACTGTGTGCCAGGCGAATCCAGGTCAGACCAGTCAGTATCCAGTTGTATTCTTGTGTGGTTATGCAGATGGCACTTTACGCAACAAGCCAGATGATCTGTGACATCATAGTTAATTGATTCCCAGTAACAGTACTGGCAAATATAGTCAGTTGTTTTTCTCAGACCTTCATGCCCAACAACCTTATGAGCTGCTTTTATATTGCTGCTCTTTCTGACAGTTTTGGGAATAATAGCTGCTTCCCATTGATCATCTTAATACTTGTCCATCCATAGTCTTAGTGTTTTCCATCACTCTTTGAAGCACACCTTGGATTTCTCAAGGCTCATCCTTGATCTTTCCTTTGACCATTCTTTGGAATAGCTCATACGCCTGCAGGTATACCAACTGGACCATTGGCGACTGCAATAAGCTATCCGCGTTCTGATGAGAAGCCCCCACTCGGTGAACTATCTCATAATTATGATCCTGAAGCTTAAGTGCCCATCAGGCCAGTTGTCCTTCCAGTTCTCTTAAATTGTGCAGCCAGCGCAGCAAAGAGTGGTCCATCACCACCTTAAAGTGTGTTCCGTGGACATACACCCAAAACTGCTTACATGCATAAATGAATGCAAGGCATTCACGCTCAGTCATGGTGTAGTTCCTCTCAGAGGCTGAGAGTGTCCAGCTCACATATGCCACTGGATGTTCGTCCCCAAGTTTGTCTACTTGGCTCAGTATGGCGCTGATCGTCATCAAAAAAGCATCAGTTTGAATGATAAACTCCCAATTGAAATTAAGATATTTCAAAATTGGTGATTCTATCAAATACCAGCGTAACTTACTGAAGGAGTCCTGGACCTCTTCATTCCATATGAATTCTTTTTTCAGATTTCTTTAATAAAATGAAATAAGGCTTGGCTATTTGGGCGAAGTCCCAGATAAATTTTCTGTAGTATCTGACCATCCCAAGGAATACTTGGATGTCTCGGACACTCTTCAGTATAGCCATACACTCTATAGCCGCTATCTTCTGGGTTTGTGGCTGCAATCCATTTGCATTGATCACAAAACCCAGGTAATTCAACTCTTTCTTAAAGAAGTGGCACTTCCTTGGCTTGATCTTCAGATTAGCCGCGGATAGTCTCTTGAAAACTTCTTCCAAGTGGTACAGGTGATCAGTAAATATTCTACTGAACACATTGATATCATCCAGATATACCAGGATTCGCAACAACTTCAGGTTGCTTAATATCGCTTCCATGGCCCTCTGGAACATCATGGGTGCATTACAAAGACCCTGAGGCATCCTCGTCAGCTGGTATAACCCCTGCATGGTAATAATTGCATATTTTTCTTGGTCTTCTTCTGGCAAGTCGATCTTCCAGTATCCTGAGATCAGATCCATCGTGGATAAATACTAAGCTTCTCTTAATTGATCCAGCATGTCATCAATCCTCGGTAGGGGATATGAATCCTTCTTCATAATTTTGTTCAGCCTCCAATAGTCAATCATCACCCAGTTCAATCCATCCTTCTTCTTCATGATCAGAATTGGACTCGCCCAGGGACTTGACAATGGAACTGAAGCCCATGCTTTACTAGTTTGCTAATCTCATCCTCCACTACCACTTCAACAGCTTTTGATCTTTGGATCAGTCTCATTCTTATTGGTAGATTTTCCCCAGTTTCAACCTTGTGAATTACATCTTGTGCGCATTCCAAATCGTGGTCATCCTGAGTGAACACTTCCCAATATTTCTCAAATAATTTGAGCACCTCCTCCTTCTGCCCTTCTGGCAGATCAGCGAGCTGCTCCCAATCAACCAATAGGTTGATGCTTTTGGCCACCCCAGCTGGTAATCCCATTTCATTGAGAGACCCAAAATCGTGGAATTTTGTCAATTTGGCCATTAGGATCATATTAATAAATGCAATGATCTGATTCCTCTTGATCTTCATCAGTTTTTCACTCAAATTCGCCAGGAGAACTCATATTTCTCCATGGCCCAGCATTATTAACCCAGGAGCCACCCATGGCTCCACTATGGACTTCTTCCAGGGGCTTCTGAGTTCTCCATACAACAGCTCAGGAATCTCCAAAGTCAACCCTGGGTTGACTATTATCTGCGATCTGGCTAGTATAGTCTTTTCTTTCTTGATTCTTAATTGAATTCCCCAGTTTTCTAGGATTTTCCGCTAGCATCTCTTGTCGCTTCCTACCAACTAATTGGTATCTAATTGGTACAATGCCATCATTGTATATCAGATTAATGAAGTTGTTTCTCCAATTCAATGGAGCTTCACCATCCTTCTGGTATACCAATGGTAACATCTGACCCAGAATGGTCAACGTATTATCCTCAAAATTATATTTAACTCTGTACTTCTGTAGGAACTCCATTCCAATCAGTATATCATAGTTTTGGTTTGCCAAAACTATTGCTAGCGCAGATACCACCAATAACCTGAATTATAATGGCAGCGCACTATATGCTCCACAGGAAACGGTGGTGTTTGGCCCAGCTGTTCTGTATTCTCTCTTGTGATCCAAGTCAAGTAAGATCTTTATCCTCTTCACCAGCTTGGTTGACACAATATTAATGGGCGCTCCACTGTCAACAATCACCCTCACCCTTACTCGATTCACCTGAATATCTATATATGTACACTCAGAGTATTGTAATATAGTATTTACTGAGTGAATGGCGGCATTATTAGCTGAATCTAGGGTATGAATAATCTGTGCTGATAATATAGGAAATGATTTCATTATTGCGCTGAGGGGGATTGACAGATTGGCCTCATCTAAACGAACGTCTGATAACTCATCAGGATTCTCAGTGGTCCAAATCTTCTCCTTCAATTGTCAGGCGTATGGCTGGGCAACTTCCTGAATTATCTTGGGGTCAATCTCCTTTGCCCCAGCTCTGGTCATGGCATTTAATCCATGTTGACCACTTGGTATAGCTGATCCTGCTTTTCATCTACAAACAGATCTCTAATGTTTATTTCTTCATTCATGATATTGGGAGGAACAGGTTTCTCCACCGCTCTAAACCGTTCCTTGTCTAGGCAGTGGGACCTTTTCCCAAATCTTTGGCAGCTTCTGTCTCCTTGTCATGAACCACATTAATCTGATCCTTCAGCTTTTTACAGTGTGCAGCAAAATGTCTTTTCCCACCACACTGAAAGCAGATCTTCTCTTTCTTGCTTAACCATATGAATTCTTTGGGCTTATTTCCCAGCACATTTCAGTTGAAAGCTTCTTTTACTCCTTCATTTCCCTTCATGGGAATCAGATTTCAGACCATATTAGACTTGAAGCTTCTATTCAGGGCATTGAACGTCGCTCCCAAAAGCTTTAGGTTGTCTACCATCTGCAAGGTAATTATCTCAGTCACAAATATGGAAGACATCATTTGATGCAAATTGCAATAGGGCTAAAGGGCCACTTGCAAAGCAATTCTAGCATCAAAGTTGTCTAACACTTTCGCTCCATCCAGGATCTGAGACTCCTGGTAAAATCAATCCACGAAGCTATCAAGATAATCGTCTTTATGGAATAAAATTCCCATAAATTCTTACTTGCATTTCAACATGCAGGTTGGACTCCCAAACACCTTCATTATGGCTGCCTTCACTTTGGCATACGACCAGCTGTCCCCCTCCAAGTGGGGTAACACTAGGTTCTGACAGTCAGTTTCCAGGCAGTTCATGACCATTAACACCTTTTGATGATCCCTATATCCATTCATAGTCATGTCAAACAGTCAGAAAAACGCTGGCATTATCCTGATGGAATGTTGTCAATTTCAGTGTTGCTCTAAATTCCTCCAAGTCATTTCAGGCTGATTCTCTCAGTTCAACTACTTGGCTAACCTGTGGAGTGACTTTAGGCATCATCTCCAAAATGGCATTAAAAGGCAGGCGGCATATTTCTCAGGGTATTTGACTTCCCAAGTATTGTGCGAGGACTTCTCTCTTTGGCATTGCTGGCCATATTGGGCTCACATGCACATCTGTGGGCTTTCAAGTCCTCTACTTCTTTCATCAGTTTTCTTGATATCTGCACCAAACTTTTTTAAATTAACATGATCCACTTCTCGCTCCATTTTCAGGAATAGGACCTCTCAAATGAGGTCTCCCTTTTTCTTCTTCAATGAGTTTACTTTGCCAAGTAACTCATTCCTGAAGTTGGCTACATTTTCTACTCCTTCCTCCACCTTAGTGACTCATTCTTCCAAGGCCGCAAACTCCCAATGGTCCACTGAGTTTAAGGCATTCTGATTCACAATGGTGATCCCAGTCCACAACTTGCACATCTCTTCTTTATACAACATTATACTAGACTCTTTACTCAACTACCCCTGTAGTGAGAACCAACTTTGTAAAAATTTACTAAGGATTGATTATTGGTTGTCAACCCAGTAACCTTTTTACTGCACAGATTTGATTTCCTTATGCACTATGTCATGTTGTAAAGATTGTGTTATTTGATAATAGTATGGAGATTATTATCTGTAGTTGAGTTTGAACTATTATTAAGCCCAACGCTTTGGCCAGTACTTCTGATTATTTACTCTATAAGTTGTACTCATAGGGATTCATTCCCTATATTCCTGTCCACCCAATCTTTGTTAAAATACCCCAGTGACAGTCTCTTTTGGTCCAACACACAGTCGGCAGCTATTTCTGATTGTGGTTCCCTTCATCTCTGGATCCCCGCCCAGATCTCTACTCTTCTCTCTGAGAGTCTTCCAATTATTGCCTTCTGCAATAATATCCTTGAGATAGAACGTCACAATGGAAGCTGATAGTCTAACTATACACTGAATCAACAATATTACTGTAGAGAATAATGTTTTACTAAATAATGGTTTTTAATATGTTTTTTTATTATAGTAAATCATAGGTAATTATATAGTAGGGGATTCAGATGTCTAACCCTCAGTTGACACCTCTTTGATGAGATGGCAGCAATTACCATTGAATCACCCTTCCTTGTCTCAGCAGCAATGGTCTTCCCCATTCTGGCTAGGATTCTGTCATTGGACATCCTCGAGACCTCAAATGAAAAGAGTTGGAAAACGTGTCCCTAACGTTTTCCTCTAAATCCAAGCAAACCAACCATAATTGGCTAGTGACCTGCTTAGGTAATGGGACTTATTACCCATTAAGGCAGGTCAAAAACCTGATGATTGACTCACTAGTTGCAGGCGGCATCACTCACCTTGAAACTCACTTTTTGTTCCCAATCAGTCAGTGAAGAAACCCAACCAATCCCAATCAGTACACCTGATAGTTAATCACTATCAGATACCCTTATTTCGTTGGCCACTCCACCCGATGAGATCTTAGGTATTCATCCAGATTGATCCCTGACAGATATGACCAGGTGAATATTCCAAAATCTCCCAAACATAGTTCCTCTGAAACTTGGGTCAAATGATTTCTGATTCAATTCGCCTTAGGGAATTTTCCCCTAGCGACACCAGGTAATCTAGCAGGCTGGGAATATGGGCAAAAATCCCAACATGGCCTCAAGAAAACTCTAGAGCATAATCACCAATATTACTATTAGAAATCATTAAACTATGATACAGCGGATTTCCTTTCCTGTTGTACAGAGTGTCAGCTCCACAAGACACACAAAAATGTGGCTGGATATCATTTAGTGTGACCAGGATCTGCCTGGAATACAGTATCAATCGATGCAATGGGACCTCCAAGTACAAGCACTGGAGATATGTGATATATCATAGTTGCAATTGATCACCTGACCTGATGGATTGAAACCAAGGCTATGGTACAGATTGATGCAATGAAATCTGCCAAATTTATTCTGGATTAAGTGATATATCAGCATGGCTGCCCTCAAGTGATCCTGAATGATAATGGAACAAATTTTACCTCCTTTGTCATACCCCAATTGAACTAGTTGATGGGAATCAAGGGGGCCATATCAGTCCCATATTGGCCAGAGACAAATAGACTAGTTGAGAGAGTGAATGCTACCTTAGCCGCAATGTTATGAAAGTTGATTGCAGGAAAAACGTCTACTTGGGCTTTTTACTTTAAGTTTGGTGACATTCACCTATAATGTCAGCTATCATTCCTCAACTGGGAAACACCCTTCAAATTGCTATATGGAAGAAAAGCCGCCTTGCCACCAATTCTATACTCATCATTAGAATTAACTTCTGGGATAAGTCTGAACCAATATTTAAATTGATTAGCCAATATTATGATTGCTTTACAATCCTAAGCGTTCACCAAAACCCTTTGGAAAAGGATCCAGGCTAAAATTTATGATGATAAAAAATGACCACCCATAAAAAAGATTCAAAATTGGGGATAAAGTATCCTATTGTGATATTCATGGATTTGGCTGAAAAAATAAGCTGGATGCCTTATGGATAGGTCCCTTCAAAGTAATTTCCAAGTCAGCAATGGATGCCTTTACAATAAAAAATATCCTTGATGGTCATATAGTTAACCAAGTTAATAGAAATTATTTAAAAAATTGGCACTAAAAAGAATATTAAATAAGAGAAAAATAAAAAAATTAATTAAACACTAGTAAAAAACATTAAAAATGAAATAACTCAATAATAATGAAAATATATAAAAAAGAATAATGAAATTTAATTACTTGTATTCAAAATCATTGGGCATTGTTCCCTACTATTGTTGTCAGGGCTAGCTTGGGTTGCAAAAGGTCTGTCATAATTAGTCCCAAGGAACTAAAGTATATCATCCCTAGAAATTAAGAAGATATGCTCTGATTGTAAACAAAGAGCCCAACCTGGGGGAGTACAGGTTTTCCAGGCTAAGGCCAGTGTTGAGTCAAATAGTTCTGGTATGGCATGAGGCCATATGACCACACTCAACAGAGGTGGCAGCAAGAAGGGGACCTCTGGACTAATGGGATAGTTAAGTCCATTAGATGGACCTCTGAACTAGGCTTGTTAGTTAAGTCTTGAGAAGAAGCAAGTGCTTCTGAAAAACTGTCTCGATGGGTATCTGGCCAAGTGGGGGGATGTGTTGGAAATTTGGTTGACCACATTATCCATCTCACTTGCCAATTAAAAATTGACAGCTGTTAAAGCAACCAATTGTTTGGCAATGGTTGCCAACTAAATTATTAATCATAAATATCAAAAGATATAATCTGACAGTTGGTTTTAATTAATATTTCATTGGAGATCATCCCCAACTAAATTATTAGTCATAATTAATCAAAAGACATAATCTGACGATTGTTTTGATTAATATTTCTTTGGCATCATGCTTGACAATGTTAGTTGAGTAATTCAATGAGGGCATGATTGCTGATAGTTGGATTACTATAATGAATAGTTACAGCAGAGGCGCTAAACAATTAGGGTCATTTTAATGAAGTTACTGAAGCGTTTTTTTTATTACTAGATGGTCCCAACCTAAGGGGGGATTCATTGATGTGTTACTGAAGCGTTTTAACGCTTGTTTTGTCTGTAGCTAGTAGTAATCATGTAACACAGCCCCCAGACCATCTGTGTACGGTTCCTAAAATATATGGGGATGGTTGCCAATCCATAAAAGGTTACACTTATGGTGATTATTTAAGATGAAGACATTTGCTACCATCAGAAGTTGTTCCCAAGGGTTAGAAGTTTCAGGGGACTAATCAGTTTTTTTCATAGAATTATCTGAAAAGTTGTCCACCTTCTGCCTATAAAAACCCCTAACATTTTCTAATAAAAAGCAGAAATGCGACTGAAATATATTTATATTAACTTCTAAATTGAAGACTGAAGGGAACAAAGGGCCCTAGTTGTTTTTCTCAATTACAATTACCAGAGTGGATTTGTTGCCACCTATTTTGAAGACTCAACCTACTAGTTGTCATCATACAACTAGTGTTTGTAGTTTTATTCAACAACCAACCTTGCAGTAAACGTACCCAAAAGTTTACATAGGGTTTTTGGACCTTTCAGTGATTATGCAGTTTAACTTGGTTTCCTTCTGAGGCTGCTCGTTTTGGTAGTCAGAACCATTAAAATTCCATGTTGGGTGAATTGAAGTTGCCAGTGCAATGGTGGAGGCAATTAACCATTTTCAATACTTTATGTTAGTAATTTATTAAGGTAGCCTAACTTGGTACAGATCTTTATATGGTTTGCAAATGTTGTATAGGGCAATTTGTGTATCATATTTTCTTGGAACTTTTGTGCCATATAAAACCTGGGCCTCAAGTTCAAAACAGTCATAAAGTTCTAAATATGTTTTTCCTTACTGAAAGATATGTAGGAATGCAGTCTTTCTGGTGGTCATCTCTCTTCTCTTCTAAACTCTTTTAAGATGATGTCTTCATATTATAATAAGATATCTATGCCTTGATAATTCTTGGCATTACCAGTTCTTGACTTTCTGGATCTAAAAATTTCATTAGCATGGCTAGTTTATCCTTATGCTTGTGTGTCTATATTGATCTCAAACAGTGATAAGAATTTGTGTATATTCCATTTTTGTAAAATTTTTGTAATTTGATGAGTTGATATGGTAGCCACTGGTGTCCTCGTTTACTTGACTGAGGCTTGTGGCATGGGTGGAATGTTGGGATTGCCAATTCTTGGACCAAAATTTAAGCAATTTGGAGTCAATGGGATGGTGGTTGGAAAATGGCAAGCTAGTGTGTCATCATGGTTGATATGAAATTCAAAGAAATGAATATTAGATTGTATGGAATAGTGATTTGTTCCAATATATTTATAGTGTGAAGAAAATTCATAACTGCTCAGATATTTTGCCCAATGGGTGCATCATTGCATTTAGATTTTATGTCCATTAGACTAAATTTGCGTGCATCAGTAAAGTTTCTTTTGATTTTCTGGTGGGAGGACCCTGTGAATATCTACAAAGATTACCCCTGATTTTCATCCCAAAACTTCTCCAGTTTATCATAGTGATATCATCACTCAGTTTCCATAGTATTTTTGACCTTTGACAGCTTTATTCCATATTTGTGAGACTGGCCTTCAATAAAATGTTCTCCTTGGTTAGATGTGCATTTTTATGCTTTGGCCTGCACTAGATCATTCAATGAGCTAAATTTCTTATATAGGCTGTTAGATGACTGTATGGTGGTATTCAAGTTTTTTAGCCATCCTCAGCGTCTAGCTCAAGATCCTGAATTTAGCTGTGATGATTGATCACAGCGCCTGAGAAGTAACTAAGCTGATGGTCCACATCTTCAACTAACTGATTATTAGTGCAATATGTCTGAGCATGGGCCTATTAGGTGATGGCCTTCACAATGATTATGACATGCCACTTCTGACCTTGATAGTCTTTGACCTGGCCACAGTGGTGGATTTCATATGCCAACTGTCAGGATTTCACTGAATTTGCATATCTTCAAAAAAAAAACTTCCTCAATTCCCCTGACATCATCAGAAGGAGCAAGTAACCTATCATAATCTATCAAAGTTAATGATCAATTGGATCCCAATCAACTAATTGAAGATTTGATCATGTAGATATTAATTCACTCTGATAGACTACAAACCATAAAAAAGCCTATAAATATTTACTCTTTTTGAAAATAAAAATTAGGTCAAGTTTAACCTGTATTTTTTTATTTACTTTATTGCATTTTTGGAGAATCCGCGCAGTGTAACTTTGAGATACAACCTGCCCCATTGGAAGTGTAATTCAAAACTTCCAGACTGGTGCTCACTACAGGGGCTCTATGAGTTACGCACCAGTGACCACGTCTATCACCATGGATTCTCAATTTTTACCTGACGAGGCTCAAGATCAAGAGCAAGGTAGTACTTTATGATGGGTCCCTTCAATTGGGGCCCAAATCCCAAGATTACCCTCCACGTTGGAATTTGGGCCAACTTGGAATTCTATAATACTAACTTAAGTTTCTCCTCAGACTTTCAGATTCCACCTGAGGCCTTAAAAAATATCATTAATCAATTACTTGAAGGGTCTCTAACCCTTGGAATCTGTTCTACCTGATCTCAATCTAATGCAGTACCTTCTATATTGCAAGAAGTGCTGCAAACCTCTCAAATGCCAGGGATTGGCTATGAACAATATTTAAAACAACTTGTACATCCTACATTATACCTCTTGCTACCTGTAGTTGGAATGCACCATCAGGGATGCTCAATTTACTAGAAGGACTCCAATCCTTGAATAATTATATTTCTGAGTTTTTCAAGTCAGCCTCCAAGTTTAGCTAAGATAATTGTGATTCTATTATTAATAATCAAACTCCCCTCAATGAAGTACAACAGCAGCTTATTCAGTTCAATCAGGGGATATAAAATTTTATTGATGTATAGTTTCCTAAAAAAGTTTAAGAGATCCAGAGGGAATGGAGAGAGGGTGTTTCCCAACTCTCTGAGCGTAGTCAATCAATGGAGGAAGAATTTAGAACTCATATTTTTCAATTGGAACAATTATACTCAGGAATTCAGTTCTGGGTCAATGAAGTAAAAAAATCTCTGGAAATATGGGTCCTCCTGGGTTAGAAGGACCTTGTGGGCCATCTGGAGGTGTAGGGCCCCGTGGACATCCAGGCGCTGATGGTCACTCAGGATCTTATCAGCACATTAACTCTCTCATGAACATGATGACCCACTTACATGAACAATTCTCTAAGGTGGCCAAAGAATGCAACCTAACCCCTGATGGGGTACCAATTGACCCCCTTTTGACTCTGCAGTCTTTGTCTGATGAATTGATCAATTTGGGAAAGTGGGCCAAGGACACTGATATCTTATCACATGCTTGTGAATCAAAAGGGGAATTGCTCCAAGCAAAAATTGAGACTCTGGAACTCAAGTACAATGCACAACAGGAACAGATTTTTGAGCTATCTTGTGACTAGATGAGAAAGTAGGGCAAGCAGACCTGAATTGACAGATTTACAAAATTTGGATGGAAGCTGTTGGTCCTTACCTCAATTTTCTTCTCAAGCTTCAGATTCTGCCTCATATGTGTCTACTCAATCTGAACAACCTGGAGTGCATGTTTTGACTACCAATGCTCCTCTGAGTTTCAAGCCAGTATTCAAGGACAAATACTCCCCAGGGGAAGGCAGCTTTATCGCCTTTCTATATCTGTATGAAAAGGCATTAAGTGAGGCCACAGATCATCAAAAGATGAATTACTTGCCTAGTTGCCTTACTTGATTGGTTCAATATATTATGGTTCCTCACCTAATGACTTGCTCTACTTGGGCTCAAGTCAAAGAAGCATTGATCAAATAATTTGGAAGTGAGCAGACCCTATTTTTGCAAAAACAGGCCTTTATGGGTATACAGCCCCACCAAAATGAATCTATTAAGGACTTTGCTCATTGTTTCTATCAGGAAGCTCAAACTCTTGTAGCCTGTGGTCAGTTAAACTTGAATGATGCAATAACTGCAGTTCTGTCAGCCTTTACTAGGACGCAAATGCAAGTTTATCTGATCAGTGTCAAAAATAATTTCCAAAGTATTTTGGATATTAAGGAGGCCTTATTGGAGTTGCCCCCTCAATTCTCCAAAAAACCCCAAGTTTATGAGTCTCCTAGACCTAGTCAGCCCGAAGTTACCTCATGCCTGAGAACACTAAAGCGATTTAGTGTAAATACTGTCATTGCTACTTCCATACTGAGGATTGTTGTTTTAAAAAAAACATCTGAGAAAAAGAAAAGAGATAAGACTAATAAGATCCTCCACCTTGATAATGATGTGAGTGCGCAATAAGAGCAGCAAATTTTGATTGAGTATAATAAAGATGAACATTCTTCTTATTCCTTGCCCTCCTTATTAGCCTTATCCTCTCAGTTCAGAAGTTCCATTACCCATATTGACTTCTGAGTGAATCAAGTCAATGCCAAGGTTATCATAGATACTGGACCCCAAGCAAATGTTGTCTCATCCAAATTGGTCAAATGGATCAAATTAACCCCCAATATTTCTCATTATGAAGAATATGGCACCGCTGAACCTCAGAGTACTCAGTCTATTGTAGCTTTTTCATCCCTTCCTCTGAAAATTAGGAAATTAACCTTTACTATCCCAGCTATTGTA
The DNA here is from genome assembly GCA_022478985.1 of Massospora cicadina. Lineage (NCBI taxonomy): Eukaryota > Fungi > Entomophthoromycota > Entomophthoromycetes > Entomophthorales > Entomophthoraceae > Massospora > Massospora cicadina. The sequence continues at coordinate 271,443 of JAKSZP010009207.1, forward strand.
CTTGATAATTTGAGTTATGACCTACTTTTGGGGACTCAATTTTTACAAGAATTTGATGGAATTATCAACTACCCTGACTCGTCGTTGTCTCTCTTGGGGTATTGAGTTCCCTTACTTTTATCTGATCATGCTTCCACTCAACGTCAGTTATGTCTGCTAGAAGGAACTAAAAGGTCTTATTCACTTCAGTATCAGGTTGAAGATCCTCATGTAAAATTACCTCCTACCATGACTGATATTGAAGAGGGAATGCCTATATTTTCTCCTGAGAAATTAGTTACTCCACCAAAATCACAAGTGATCGTTAATACTTCTTTGCACTTTTAGATTCCCAAGGGGCATTTGCTACAAGTACAGGGCACTGTCAATCCTTCTGCCAAAGAACTCTTGCCTTGTCCTGGAATATTGGATTATGCTTATTCAGGCTCTTTATCTGTCTTATTAGCAAACCTTACTGATGTGCCAAAACTGGTAGATTGAGAGCGCCCAATTGCTTATGTCAAGCTGTTACCCTTATCTTGTATCTATGATGTTAAACCCTTTGGGAGTTTACAAGACTTTGGATTGGAGAGTGATTAGGAAATCCTTACTGTGGGACCTGCTATTGGGAAACATCTCTCTAAGGAACAGGAGAAACAAGTGCTTCAATTATTGGATGAATATTACAACGTTTTTGCTAGGCATACTTATGATTTTGAGAAGATGAAAGGTGTAGTGCACACTGTTGAAACTGGTGATCACCTTTCTTATCCGTGCAAAGCCCTATCATAAATCTAAAGTAAAAGAAGCCCAGGCTACTAAGGAGTTGAATCAATTGCTGAAGGCTGGATTATTGAAACCCTTTAATAATCCCTAGGCATCCCCATTGTTGTTGGCTAAGAAAGAAGATGGTTATCATTGAGTTGTGATAGATTATCGTTGATTGAATGCTATTACCTAATGGGACTGTTATCCCTTACCTAGAATTGATAATTCACTTAGATTGTTGGCTAGATCCACCTACTTTTCAGCCATGGACTTAGCTAGTGGATATTGGCAAATTGAGCTGTCTCCAGAAGATCGTGCCAAGTGTGCCCTGATATTGAGTGAAGGGTTGTTTGAACCAACTCACATGCCTCAAAGGCCTAAGCAATGCCCCTGAAACTTTCCAAAGGGCCATGGACAGTATGCTCTGGGATTTAAAGCTTACTTGTGTTCTAGTATATCTTGACAACATTACCATGTTTTCAAAAACCTTTACTGAGCATTTAAACTATTTAAAAGAAGTTTTCAGCTGAATTTGGGGCTCTTCCTTAAAACTTAAGCCCTCCAAGTGCTCATTCTTATAAAATGAAATGGACATCTTAGGACATCAGGTTTCAGCTAAAGGGATTTGACCCCTTGCGGACAAAGTTTAAGCCATCCAACAGATGCCTCCTCCCTCTTCTTTATGGGATATTCAAGTCTTTTTCAGTATGGTTGGGTATTACCAGAAATTTATTCCCAATTTTGCTGATATGGCTGAACCCTTGTTTTATCTATTGCAAAAAGGAGTGTCTTTCTAGTGGGGATCAGCTCAATAACAGTCTTTCAATTCTCTGCATACCGCCTTGATGAAGGCACCTGTTCTAATTCACCCCCAGTTTGATAAGCCTTTCTTTCTACATACAGATGCAAGCAATGTCACTATTGGGGCTATTTTATCTCAGTGTGATGAAGAAAATAAGGATCATCCTGTTGCTTACTATAGCAAAACTTTGTCAAAGGTCAAACAAAATTATAGTGTTACTGAGTGGGAATTTTTGGTGGTAATTTTGGCCATCAAGCATTTTTGGTCCCTTTTATATGGTACCCATTTTACCATTATTACCAACCATTCCTCCTTATGATGGCTGCAGAATATAAAAGATCCTGATGGGAGGTTGGCCCATTGGGCTTTATGATTGCAAAATTACGATTTTTCCATTGTTCATTGCTCAGGAGCTCAGCATCAAAATGTGGATAGGTTATCCCAACTACCTATTCTAACCTTGGAACCAGAAAAAGAAGAACACCTGTATAATCTTATTGGACAACTGGAATTATGGGATTGAGAGACTGAAGAGGATTGAGCCTATCTAAAATCAATTACCAAGGATACTATGATTCAAGATGGATCTTTGTATAAGAAGATCAAGTCTAAGTGGTTGCCCTTCCTACATTCCAACTCCAGGTTCTACGCTGTAATGAAAGGTCATGAACAAGTAGGCCACAGTAGGTTGAAGAAAACTTAAGAATGGTTGAAGACTCAATACTATTGGAACAACATGACCAAGTTCATCTGGGAGACTTTTGACTCATGTCTTACTTGCAAACGTCATGGAACTACCAACCCTACTTATCAACATCAAGTCATTTCCCCAACTAAGGCGTTTGAAGTAGTCAGCATTGATGTTGTAGGGCCTTTTCCTCAAGGAGTGCATGGTCATCATTATATCATTATGGCTGTCAACCATTTGACCAAATGGTTTGAGGCCATTTCAATTGCTACCCCTTCATCTAAGACTACAGCCTTATTCATATATTAGCATATTATTTCCCAACATGAATGTCCAAAGGTCCTTATGTCAGATAATGGGACTAATTTCACCTTGCAGCTTATACAGGAGCTATCAAAATTATTTAACACTACTCAGCGATTTGTTGTCCCATATAATCCATCCACAAATGGGGCCATTGAACGAGTTAATGGAACCTTGGTCTCAATTTTAAGGAAAATGGCCTCAACTGATCTGACTTGAGGGAATTTTTATTTACCTAGTGCCTTGTTTGCTTATTGGATAAGCTATCACCGCATTATCAATATGTCCCCATTTAAGTGTATATATGGCAGGATCCTTCAGTCCCTTCTAGTGTTCAGACTATCCTTGAAGAAAGCATCCCAGAAAATTCCAATTTAGTTATAAGAAATTTGGCTGATGAGATTATCTGCCTCCAAGCTCAAGCAATGAATTCAATTGAAACCACCACTCAAAGAGAGACTCTATAAAGCAATCAACATAAACCAGTCTTACCTGAATATCAGATTAGAGATTATGTTATGTATTATCATTCTCAGACAGGTGGATGGACTGAAAAGCTGGGAACTAATTGATCTGGTCCATATAGATTTAAATTTCAAAAAGGATTAGAATATTCAATTGTTCATACTGATACTGATATTGTGGTAAATCATATTCATCCTAGGACTTTAAAAAGTCATCCTCTACTATGATCAAATCTTGAGGGGGAAGTGTCAGGATTTTACCAAATTTGCATATCTCCAAAAAAATCCCCTTCCTCAATTCCCCTGATATCATCAGAAGGAGCAAGCAATCTATCATAATCTATCAAAGTTAATGATCAATCAGATCCCAATCAACTGATTGAAGATTTGATCACATAGAGATTAATTCACTCTGATAGACTACAAACCATAAAAAAGCCTATAAATGTTTTCTCTTTTTAATAATAAAAATTAGGTTGAGTTTAACCTGTATTTTTTTATTTACTTTATTGCATTTTTGGAGAATCCGCGCAGTGTAACTTTGAGATACAACCTGCCCCATTGGAAGTGTAATTCAAAACTTCTAGACCACCCATTGTGCTTAAGCTCTGAAGTGGTTAATATTTCTCCAATAATTTAGGCCAGATTGCTGTTCAACTGTTCAGCTAGTTTTTTCACTCTTTGATTAGCTTTACCTTCCTAGCATTGGTTGTGTAAGATGACTGCATGGACCTCCTTTAAGGTGCCATCCAATTGGTTTGCCAATAGTTGTTTGACTTAGTTCTGGGCCTCCACAAATTTGACCATTCTGCTAATATCAATGTGCTGTTGAGCTAGGATCTGCATAGTCTGGCAGATAGATGAATGCATATAGCAGGTAAGTATCTTAACTATCTTTGACTGAGTAGCAATATTCTTAGTCACCAAAGATATTGTCATCTCTTGAAACCTGTGATAATTTACATACAAGCAATCTTGATTTTTTTACTCTTAAAAATCCCCAATTGGGCCTCATTGATGGCCTTGGAAGAGAGGCAGTACCTGCAGATTATCTATTCTATGACTTTCTAGACATGTTTTTAGGGTACATTAGCCATCTATCCTAGAGACTTAGAGGCTAACAGCCCTATGAGGACAGGTTTCATGGTGCTAGTGTCACCCTCCTTATTATCTGAACTGCTAAGATGGAAATGGTCTTGACTGGGTTCTCCAAGGTCCATAGGCTGATGAGGGTACTTTTCCCCAAAGCTGATGGCAAAGAAGCTGAAATCTTGACTTATGGTAAATGTTTTTATAGTATTGTTGTAAGTGCCCCCATAGTGAGCACCAGAATGTTGCAATCAGAATTACAACAGAGCAAGGTTTTCACAAGTGAATAGCACTTAATTAGGTTTAACTGTATGAAGACAGAATACTTTTATGTAAATGTATACATATGGTATGATATAAGGTCTTTTACTAAATGTAAATTCTTCAAGAATGCTATAATCTTGTTTGCTACTTCTAGCATTAAAGATCTGTTGAAAAGATGAATTTCTAGTTCTATTAAAATTTATAAGGTCTGGGTGCTATCTTCTCATTAAATTGCATTGCTACATCCCCAGTTTCTAATGTGTGACCCTCCCAATATATACGCTGAGTTATCTGAAATGTACTCTGTGTATTGGCCTTTCTCACATTGCATGAACCATTAATTTCCATCTGTCTTTAGTTTGCTAATAGGTTATTGATAGTAACACAGAGGTTTTGTGTTCATTAGAATAAATGTTGAGTACATCTTCCTTAGAGTATGGCAGATATTGGTCAGCATAAGTGTTTATGGTAAAAATCATCTAAGTAATTCTGATAATTACAATTGGAGGGAATTGAACTGGAATAGGGTGTCAAATATAGCAACGAATCAATAGGAATCAAACTGTAAAAAATAGAGCTTATGTACCAATGTAATATGTAACAATCAAATTTTGGATTAGAAAATATTAGTGGGATGTCTGATGGCAAATTGGTGAAAATTGATCTGCTAAGCAACACAATTGGCAAGGGTGAGGTAGTCTTAAATATTACCCATAATAACAGGAGATGCAGGTGAGGCAGTGGTGAGATCTATAACTTATTAAAGTATTATTATTGAAGTTGATGTCATTTTTTTAGTACTAGATGGTCCCAAGAAGTTGATGTCATATGATTGATCAAACCCAATTCTCAACAACTTGAAAGAAATTATCAGAGGATAATAACTGCTGCTTGACAATTCTGGAATGACTTAGAGTCTCAAAAGATAAAACATATAGTATTACAGGTTGACAACTTGAATGCTTTTATTTGTTACTAGCATTCATTACCTATGCTTTGCTAGGGTGTCTATAGAATTTAAGATATTTAAATTTATTAATTTAGATCTTATATTATAAATAAAGAATAACTACTCAGCCAAATCTAATTGCTCAACCAAATCAACTAAAAACTACCAAACACTCAGGAAAACTAACTGAACTTATCAAATCAACCAATAATCAAACACCCCTCAAAACTAAACTGTGTCCTATCAATTTGACTAAAATCCATCAACCACTTTGACAAAAAAAATAAACCTATCAAATCAACCAAACAACACCAAACTGCTACATGAAACATTTCTCTATATTTAAAATTATTGTGTATATGACATATCTTCCAAACTACTAAATCAATTCTACTTAACTTGCCAAAAGTATTTAATAATCAGGGAAACTAAATTAATCTGGTTGTTTAAAATTATATAAACCTAACATTCAGATACCCATGCTTCATTACAGTATTTAAAGTTTATCAGATGATAAACTCATACTGACATTGCCTAGAGGCTATGCCAGTGTTACTCTCAAGCCACTCAGACTAACAGCTTTGCTGTTGCCCTTGTCACTGGTGAGCTGATATCCTAACTTTACTTAATCTACTTAAAATCCTAATACTGATTTTTATTTAGTTTTGGGTGAGCAATTGGGTAAATTATTTGATAATATTTGTCAATTCTTACCCACTTGCCAAATCAATTTAACATATCAGACTTGATTAGTTTCAGATTTGATAATATTTGCCAATTCTTGCCCACTCACCCAAGTAGACTAAACTTATCAGACTCAAAGGTTTCATTTGTCAGTCAGTCAGTGAATGTGTTTTATTGAGTAGATAATAATACTCAAAAAATTAAAAGGAGCACAAAGTTAGTTAATCTAAGTCAAGTCAACATTTTGTTACTGCTGTTAAATGAGAGGAGTATGATCATAAGTCCTTAAACCACCCACAATATTTTGATAATAAGAACAATATTTATTACTCCTTAAAAATGTTTTCAACTGTGACCAGCTCCAACATACAGTTGCTGAACACTTGGGTTTGCATGCTGCCTGTTCTGAGTTTAACCTTTGGTACAAGAACTATTTTTTGATCAATACTTCCCCTATCTCTCTTGGCAGATCTTACTCCCACATTCTCAGAATGGTGGTGCCTTGAGGCCTTTGGATGATGTTTTGGGTACTTGAGTATCTGCAATGGAAGCCAGGCTTTTCCCTGGCACACTGGTCCTTTGACAAATACATTAGTAAGTTGTATCTATAAACTATAATGTCAAACCTTTTATAATGAGGGAGACCTTTCATGCTAAGAAAATAATATTAATAATGTGAGAACCATACAATTTTGGGGAGGCAACATAGCTAAAAAACACTATTCTACTGTTAGAGTTAGAGCTTTACACCTTATTATATACCATGATTTGACTTTTGCAAAAGAATAGGCTGCGTGGCAGGGGAATAGATAGAATGTTATGTCCATCTTAAGGTAAAAAGCCATTAATATTATAGGCATCTTATAGCATGCTATATTTTTGGCTGTTATTTTGAAAAAGAAATTTTTACCACTGTCTTTAGGCTATGATGATAGTCAATCATTATATTTATTTTAACATCAAAATATAAAGATCAAGATATTATATGAAAGTATTTCTTGTATAGAGACTCTGGCAGTAAAGGTATATAGAAAGTAAATAAAGCTAGGTTACCAGATAAATAAAAAAATCAAATTAAAAAGCATTAGATGAGCACTACATGCATTTAGGATGGAAACATTTTTGATTCTTAAAAAATGATAATGGTTATAAACTAAAATTTTACTCATCTGTGCTATATAAATGTATTTAATATCTTATATTTGTTGCAAATGATACTAACTCATATAAAGATAATTTATTGAAGCATTAAATAAACCCATATTAAACCTAAAAGGGTAAAATATTAGTATTAAAGTGCTGAACAATATTGGAAAAGTTATAGAGTGCTATTTTAACTAAAGGATTTGTTTTACACAGATTTATGATTAGAATAAACCTTAATTATACCAATTGGTATTTAATCTATAATAATTTTTTATATAACTTGCTAACATGAAATAATAGACAATACCATCACAATTGATAATAATCTTTCTGCCTATCATACTTAATGCATCAAATAACGATGGGACTTGATTAAGTACCTTTATATTCTGAAGTAACTTTTTTCTTACTGTGTCTATCTTTATGTTAGCCTGCCATAAATAAGATACTATCACTTAAAATAAAATCATGAATAAATAAGAAATTGGCATATTAAAGTTGTTTGAAACTATTTGTTAAAAAATAAATAACTTATTTATTGCAATATAGAATATAAAATGATACTTTGCTATATAAATCTCAACCATACAAACATTTTGGGTTTAATGTAAAACATCAGGTTTTAGTTGTTTTTAATTATTTACATGTTTTTATCAAGCTTTTATGGGCTTGGATTAACCACTAAAGTTAACGCCTGCTTGTCGCTTACATGCGGATAGCATAGTACCTAAATTTAATTAAAACAAGCTTAATGAAAAGTTTTGCCTTGTTATATTAGTTTACTTTTTTACATTATTTGAAATGGCTTACAAACATGTTTAATCGCTGTTAAAAAAGATGAAATATAGTACCTATTATCTAATTTAATATAAATTGTAAAGCAAAGAGTAAAATAATAATGAAGCAAAGATTATTCTATACCAAAAAATACTCCTATTTACATCAGTGTCTTGTTATTATCTTTTTATTTATAAATTCTATAAATCGAAAAATTTAAGTTTATATTAGTTTTTATTTGAAGGTATTAATTAAATTGTCAAAACGCAACTAAAGATTTTATTTACATAGATCATTCAGCAAAGTTATATTCTTGGCTTGTTTTACTAGTACAAACCAAGATTAAATTTAATGATTCAATTCTATAATTAGTATACTCGTGTTTTAAAATTTTGTATTACCAACTTACATTTTTTTAATGAGCCGTGTCATGCGTAACAATTATAGCCATTTAGGTATATTTTAGTTGAGGTAGAATAAGCAATTTGAAAAGTATATTTTTATATCAAACAACTGCTCTGTTGTAATTTATTCAATGCATAAAAATTATAAATTTTTCAATAAAGGTTAGTTTTATGCAAATATTTTCTATCGTGTCTAAATTATATAGCTTGCACTTTTAGCTTTGATTATGAAAGCTTATTGGACTAAAATAAAACTTATTAAGTATATTAGTAAATACTCGCTTAAAGATCTGAACGTTAAAAATAGTAGATGATCAATTTTGAAATTATTTAACGCGTGGTCGCCCTCATTTATTTGGGGCCAACTAGCATTAAAGAAATCAAACTTATTTAATTTCATAATACGTATTTTATTTTTATTAAAAGTACAAAAAGGTTAGCAAAATGTCAAAAAAAAACCAAAAACAATTTTTCAAAAACATTATAGTTTAAGCAAACATGCGTTATGGTATTTTAAATATTGCAAATGTTATCTAAAAAACTGCATCGGCTAAGCATTAATGATAAGAGATAAATATAGCACCATGTAAAATAAAGTATTTTAGTATCACGTTTACAATTTATATATAAGTAGAATTTATGCATGAACTTAACATACTTTTGAAAAAAGGTTAGCAGATCAGTTTGTAAGAGGAATTCAACGAAAGTTGAACTCACGCCCTATTTTCTTATTCTTTTATTCAAAGAGTCATCCAACAAGAATAAACGCTAACTTATCGACTCTAGGGCTTGTTACCGGTAGGAGCAGGATTCATCTATTTTTGAGTTATTGAATAAATTTCTTTTCTTACTCTTCTCTTGCCACCTGGAGCAGCGGTGACATTAACAAAGCGACGAAGATATTGCTCCCTCTTCTTAGCACGGCCTGAAACATTAACTACATTAAACAAAAAATATACCAGTTTTTTTCTTAGGCTTTTCTTGTTTCTCAACTTTAGGGGTTTGAGACTTGACTTTACCGGCACGAGCCAAAGATCCGTGTACTTTGCCCTACACAATAAGTATATCTTTAACTTAATAGTAAACCATATTGATATAATTGGGTAGTGAAGAAAGAAATGTATTAGGAAAAATGGTCCTTATTCAGGCAGCTTGCTCTTGATCAGATTCATTATTTTGGCGTAATATCGTGCTAGTTGATATTTTGATTCGCTAAACTTAAGATTGGTAAGGTTCCTTATGTTGATGCACGTTTAACTCAAGCGACTAAAATCGATTCAAAGATTGTATTCTAAATTAGCTGATTTTCCAGCTTTTTCGACTTATTATTTACTAAGCGATATAAATTGTTTATTTTAGCTTTTATATTGTAGATAGCTATCGATAAGAGGTTTACAAAAAGCTAAATATGTCGAATCAATTGAATAACCATCAAACTACTCAGCTAAAACCATTGAACCTATCGAATCAACCAAAAACCACTAAATAATCGACCAAAACTAATTGAATCTACCGAATCACATAAAAACCACTAATCACTCAACCTAAACTAGTTGAACTTATCAAATCAAACAAAACCGCTTGACAAAACTGATGAACCTATCACCTCGACCAAATCACTACCCGCTTACTCAAACCCATCGAGCCTATTGAATTGCCCAAATAGCCATCAAACCATTTGGTAAAACTATTGAACCTATCGAATTAACCAAATAATCCAAAGTTGCTCAGCTGAAATGATATACTGATCTCATTAAATTTTTGATTTTTATAAAGTTTTTTATATCTTAAAAATTAACTTTTATTTATATTGTTATGATGATCAAGAGAAAAAGCCCAGCATTGTTTTGGTTATCCTAATTCATAAAGTATTTGTGCCAAAAGTTTAGTTATATTTAGTTCATATTTGTTTAGGAGATGTATCACATATATACTAGGAAGAGCCCCACAGGTGGGATGGAAAATCACTGAATTTTATCTCATCATCCCTCAGGGTTATGACATGAAAAGAACCAACTCAGAAGACTCAAAGCTGTAGGAAATTGGAGGGGAGCAGAAGCACTCTGCAAGCTGGTGGGAGAACCTTTCAGAAATGAGAATCAGCATGAGTTTTCATGGTTAGTGACATAATTGTTGGGACAGATTGTGGCAATAAGACTGAGCAGAGTAAGGCCAAGAGTACCAAGTTAGAATACATGCCTGACCTGAAGCACACTTTAGACCAATGCTGGGTAAGGGCAAAATATGCCCAGGTTGGTTCTAGGGGTACACATGTTGGCCAGATAGAAGTTACATCCATGGCACTGAAATGCACCAGCTATTTTCTTAATTACAATAGTTATTGTATTTTCTTGGAGAATGAGGCTTTGAGTACCATTTGATTTATGATATTGCCAAATCTGCCAGAATTCAACTTCAGTCAAACACTTGAGTGCCAGCCTACTTGTGCTATAGCATAATGATGGATGGTAAGTTGTAATTATTAGTTATAATGAGTGCAGTGCCTTGACTGATAGAAAATAGTTCCCCCAATTCCTTTAAAGTAGTTTTGTTGTGACCAACCTTCTTTGTTGAATGACTTGTTTTGTAAAGCCCTATTTGTTTTCTTATGATATGAATCCTTGTTTTGACCTCTTTGCTTGCCTCCTCAAGGTGGTCTCAAATAATATGTCACTTTATTCTTTCCATATTATATATATGGATTCTATTCCCCCTCTGGTGGATCCTGGACCTTTTCAATTGTAGCACCAAAGAACCTAGACTCTGATCTGAACTTGATGATAGACTTCTTCCTAGGGTCTAACTATGATTTAGCATTTTTAATGTATTTAGTGATTTATATAATTCTGCATACCCTCACCCCATGGTCTTTGGATACTGGCACCCTTTGTGGTGTCCTAATTTCACTGTTGTTAGTGAGTTATTCCCTGGCTGTGTGGTTGAGCATTACCCACCACCTCTCAGGGAATAAGAGAGTTACAGACAATTTCTTGACATTAGTCAGTCAAATTTTCTACTATTTGTTAATATGAATTCTCCAAGTAGAGCTTTCTCAAAAATCAACTGGGTGCATTGGCCATTTGTCATGGTCTCTATGCTGCTTAACACTGTAACAGATCAGGAGGCACCTGATCTGTACATTGCTTAAAATTAGGTGGCGTTTGATCTGAATGTTGCTTTAATCCAAAGGGCCTCAAACTTGGGGAAGTCAGAGCTAGTGAAATTTGACATCCTAAAACCAAAATGCATCCATAAAATGACGTCAGGTTTACACATGGCGTGGATGATGGTCTGGTGGGATGTGGAGTCTTTGCAAGTGATGTGCTGGATGGTGTTCAAGAGAGCCTAGCATAGGAGGGAGCTTACTCAATGCTTGCAGAGCACTATTTATTGTAGGATGTTGTGGCCCTGAAGAGTCATTTGCATATTCTACAAAAACTAGAAAATCAAATAAAAAGGATTGCTTGCTAATAAAGAAATATTATTTTATTAGGAATTATAAAAGTATAAAATTGGAATCATGAGCTCAACCAGTGAGCTTGGCATGGTGTTTTTGTTCTCAGTCCTTTCTTGGTCCCAGACTGTAACGCACTGGCTCCTTCCAGTGAGCTTTAAATAAATTGGGAAGCAGGGCTCAAGTCAATGACCAAAAGGCAGACAAGGTCCCTGAGACCATTCTCCTAGTGCGTGTGCTACAGGAGCCATGGATAAACACCCATTGAAGGACAGTTGCAAGTATGCTTACCTCAAGAAAAATGCCCTGACTCCAAGACAAGGTGTATAGGGAGGCGATAGCCTTCCAAATCTCGCTCTCAAGTCCAACTCCTGTTTGTATAGGCCAAACATGGCCGCTGTTAGACTAAATAATCAATATAAACCTCAGAAGACAGTAATAAAATAGATATGGATTAGGAACGGCTTTATCTGATATTTAGGCAAGTTGATAGAAAATGGAACTATAGGAATCTCACATTCTCAAGTCCTATCTCTTATAGCTCTCTGCTGCAAGAATAGATCAAGCTCATTTGCCATGCCTGACGTTATGTCTTTTAAAACATGCCATAAGCAAACCCCAATTGTTTTAGGCTGGATTGAATTCTGTAGTGGCTGAACCATTATATCCAAGAATCGTTCCAATTCTGATTTGAATCCACCTTTAACCTAGTTACCACCCACTTCAAAACCATTTGATTCAACCCCAGGCCTGATGAAACATCTAACCATCGTCCTTCCCCAGTCTTAGTCTCAACATGGGGTCTAGCCAAGACTAATGCTCTCTCACTCCCTCTATCTTCCACACCAGCCTGTCCTGTCTTATCAAAGATCAGGGCAATGTGATGTTGAGGATAAACTTCAACCGTCACATCACCCCCCCTAGACAAGAAGAACTCTTGGATCTTCTCAGGACACCGAGCACAATCTCTGGATGCCTACCATGTAGCCTTCTAACTGGATGACCTTTCTACTGGACCAAAAATGACCTATGACCCCGCAACACCTTTGTGTCCAGGATCTCCTCCACCTCATACTCCTCAGGCCCCCCTTCAGCTGAAAACAGAGGGGAGGCCTTCTCAGATGGCCGCCCTAAAAATGGTTTGAGCTGTGACACATGCAACACTGGATGAGCCTGTGACCCCTCTGGCAACTTCAGCTCAAACGCCACCTCATTCACCGCCTTCACTATTGGATATGGGCCTAACGCCACTGGCCCCAACTTCTGGCTCCTCACAGGTATGGCATAGTTCTGAGAATTTACTAAGACCCAATCACCCTTCTTGAAAACGCTCCCATCTGACCAATGCATATCTGCTTTCCTCTTCTGACCTGCAACAGCTGCCTCTAGATTCCTTCTCAAGAGCCTCAAGGTATCTCAAGTCTCACGTGACAGCTCATCTGCTGCTGGATTATGACCCTGCTCCCAAGGCCCCATACCTTCTGGGTGCTGACCATGGTTTGCGAAAAATGGGGTCATTCCTGTGAAAGAATGCTTGTGGTTGTTATATGCAAATTGCGCCAACTTCACCCAACTCTTTTCCAATCATCCTGCCGCCCTGAGACATAGCATCTCAAATACTGTTCCAATATTTGATTTACCCTCTCATTTTGGCCATCTGATTGGGGATGGTAAGCTGATGAACGGGAGGCCTTTATCTTCAAGTTTCCTAACAGATATAACCAGAACTGAGATGTGAACTGTGGACCTCAGTATGACACAATCTCCTCTGGTACCCCATGTCAGAAAAAACCTCATTCATAAAGATCTGACCTGCTACCTTTGCAGAGATGGTTGACCAATAAGGGAAAAACTCTGCATACTTTGTCAGGCAATCCACCACAACTATAAGGGCGTCCATCCCCTGGGACTTGGGCAACCCTGCGATAAAGTCCACACTCACAGAGGCCCATGGCCTAGATGGAATATGAAGCGGCTTCAATTTTCCTTCTGGCGCCATATGGCGAGACTTTGACCTGGCACACACCACACATCGCTCCACATACTTCTGTACTGCAGCACCCACTCCCCTTCATGAATACTGGTGACAAACTAACTCCAGTGTCTTCTCCCTGCCTGGATGTCCAGCCAAAGGATGATCATGGTTAGCTGCTAACACCTCCTGCTGCAAACTCATCACTGGAACACAGATCCTTCCTTCATGCCAAATAAGACCTCCATGGACTGAGAACCCCACATGTTTCTTGCTCGCCTCCCCTTCTCTTGTCTCATCCAAGATCCGCTGGCCAAACTCACTCCTCCGCTGGGAAGTCCAAATTCTTCCTGAGATTCCTTCTCTACAACTTCAGATCAGTGCAAACAAACTTAATGGCAACATTGTAGCGGTGTTAAACTTTCTCAACTCCTCCTCAGTGAACACAAACCCTGAATCATGACTCAGCAAATCTGAAAAGATATTCTGTTTTCCTGGATTGTACTCAATCCTTAAGTCATACTGAACCAAATCTAAGTGCCACCAGACCTGTCTCTGATTCATCAGACATGGGGACTTATAATATTTTAAGGCTCGATGATCAGTCTGGATCAAAACTGGATGCCTGGAGTACAACAGGTGGTGTTGCCACTCCCCTAGTGCCGCCACTATTGCCAAAAGTTCCTTGTTGTAGACTGTGTAATTTGTCTCAGCAGGCGCCATCTTCCTGCTGAAGTAACAGACAGGGTGCTCAACCCCATCTTTACCCTCCTGCAATAGCACCGCTCCAAGTGCAAAGTTTGACGCATCTGTCTCTACTACAAACGGTCTGTTGGGGTCAGGATGGGCCAGAACTGGGGCTGTCAACAAACTAGTCTTCACCCACTGGAAAGCCCTTTCCTCAGTCTCCCCCAAACAAAAGGTACATTTCCAGTCAACCTTGTCAGTGGCACAACCCACTCAGCTAAATTCTTGGAGAACCTCCTTACAAAGTTTACTACTCCCAAAAACTCTGCACTTCAGTCCGATTCCTTGGGGCTTTCATTCCTTCACTGCTCGCAGTTTATCAGGACATATTGCTAACCCCCCTGGAAAACCACATTTTTCAGGAAAGACAACGAGTCCTTATTAAACTCACACTTGGATGGCTTCAACTTCAGGCCCGCCTGGCTTACCACCTCCAGAACACTCCTTACATCCCTCATGTGATCTTGCATTGACCTGGAAAATATCAGAAAATCCATATAGGCAACGCAACACCTACCCGCCAAATCCCCCAACACACAATCAATCACGCGTTGGAAAACTGTGGGGGCATTATGCAGCCCAAATGGCATAACCCAATACTCAAAATTCCCCAAGCGACACTTGAATGTGGTATAATTATGGTGCTCTGGCTGCACTGGAATCTGATTGAACGCGTCAACCAGATCCAATTAGTGAACACCACACACCCCAAGATCATAGGTAGAATGTCTTACAGGAGTGGCATTGGATAAGAGTCAGGCTCTGTCACTGCAACGAGGCGCCAGAAATCTACACAAGGATGTAGCTCCCCACTCGCCTTTGGCACCAGCAACACTGGTGAAACCACAGACAATTTGGACGGCACAATCAAACTCAAACCTAACATCTTATGGATATATTCATCAAGAGCCTCCTGAGCGCGGGGATTCAATGGATAAACTAAACATCCCCTTGGCAACTCAGAGCCCTCTTTGAACCGGAAACTAAATGTAAAGTCCCCTGTAGACGGGAAGGGTGCCTCACACTTGGGTTCAAACACTGATGCAAACTCCTGGTACTCCTCTGGCAAACCCTCCAATGTCAAGACTGAAGATATTCCCCCCATTCATTTCACTGATGACCCCTGGGACTGGAACTCACACTCCCACACATCTGAGCCTTCAGGCGACAAGAGCACTTTCCCCTTCATCATATCAAATTGCGGATGGAATTGATGCCACCACCTCATCTCTAGTACCACTGGGTGAGGCAAGTGAGCCACAGCATGAAATTCTTCTTCAAACTCATCTGAGCCTTGTCTCAACATGATCTTAGCCTGAACCTTCCAAACCGCAGTCCTCTTGGTGACATCCACCAACAACACAAATACATCCTCCTGCAATGGTAATCCACATCTTCTTGCCCACTCCTCATCCACATAATTCTTATCAGCCCCAGTGTCCACCAGGGCCAGGACCTTTCCACACTCCTTCTTTATAGAACCTTCCCGCACTTCTACAGGTAGAAATAAATAATAATAAAGTGAAGAAAGCGATTTATTCTGGGACACTGGCTTCACTGGCTCCTTGCGGAAGTTATAAGGAGCATTCTTCTTCTTTGGGGCCTCAGGGACTTGAGCGGGGCCTCAACCATTGCTGCCCCCAGCAATTTGCCGCCCTCCCAAGACTCCCCCTGACCATTTCCTTCCTCTTCCAAATACCTGAACCCCTTTTTACTAGACACAGGCTCTGAACTTTCTCGTCTCATTGCCTCCTTCCCATAGAAACCACTTGGGAACTTCATAAACTCCTGGCGAGCCTGGGCCAAGGCCACCTGACGCTCCACCTTCAAGGCCAAGGCCACCTCTTCCTCCAACGTAGCTGCAGGCTGCACTGCTGCCATCACCAATAACAAATCAGCCTGCAAGTTCTGACGGAACATGCAAGGAAGCTGGGACTCAGATGCCTAGGCTGCTTTAGCCAGTGCCTGGAACATCTGACCATAATTTTCTACAGACTTCCTCCCCTGATTGCACTGCAGTAAAGCTGACCAAGCTGAATCTTGTAACTCATCTGGACATGCTGCTCAGTCAATCAAGTTTAAACACTTCTCTGCTGAGTCAGGCAGCCCCGCCTGCTGCTCCAAAAGTTC
The DNA here is from genome assembly GCA_022478985.1 of Massospora cicadina. Taxonomy (NCBI): domain Eukaryota; kingdom Fungi; phylum Entomophthoromycota; class Entomophthoromycetes; order Entomophthorales; family Entomophthoraceae; genus Massospora; species Massospora cicadina. The sequence goes on from JAKSZP010009207.1 coordinate 288,063, forward strand.
ATGTACCCAGTTTGAAAGCTTTACGGGCAAGGTCATCAAAACTTTCTTCAACTGTAAAGCAAACGAGTCCTTACCCCCTGAAGTCTTTGTCAACCGCCATTGGAACTGTACCTAGCTAAATTTCTGATGGATCAGCTCCAACTCCTCTGAGCTTAGCATTGATGGAATTTTCCCTCCAGTCTTCACTGGTCCTACCACTTTCCCACCACACTGGGACACACACTCAAGCACTTGGTATACCTCATGAAGCAGAAACACTGTGGAGAATATCACCATTAGAAGCGTCACGGTACGGTGATATCACACAGGGAACACAACTGCTTTTGGCTCCACTTTTGCTTGCCACTACAATGACAGGAAAGTAAATGAGTTCCGTTTAATGTAATGCACTGGCTCCTTCCAGTGAGCCTTAAATAAATTGGGAAGCAGGGCCCAAGTCAATGACCAAAAGGCAGACAAGGTCCCTGAGACCATTCTCCTAGTGCGTGTGCTACAGGAGCCACGGATAAACACCCATTGAAGGACAGTTGCAAGTATGCTTACCTCAAGAAAAATGCCCTGACTCCAAGACAAGGTGTATAGGGAGGCGATAGCCTTCCAAATCTCGCTCTCAAGTCCAACTCCTGTTTGTATAGGCCAAACATGGCCGCTGTTAGACTATATAATCAATATAAACCTCAGAAGACAGTAATAAAATAGATATGGATTAGGAACGGCTTTATCTGATATTTAGGCAAGTTGATAGAAAATGGAACTATAGAATCTCACATTCTCAAGTCCTATCTCTTATAGCTCTCTGCTGCAAGAATAGATCAAGCTCATTTGCCATGCCTGACGGTATGTCTTTTAAAACATGCCATAAGCAAACCCCAATTGTTTTAGGCTGGATTGAATTCTGTAGTGGCTGAACCATCATATCCAAGAATCGTTCCAATTCTGATTTGAATCCACCTTTAACCTAGTTACCACCCACTTCAAAACCATTTGATTCAACCCCAGGCCTGATGAAACATCTAACCATCGTCCTTCCCCAGTCTTAGTCTCAACATGGGGTCTAGCCAAGACTAATGCTCTCTCACTCCCTCTATCTTCCACACCAACCTGTCCTGTCTTATCAAAGATCAGGGCAATGTGATGTTAAGGATAAACTTCAACCGTCACACAGACCCTGCTATTGATGTGCAGCGTCATGGGGACAGTGATGCGGGAATATGTGGCAATGATGAAGCATGGCAGAAGGGTTTAGGGATGTGCTTCAGTGGGCCTGTCCCTAGTATGGTCAGTAACATGGCTCTTACTTCCCAATTCATTTGTAGCATATTGGCGCAAACCTGCCTGTTACATTAAATGCAACTCAAATACATTTTTTCAGTTTTGTGGGGCCCCAAGAAGAGGTGGTGGCACCAGGAGGGGAGGAATGGTATCACCATGTGTTGACAGTGGTGATGGTGAGTTTCTCACTAACATCTGTAATAAGAGAGGTGGTTCAAGTATGTGGCACAAGTCCTGTGAAGATGGAGGAGAGCCATGGAGGATCTACATCTCCAAAAAATTGAGTGGCATTGCCCATGAAAGCTTTGGAAAAGATTTATCAAGTGGTGTTGTGGATTCATTTTCAGGTGCAATTGGCTCAAGAGATGGGAGGGGAGACCCCTTTCTTGCTGCAGATTGCACAAATTGTGGAGGCACTACCCTCAGATCTGGCAGGGTGGGTGCAAGAGTTGATTGAGGAGCAAGGTCACCTCCCAGGATCCATGGATGAGTGTGTCAATTGGATCGAGTGAGCTGCCTGTCTGGATGAGGCACAGGATGAGGCGTGGTCAGCTCTGCTGACAGTGTGTCAGGGGTAAGGATCAGTTGAAAAATATAGGCGGATTTTTTGCCCATTGGTGAAAGTAGCACAAGTCTTAGATTTGCAATCATCATGAGTGTTTTGACATGGGCTGCAAGTGAATATGTTAGCCACTATGGTGGCTGCTAAAGTTCAGAGTACGTTGGTGGAAGAAATTGCATTGGCGGTGCAGGTTATGAAACAGTTGTCCTTGGCATAAAATGGCGGGAGAATTCTATGTCTCAAGGAAGGGGACAGTCACCTTCAGTGGCTCATAGAGGTCAAAGAGGTTAGCAGGGATCACCCAGGAATTTTGGAAATATCCATGGAGGGTTCTGCCAGGGAAACGGTGAGGAGTTGGGAAGAACAGGAGGTCAGGGACCTGGGAAGAGTTATAGTCCTAGACCTACCTTACCTGCAAATTCGCAATATGAGAATGCTTTAAACATTAAATCTACTTCTTTGCTTTATCCTCAGTTACTCATTATGGTGGAGTTATATTTGCAAGGTTGGATGGAGAAGGTGTTGGCCTTGGTGAATATAGGGGCTGAGGAAAACTATGTGGAATTCACCCTAGAAGAACGTTTGAAGTTGGAAATGAAGAGGGATACTGAGGTGGTGCTCGCCAATGTGTTGAGGAGAGCTCCCTCACGGTGTTTAGAGCCTTTGGTAGTTGTTTGGAAGAACCGTTTTGGTTCAAAGAGGGCTTTTGTGCAATCAGAAATCTGGCCCATCCTGTGGTGTTGGAGATGCGATGGTGGCATCATTTCTAGCCCCAGGTTGATTTGCCATTTAATACAATTACTTTGAATCTGCAGATGGAGCCTCAGATGATATGGAAGATGGAGGTTGGGAGCGATGTTCTGAGTGGACGCAGGAACTTGGGTGGAATGCAGGAGGTAGAGTTACTGGCCAAATATAGTGACTTTGTGGGTGTATTTGGTCCTATCAGAAACTTGCCTTTTTCCTACAGGTTCTTTTGCATTTTCATTCTGGTTCAAGGAGGGGTGGAGCTTTCCAAGGAATGTCCAGTATACCTTCTTAATGAACTAGTGAAAGAAGCGTTGGAAGGCCATGTGAAATCTATGTTAAAAAAGGTTTGATCAAACCTTCTAAGTCACCTGTGGTGTCTCCAGTTCTACTAGTGCCAAAAGCAAGTGGCGAACTATGCCCATGCATGAATTTCCAACATCTTAACATGGTCACTGAGCCTGATCTGTATCCAATGTTTTTGTTGGAGGATATTCTCCTAATGGTTATCCGATGCACCATTGTTACAAAGCTTGACTTTGCGGATGCATTCAATCAGGTACTGGTGAGACCAGAACATCAGCAATACACAGCGTTTAAGTGTCACCTGGGGGTGTATCAGTATTGTGTGATGCCGTTCGTTCTTAGGAATTCTCTGGTGGTGTTCCAGAAGATGATTGACCATTTCCTTGGAGGGATGATTGGTTAATGCTGTGCCACCTATATGGATGATATCTTAGGCTTTTCGCGGTCCCAAGAGGATCATGTCCAAGATGTCCAGGAAGTTCTGTGGGAAAATAGCTGGATGGGTCTGAGATTGAAACCTTCCAAGTGTAAATTTAATTGAAGCTTGGTGAACTTTCTAGATAACGTAGTTTTCCAGACTGGATTGGGGTATGTCCAGATAAACTGCGCAGGTTATGAGCATGGAAGGCCCCAACTGATCAAATGGGGGTGCAGAGTTTTTTGGGAACAATGAAAATCCTACGTTGGTTTGTGAAGAATCTATCCCAAATGGCCTTACCTCTCATGAATCTAAAGTGGGAGGTTACATTTGTGTGGGGAAGGAAAGAGGAGAAGGCATTCAAATTACTGAAGAATAAGTTACTTACCACGCCTGTATTAGCCCATCCAGATCCTAGGAGGCCATTTGTGGTGGAAAATGATGCCTCAAATTATGCCATAGGTGCAGTGTTGCTTCAAGAGGGGGAAGACGGGCTGGAACACCCCATGTGTTACTTTAGCCGCAAAATGCTCCTTGCCAAAATGATTTATCCAATATATGATAAGGAACTGCTGGAAGTGATGGCGGCCTTGCAGGAATGGCAGCACCACCTGCTCTATGCCAATACCCTTTTGTTATTTTAAAAGACCATAAAGCATTAAATTGTTATTGTGAACCCAGGAAGATGAACCAGCGGCAAGCCAGATGGCATGTTGATCTAGTCCAATATAGCTTCCAGGTAGAGTAAAGGCCAGGATTGTCAAATGTCCTAGCAGACTGGTTGAGTTGAGATGAGGACTTAGTGTATAAGAAGGAGGAATTGGAGGAGTTCAATACAGCCACAATGTTTTGACCAAACCAATTTGCGATGATTGAGGGTGGGGAAAGTAAGTTGGGCGAGGAAGTCCACCAGAAGCAAATAAGGTCAGAATTCAGCCAGCGACTGAAAGCCAAGATGAAGGAGGGACGGCCTCATGAGTGCCATAGGGCCTTCATGAAGAGGTATGGGGTGTTATACCACAATTCTTGCGTATAGGTGCCTGACTCATCATTACAACAGAAGGTAATATGGGTCTCTCATGATCATCTGTTGGAAGGTCATCTGAGAGTGGAGAAGATGTTGGAGTTGGTGCAATGGGACTATTTGTGGCTGGGTCTGCGTAGGGATGTCAAGAAGTGTGTGGGGAGAGTCTGGTATGCATGAAAGCAAAGCCCTCAAGGGAACTGTCATTGGGTAAGTTAAACTCACTGCAGATACCACATGTGCCATGGGCTCTATTAGCATCAATTTTATAATGGGTCTTCCAAAGGTGCAATGGAAGGATGCATTTATGGTAGTTGTGGATAGACTGACTAATACCTTGAGTTTTTCCCATAAACTGGAAGTTTTTTGGCAAAAGATTCGGTGAGGATCTTCATTGATGAAGTGTTCTCCAGGCATGGCTTATCTGAGGAAATCATTTGGACCATGTTCCACAATTTGTCTCAAAAGTCTGGTCAAGTTTGCTGAGGAATTTGGAAATCAGGCCTGGTCAATTCTTGGCGTACCATCCTCAATCTGATGGACAAATGGAGAGGGTGAATCAGATACTTGAGCAGTATCTCTGGTATTACGTTTCCAATCAGCAGGATGACTGGGCTTCATGGTGTCATGGAAACGGCAGAAGAAGTTTAGACCAACCTGCCAGTTAGGATGTGTAAGCACCCAAAAAGCAAGCCAGAATGCCACAGGCATTGCCGCCTGAATGATGTTGTATGGAGCTGGGCATTGGGAAACAATAAATCGTTGGTGGAGGACAATGGTAAAGAGCACCCTGAGGATGAACCAAATTGAGGCCATCCCAGACCCTGGAGGTCTCGCTGCAGGGGGTGGTACCACATGTATGGTTTCTTTAAGGTCACTGATATTCAGGGTTAAATCAACTGGGGAGACAAGGGGGAAGATCCTTGCCTGAAGATGGTGGATGTATGGTTACAAGATCCCAGTGTATTGTTGGCGAAAGTTCATAATGACAGGGTTAAATTGCCAGAAGTATCTAGCTCGCTAAATCCAGTTTATGACAGTAGGGATACTTGTGACCATTAGTACTGGTAGTGCCCATCTGATATATGGGCCGACAGGCCACCAGAGAAAAGCCATTGGGAATGCGGCCAGAAGGATATCAATAAATTAAAAACTGATAGTTTTGGGAGGCAAAATTTTATTGTAAAGGAAAGGAAGAAAATTGACCAACAATTTTCTCAGTACGATGCAACTGATTTAATAGTGGTCAATTGATGTGGGGACAAGCCAGGATTAAGACCCTCAATTTCAACCTAACTGGCGAATTATTTGGGAATGGGGGCAGATAAGTTCACTGAGAACTGACATCAAAGGATTTGGTGGCAGACTGAGTCACTGTCAGTTTGACCTTGAATGCCTGAACTGAGGCTTGACTACGTTTATGACGGTTGGCACAACAGCGTTTGGCCTGACGAGCAGTGGGAATCCCCCAAGGCCACCCCACATAGGGGAGGTCCCAACTGGTTGGGAATGGGTTTGGGATGCCCAACCCACCCATGCCCAGTTGCTGGGACGTTTGTTCAGTCAAAAGTGTTGCATTGGCTGCAACACCCGACTTGCCAACAGGGTGCTTTGAACCCTCATCAATGGTGTCTGATGCTACTACCTGCATGTCAGGGATCATCTCTGATGATTTTGGGAGGGGTTAATTTTGCAATCATGGTGTTAGCCAAATCAAAACCCTTGGCAATTCTGACTGATAGATCAGTCTTCATCCCTTTTTGACTATATGGGATCCAATTATCAGGCATGTTCCCATTCAATTTCACACCAAATGAATTCATTTCAATGATCTTGGTGCAAATTTTCCCGATCAAATGTACTAGTTCTGCTGAGGTGAAGGTGGGCACTGGAGGAGGAATTTGAAAGGGGGAGGGCTGTTACCCAACTCTCATCTACCATGTGGGTGAGGTCGCTCTGGGTGATGAGGGGTACTGCCACCCTCTTTGGTACCTTCTTACTCAGAAAAAGGAAAAGGGCCTGATCTATGCACAGGGGACGTTCCCCTGGGACTTACACATGGGTTCAGATGGCCCAGTTTGCTTATAACAATCATTGTTAATCTTCAATGGAAATGGCACCGTTTTTTGTGAATCATAGTCTCAATCCCTGATCAAATGGGGGATCCGTGGGCAGAGTGTGTCAGGGGGCAGATGAGATGGTGCGTACCATGTCAGATATTGGGAAGAAGCTATGGGAGAATCTGGATCAGGCGGTGGCTCAGCAGAAGCAACAGGCAGATCAACAAAGAGCGCCGGATACAGAGTTTGAGCCTGAGGACTGGGTATTGGTGGTGGCTGTTGAATTTTGGTCTTCTTCAGATGTCTGGTTCTTCTTCTGTGGGATTGTGGAGTTTTAAACGGCTAATGTATGAAGATAATAGACCAGATGGTGACTATAGTTAGAATAAACTCCTTTGTAATAGAACTTGAAAGTTGTCTCTCCTGTTGTTACTTGTACAATGGCACGCTGCCCTTGATCTCATTGATCCCAAGTAAATACTTGACTTAATACAAATTTTAATTAATAAACACAAAAAGCTTATAAGTTAAACTATAAACTAGCGGCAGTGGTTGAATGTTGTTTATTAGCATCAACTTGAAGATAATTTATAGGGTTCTATGTTCACATCTTACCCATGATGTCTCATTTTTCAATGGCACTTGGCCAGAGGAACACGTAAAATGTTCATTTGAGGGTTACAAATACTTAGACTCAGGGCATCTTGCTCAGCCTCAGTGTCAATGTAAATAACGTCATCATTCTCAAGATGGCATTTTGGATGTGTCTACAAATAGCTGAACCAATTCTATTTCAAAAGCTATCAGCAGCACATACCAAGGCGATTTGTATCACTAATTAGTAATTAATTTGATCTAAAGCTTGACCAACATTAAAACTAATTTTGATATAGACCAACAAAGCCCACGTGCCTGAGTCATTAAGTTGAAACTTAATTTTAAGTCTGACCTAATTAATAAAGCCCTCAAGCCCATGTCATCATAGCTGAATCTTATGAAGTGAAATTGCTAGGCCATAAATTCAAGTTCATATATACTTAGGATATTTTTAGTTTATAGTAACTGACAATTTAGATCCAGTCAACCATTCAACAGTGGCTAAGAACTATGCTGTTCCAGTTAAGAGTTGTAAGCTGGGACTGAAGTTTTTGGGTCCATACCAGATCATCCAAGACAATAATTGGGTTGCATTTAAATTAAGTTTGCTAATAAGTTCCAAGGCCCATCCAGTAATCCACAATTCCCAGTTACAGGCATTCAAGGGAATAGGTCCAGATTAACTAGGACTGCTAAGCTCTAGGGAGGGGGATGAGCTGGAATATGAGGTGTATTGGATATTGGATGTGAGATGGGTGAGGGGCTGGCAGCAACTGCTGGTGAAGTGGAAAGGCTATCTGGTAAGGAGGCGATGTGGCAGACAAAGGAAGACTACATGCAATGCCCGGAGAAGGTCCAGGAGTTTTGGGCCTCACAGGAGGTGATGTAACGGATCAGGAGGCACCTGATCCATACATTGCTTTAAATCAGGTGGCATTTGATCTGAATGTTGCTTTAATCCAAAGGGTCTTGAACTTGGGGAAGTCAGAGCTAGTGAATTTTGACATCCCAAAACCAAAATGTATCCATAAAATGACGTCAGGTTTACACACGGCGTGGATGATGGCCTGGTGGGATGTGGAGTCTTCCAAGCGATGTGCTGGATGGTGTTTGAGAGAGCCTAGATAGGAGGGAGCTTACTCAATACTTGTGGAGTGCTATTTATTAGAGTATGTCATGTCCCTGAAGGGCCAGTTGCATCTTCTATGAAAACCAGAAAATCAAATAAAAAGGATCACTTGCTAATAAAGAAATATTATTTTATTAAGAATTATAAAAGTATAGGATTGGAATCATGAGCTCAACCAGTGAGCTTGGCGTGGCGTTGGCATTGTTCTCAGCCCTTTCCTGGTCCCAGACCCTGCCGTTGATGTGCAGCGTCATGAGGACTGTGGTGCAGGAATATGTGGCAATGACAAGGCATGGCGGAAGGGTTTAGGAATGGGATTTGGCAGGCCTATCCTTAGTATGGTCAGTTACATGGCTCTTACTTCCCATTTCATTTGTAGCATATTGGCACAAACCTGCCTGTTAAAAACACAGCATTTTTATTTATTTTCTTTTAGTAAGCTCAGCGTTATTCTCATAACTACCAACTGGGAGGTCCCTACCCTTCCTGCTCATACCTGGTGGTTTCTGACCCTTCAGGATACTGCTGTTATTATTCTGAGACTTAACCCAGAAGTGTATTCTAGAATCAAGCATGTGCTAGCTTCCCTTGCTTCAGAAGCTTCAATCTATATAAAATTAAACAGTTTTCATCTAATTTCTTGCAGAATTAAATTGCTAGGTTGACTGTCAACCAGTGCAGCTGACTGGGTCTTTATGATATTCTGAGCTCAGCCATATTTATGAAAGTTTGTAGAAAGTTTTGAATGCCTTCTGGAAGCATGTTATCCTGACATGTTTTCCTTCCAAACCTTCTTCAAGTTATACACTTTCTGTCTGGCAGGACGCCCATTAGGGATGTATTTAAATATGTTTTGCATTTGGGCCCAGACTCTACCTCTGTCTGATATTTTTAAAACGTCATTTTTCATGCTACTTTGGATGCTTACACAAGGAATGCTCTGGTATGACAAGCTACTCATGCCAACTTCAATCATCTGATTGAAGCTCTTTAGGGTGATTTCCTGGTCCCAACTGAAAAAGGGACATGTAATTTGGCCACCATTGTTTCATCTATGCTGACCCCTATAATTATTATCCTGGAGAACTCAAGCGCTCTTTTAGAAGATGTCAAAGATTTGGTACAACATGAAATCAGTAAATCCTTGACCTCTGGTAGAATCAAGGAAATACTAAACAAAGCACCTTGTTTATAAAATAAAAATGAGTCTAGCTCCAAAAATGGTAATATTCCAAATCAAATTGGCTGCAAAAATGATAATATTATAAATCATATTGGCCATGAAAATGGTAATATTCCAAATAAATTGTCTGTGAAAATGTCAATAATGTCATGGACAAAATGATAAACAATACAACCTTCAAAGAAAAGCAAAACTGCAATGATGAAACTCCAAAAAATATATGCTTCTGAAATGGATTTATTTGTTCAGGCAACCTAGAAAAGGAAAAGAATGATTTAGGTGCAAAACGGTGCATTGAAAAGGAAATCAAACAAAACAAAAATAAAATGATGCCATGAAAAAAACCAGAAATTAAGTTCACTAATGATAACGAAACTTTGGACTCCACTGAAGTGCACAGGAGCCACAGAGCTGACAACCCTGATGCTGAAGACTCCACACCACCGCAGTGCTGAATTCAGGAATTAGAAAAAATGAATGCCCAAGAGAGAAATCAATCAAAGAATAGACTGCACCGAGTATCCTGAAGAAGATAAAATATTTTTTTAATACAATATTCAGTTTATCCATTATATATTATTTACATCCCGATTCTTTAGTATTTAGTATAAAAATACTAAGTTTTTATCTAAAATAAATAGTCTTTTTTACAGAATCTTAAGTTTGTCCTTTATTAAGCTTTTCACTTTAACTGGAAATAAGTGAAAAGTAGTGACTGCAAGTAACCAGTCTTGAGTGCACTACATTTAAAGACACTCATTTTGAGAAGGACTCCATGTAAGGTTATTCTTGCAGGGAAGGAGGTTGAGATAAGCTCCGTTGGTTGAAGGGAAGATTCCAACGTATACAGGATTAATCTTAAAGAAGATGCACATCTGGTGTGCAAGTGTTGATTTTAAAGCTCTCTAAGAAAGTTTAAGCTGAGTTGGTTAGTGTCAAATCTGTGCAACAGATTACCCCTCTCAACGCCCCAAGTTCAAAATCCCCAGAGTTAAGCGAGCAGAACCTAGGGTGGCGAGACTAATGCTCACTGAAGGGGTGACGCCAACTACACAGTTGAGAAGAGAGAGTTCAGGGAAAACAGAAATGCCTAGTATTGAGACCATGGAGGTATACTATGGTGAAGAAGCAGCAGAAAGCCTATCCCTAAATAAAAAAGAGATGATTGAGGCAAGGATGCAAGTGTTGAAAAAGAAGTAGTAGAGTTGAGGTTGTACCTATATTGGGTTTCAGATATCACTGACAGGCTCAAGTAACTACAACCCCGGTGTTAGGGCATATACCAGTAACTAGAGGAATTGAAACTGATCTGAAGGGACTTGAGGAACAGGTCCAACACCTTGAAGTAGAAAATGGAATAAAAGTTCAAACATTGAGCAAGTATGGTGAACGTTTAGACAATCGTGAGACTATTTTTGACAACATTTATTGAAACTTGGAGGAAATTAAGGATCAACTTCAAGTAAAACTACAGCCTTTTCTAAGCCCTTCACTGGACACCTCACGTTTGAAAACGCCAGTGTTAGATACAAAGGGAATAACATCTCCACGACATTAGTGAAGCACTCCAGTAGAGGAAGATCCAAACTTTAAACCTTATTTAAATACCATGTTCACTCCTGGCGAGAGAACAATAGTTGGGTTTTTAAAAATGTATGAGAATAAAATGACTGGCGCTAGTGACAAGCAGAAGGATCATCATGTCCAAGGCTGCATGAGCCATGAAGTTCAGAAGATTCTCAGTGCTAGTTTACGCCCTGGTTTGACCTAGACTGAGGTCAAGGAAATCCTGTTATCAGACTTCAGTATCGCACAGGATGTTGAGAATATGAAGCAAGCTTTCATATTGATGAAAATGGGCAAGACGGAGATAGTCACAAATTACGCTGCTCAATACTACCTTCAAGCGCAACAACTATGGACCACAGGGACCTTAGACTTACCTACATGAAGACTGTCCTACTCAGTTCCTTAGAAGCTCACCCAGCCCTCAAGATGCACATGACGCTTATGATCAAAACAGATGGATCTCTTAAGGCCAACAAGGAAGCTTTATTCAATATGCAAGGAACTTATAAGATTGTAAAAAAACCAATGACATAACCAACACGCAGAGTTGGAAAAGTGATGTATGCTACACAGGATAAGAATGACAAGCCAAAAGACAAGAACTTCAAACCAGTTCCACATATCATATTAAGGATTTCACGCGCCACAAATGTCACAAGCCTGGTCACTATTGATGAGCTTGTCCAATGAAAGGCAATGAAGAAAAACCCCCTTCACCAAAAGAGGAAACCCCTGGAACTGTAAATTGGGTGAATCTACATGTAAAAGGAGAGGATGATCACCAAGATGAAGACTTGATGGATGCCAGTTACCATGTCTTAGGAGCCCCAGTAATGTATCTGTACCTGCTCAATTAAGGGTACATGGATCCAGAAATGAGAATGTGAAATATACATACCTAGCTCAAGAAATTAAGCTCACTCAACTAGTCAATAGTCTAGAGGAAGGCGAGTAACTTGTAATGAACACCTTCAAGAATATAGAGAAGACTACTACACCATATGCCAAATCAATGTCCAATACACCCAAGCAATTAGAGGAATTTGAAAAGTCAGCTGATGACGTGCTGTCAACTGAAAATCCATTTGGGAAGAATGTAACCAAAGTGGAAGTTGTGATACAGAATGTACGTGTACTGGCAGTCTTTGATACTGGTGCCCCAATCAATATCATAAAATAAAAATTGATGAAGAAGCTGAAATTCATGCCGGACATTGACTACCATGTGAGATATCGGACAGCAGGACCTGAAATCACACGTGCATTAGGGTCTTACTTTGCCTTACCCCTACGCTTTATAAGCATGGTACTCACTGCCCCTGCTATGGTTTTAGACAACAACCACTATGACTTCCTTAATGGCACACAATTTTTATTGGAGTTTGGAGCAAAGATTGACTTTGTTAGCAGCATTGTGAGTCTGCTAAACTACTAGATGCCCCTTGTGTTTAAGGATGAAGACCTGAAATCAAGGAAGCAGCGATCATGCCTGGTTGAAACTGAGCAAACAATCTACCCGGCTTACTACATACTTAGTGAAAAAGGTGTGAAACAACTACCTGCTTCAGTGTGCACCGAGGATGGGCTACCCTTGAGTGCCAATGAGGCAATGGAGATTCAATCAGGAGAACAAAGAGTTATGCATACTGCCATAAGTGTGAAGATTCCCCAGAACACTGTACTTGAAATATACATCTGAGAAGGAGTATGCGAACAGGAGCTGCAAGTGCTACCTGAATTCTTTGACTCTAGTCATGAGGGTGAAGTGACTATCCTCATGGGGAACATCACTACTCAACCTATCCAAATTGAGAAAGGACAAGTTTTGGAATGCGCAAAACTAACCAATTGCGATACCATTGAGTAGTACACGCTGTTGGAGGATTAGATGAATTGGGACTTGCTGACATGACAGTGGAAGAATGGAAAGAGCTGGATAATTTATTAAAAGAGTTTGAAGATATTTTCAGACAAGGACCAAATGATTATGGTCTGTGTAAAGGAGAGATATACCGTATGGATACAGGGTCAGCTATACCTTTTAAATAAAAGCCATACCATCAATCAAGAATGGAAGAGGAGGTCATCACTAAGGAGCCTTAACAACTTACAGATGCTGGCTTGTTGAGGCCCTCAAAGAGTCCATGAGCATTGCCACTCCTGTTGGTGCACAATAAAGATAGCTCACACAAGGTGATTATGGACTACCATCACTTAAATGAAGTTAAAAAAAGATTCTTACCCTCTCCCAAGAATTGATGATGCCTTGAAACGGTTGGGCGGATCAAAGTATTTTCAACAATGGACCTGGCCAGTGGGTACTGGCAGATGGGACTAGCACCTGAAGACCAGGAAAAGTGCACCTTGATCAGCAGCCAAGGCTTGTTTTAATTGACCAGGATGCCACAAGGGCTGTGCAACGCCCCAGCAACCTTTCAACGCGCCATGGACCGAATATTTGGAGAACTGAAGATGAAGAGTGTCCTAATCTATCTGGATAGTATAACTGTATTCAGTAGAACGTTCAGAGAGCATATTGAGTACCTTTGAAAGTTGTTCTTGTGGTTGAGAGAATCAAGTCTTAAGTTGAGATGGAGCAAGTGCGCCTTTCTCAAGAAGCAAATTGAGTTCTTGGGACATGAGATCAGTGCACAGAGGATTCAACGTCAAGAAGGGAAGGTGAAGGCAATAACTAAAATGGAGCGTCTGAAGAGTATGAGGGATATCCAGGTGTTCCTGGGCATGATCAGCTACTACAGTCGGTTATCCCATAATTTTAAACGTGGCTACTTCCCTAACAAACTTATGAACAAGGACTCTAAGTTTGAGTGGGGACTAGAGCAAGACCAAGCCTTTGAAGATCTGAAGACGAAGTCGGTAGAGGCGCCAATCCTAACATACCCAGACTTCAACAAGACCTTCTACATATACACCAGTGCCAGCAACGTAGGACTCAGTGCAATACTGGCACAACTAGATGAGGAGGGGATTGAACATCCTTTTATGAATACTATTCAAAGGTCTTTACCAAAGTGGAAAAAAACTACACTGTTACAGAGCGTGAATGTCTTGCAGTAATTAGAGCAGTAAAGCATTTCCAGCCATACCTATATGGAGTTCACTTCAAAGTCATAACATACCATGCATCCTTATGCTGGCTCAGGAACATGAAGGATCCTGATTGGAGAATAGCCAGATAGGCTGTTCATCTTCATGGATATGACTTTGAAATTATACACAGGGCTGGAAGCAACCACCAAAATGAAGATGGGCTCTCAAGTTGCCTGTGTTCCATTTGCATGTGCATGAGAGCGATTGACTTTATGACCTAATTGGATTAGCTGAAGAGGAATGGGAAGAGGAAACTGAATAGTCAAGTCAGTTATAAGAAGATGTTTAAAGGACACGCAAAGATTATATAGAAAATTCCAGAAGTTCATTAAGGGGAAATGGTATCAATATGTGCAACCTAGTGATTGAATGGAAGTAGTGATGGAGGCACAAAAACACGTGGGACATGGAATATTTCAGAAGACCCTAGATTACCTCAAGGACTGGTTCTATTGGGAGGCTATGACTGATGAGGTGCATTAAGCCTTGGAGATGTGTGTACCATGTGCAAGCTTTAGACCGTTGTAAAATAAGTTCATGTTTACACTAATCCCACCATTTGCACCTTTTCACAATGTATCTATTGATGTGGTAGGACTACTACCAACTGCCTCAAGTGGAACAAGTTTGTTATAGTAGTAATTGACCACTTTGCAAAGTGGAATGAGGCAGCGGCAATCAAGATATACACCACAGGGACCAACGCCCAATTCCTTTACAACCAGATTATCACAATACATGGTTGTCCCCAGATCTTGCTATCAGATAATGAGAAGAACTTCATCTCTGAAGTAGTGAGAAAACTTATGGACTCAATAGGAGTAAAACAGCTTTTCACTACCCCCTATAAATCATCATCAAATGGAAGTGTGAAACGAGTAAATGTGACGTTAGCCAGGATCCTCAAGAAGATAGCAGTTAAACACAAATAATGATGGGATATCCTCTTACTATATGCACTGTTTGCTTACTGAATTGGCCACCACAGGGTCATTAGGACGTCTCCTTTCAAAGCGCTCTATGGGAGAGAAGCCACCTTGCCTACCCTGTTGGCTCCAATAATTGCTGTAGATCAAAAGAACTTACCCCTTGGGAACTATCAGCAAGAGTTGGCTGATGAGCTCAAATGCATACAACTTGAAGCTAGGAAAAACATCGAGAACAGTATTTCAAAAGCGCAGAAAAATAGTCAGAGACATGCCAAACTGCCAGAATAAGAAGTCAATGATAAAGTATTATTTATCACATTCACGGAGGCCAGCCTGAGAAGCTTCAATCCATTTGAACTGGATCATTAACTATACTGGCTAAGAGGGGCCATGAATACTCCATCTGAGATGATGCCACCAATATTGTGTTTAACAGAGTTCATGCAAGACACCTTAGATCCTACCCTCAGTCTTGTCTTGGAAGGGGCAGTGTTGTGGATTTGGTATAAAATGAAATCAGTAAATCCTTGACCTCTTGTAGAATCAAGGAAATACTGAATGAAGCACAAGAATTATTAAATAAAAACGAGTCTAGACCTGAAAATGGTAATATTCCAAATAAAATAGGCCGCAAAAATGGTCTTGTTCCAAATAAAATTGGCCACATAAGTGGTAATATTTCAAATCAAATTGGCCGTGAAAATGTCAATAATGTCATGGCCAAAATGATAAACAATCCAATCTCCAAAGAAAAGCAAAACTGCAATGATGAAACTCCAAATAAGATACACAGTGCATTCAAAAAGTTCTGGGACTAACGTTTTAAAGACACAACTTTACAAATAAATAAACTTTCTTTTTTCATAATTTAACATACAATCTTTCCCTCTCTATACATATTTATATTGCTAAAACAATTTTTAAAAGGTATGCACATAGTTCCTAGTTTTTATAACCATCTTTAAACCAGCTGTCACATTCTTCTGAATTGTCTCTACTTTATCAAAAGGATGAACCTTCAGTGCCACCTTCAGATTATAATTATACACCCTATTCACCAGATTTGGCTTTGTCTGACTTCTTTCTGTTCTCTAATCTGAAGGTGGCACTGAAGGTTCATCCTTTTGATAAAGTAGAGACAATTCAGAAGAATGTGACAGCTGGTTTGAACATGGTTATACAAAATAGGAACTATGTGCATACTTTATAACAATTGTTTTAGCAATATAAATATTCATAGAGAGGAAAAGGTTTTATGTTAAATTATGAAAAAAGAAAGTTTATTTATTTGTAAAGTTGTGTCTTTAAAACGTTAGTCCCAGAACTTTTTGAATGCACTGTGTATGCTCCCAAAATGAAAATAGATGTTCAAGTAACTTAGAAAAGGAAAAGAATGATTTAGGTGCAAAATGGTGCACTGAAAAGGAAATCAAACAAAACAAAAATAAAATGATGCCATGAAACAAAACAGAAATTAAGTCCACTTATGATAACGAAAATTTGGACTCCACTGAAGTGCACAGGAGCCACAGAGCTGACAACCCTGATGCTGAAGGCTCCACACCACCGCAGTGCTGAATTCAGGAATTAGAAAATGGATGCCCAAGAGAGAAATCAATTAAATAAGAGACTGCACCGAGGTTCCTGAAGAAGATACAATATTTTTTTTAATCCACTATTCAATTTATCCCTCAATTTATTATTTACATCCCAATTTTTTAGTATTAGTATAAAAATACTAAGTTTTTATCTAAAATAAACAGTCTATTTCACAGAATCCTAAGTTTTTCCTTTATTAAGATTTTCACTTTAACTAAAAATAAGTGAAATGTAGTTAAAGCAAGTAACCAGTCTTGAGTGCACTACAGTTGAAGATACTCAATTTGAGAAGGACTCCTTGTAAGGTTATGCTTTCAGGGAAGGAGGTTGAGATAAGCTCCATTGGGTCAAGGAAAGATTTTAATGTACATAGGATTAATCTTAAAGAAGACGCACATTTGGCAAGTGAGTGTCAAGTTTACAGCTCTCTCAGGAAGTTTAAGCTGAGTTGGTTAGTGTCAACTCTGTGCAACAGATTACCCCTTTTGAAACCCCAAGTTCAAAATCCCCAAGGTTAAGTGAGCAGAACCCAGGGCGGCAAGATAAGAAAAGGATTCTTTTCCTTCCATACCTTCAGTTTCAGAAAATTTTGAATTTCAATGGGGGGTCTAGCCCCAAAGTTTCAGTTGAAAATTAAGCTATTTAGTTATGTTTGTTTCACCCATGGATGCCCCTATAAATACCATCCCTAAGAACTCAAGCGTTTTTTTGAATACATTGGTTTCTTTTTCTTCCAAATCTTTAGTTTTGGGGAAATGTGAGGGTTGGTGGGGATCTAAACCTTAAGTTATTGATGAATTCAATTAATTCAGCCCAGAAATACCTGGGAAGACCCCTATAAATAAAGTGCCTGAAAACACTGATTTTACCAAAAATGGGACAGTTACTTCCACTGTCACTCATTCATTTTTGTTGGAATTTGAGGATTTGCATGAGTATAGCCCTGAGTCAATAAGTGATAAAAATCTGATTTGATTTCCCCTATAGAATTACCTCCTGCAGAGCCTGGCAACCCTCATGGGCTAGGTGTATTGCCGCAATGGTAATGGATAGTGACATCCAGGTTGCAATCAGTTTAGTACTTTGTCTCTGAAGTTTCTAAAATACCATTTTTAAGAGCAATTTCAAGATTACAAATGAGCCAGTTGGAAGATCTTGCTGGTTCAACCTGGAAATAATTCCTATTTATCACAAAACCCCTGTTAACCTGCGTTTGACCCCCAAGATTATTAACCAAAATTAAGAAAAGGTAAACATGTGTTATTGTTATAGAATGCAAGTAAGTATGCTTTTGCAAAGGATACTGTGGGGTATTTACCCTCATTGGTAAGGGTGGTAAACTATTTTTTACACTTCTTTGATGGGAAAATTAATCCTGGGGGAGCAATTAAGTCTGAGATGGAACTTACTGGTGAGCTGGTGGCTCTGTTATCAATAAAAACTATTCTGGTTATTTTCTGCTTTCTGTTACTCCTTCCTCCCCTTCAAAAAAATTTTAAAAAACTATTTTGGTAGATACTGGTGCCTCTGAGAATTTAAAGACCTGGACCTAACTTTATACCTTAAGCTGAACTACTTATCTGGTGGTATGGTTAGGGCAGGTGCCTCCCAAGTATTCCCATACTGAAGGTTTAGGGGTTGATTATCAAGTGGCAACTACCATTTGGCTGACTGCTTCCTGGCAGTTAAAAATCTCCTGTCCCCAATTGTCTTAGGGAGTGGAGTGGTGGCCGAAATTTTATAATAAAAACCAACTTTAAAGGCCAATACCCTGATGTTATCCTTTAAGAGTGGGCAGGGATTAGTGATTTCCTTGTCTGAAGTCATCCCTCAAGGCAATTTTCCCCAAGGACCAAATGTACACAAAATCAGCCTTTCACTATCACAGTTAGTGACATATTTCCTGGTGTAGTATTCTCCTCTAAAGATAAGTCCAATAAGCCCTTTGAGTCAAGGACAGAACCCTTAAAGGTCATCAATGACCTCTCTAATGTCATTGACCAGAATTGGGTTCTGGATTTGCCAGCCAGGGCTGATGGAAAGGGCACTCCAAAGGTAGAAAATCCGGCAAAAATCGACCCAAAAATTTAGAAAAACAGGTGCCACAAAGTAGCAGAATTTCGACCAAATTAATAAAATCTTGATTTCACTAAAAGATGAAAATTTTACAGCTTGGATCAGAGGTTTTTAACCGTTTTGAACCTATCTCAAATATTCCTTTTAGATTTTAGGCCCAAGATAATAAAGAATTTTTTTTTCTCAGATAAAAAGTTAAAATTTAATTAAGTTTAGGGATTATTTGCTAGAGTTTTCCCATATTTTTCTATTAAATTTTATCAAGAAACACTGGTTAAAACTTTCATGATGGCGGACTAAATCTTCTGCTCTGGTTTAACCCTCGCCTTTGATGTGAAACAGCCCCTCTCACTGTGGCCTATTCCACTGACTCTGCCATGTCTAATTTTACTGCATTATGTCGCAGTTCCTATGCTACATGTCTCAGCTCTCAGAGAATATTGTCCCTGATGATTGTCATCAGTTTGGTGTGCGTTTTATAAAAAATTATTTGGAAACATAACAGAGATAACCTAAGATGTTGCTTCCTCTTACTTATCCACTTTGCCTTGTTCTGGCACCTTTTACCTGGCGCTTTCCTTACTGCTCCCTCCTGCGTTCAGTTTCCTGTTACATTATATGAGAAAAGCCTTGATTTTATTGTGATTTTCTTCTCCTGTTGGGTGGTTAGAGTCAGCCCACCACTCAGAGTTGTCCCCTTTTGAAGCGTGTCAAAGATGAGCCTGTGAGTGGTACTCCTGGTCAGACCTTAACCAGTGGGATTGATGAAAATAACCACAACCAAACTGGTGATAGTACTGGCAACCAGACCATCACAGATGAAGGTGAAAAGGCTCTTTTATAGGCACAGATGAGCAATATGCTATTCCCTCTCACAGTTGTATCATGCAAAATAATTTTTGCCCTGCTAATTTAGAAGATTTACTAAGTGAGGATAATGATGCCACCCAAAATTTGTATGAAATTTAGCCCCCTTTTATACCTTCAGAAGCCAAAGTAATCTGAATTCCACCAATGATGCCCTAATAAGCATACCAGGTTATGCCTGTGACAGTATCAGATGATTGAATGATCATATTTCTCAAATTGGGCAGTCACCCAGTTTCCCAAGTGACTTGAAGCCATGATGTGAGGTTCATCAGAGTGCCATTTCTCAAACCTGATGTCAAGATGCATATTGCCAGATTTGGAAATTAACCAATATCAAAAAACTACAATGAGCTAGATCCCAGAAGCGAGACCCAGTACAAAGGTCCCTGAACATCCAGGTTCATGGGTAACAACTGCAAGAAGAAGCTCATACATACATGAAAAAAACAAATTAGTGAACAAGCTAAAGAAGCAGTCAGTTGCTGTCTGACTAGAGGATCCTGAAAAATCCTTTATCAAAACCATAATTTGCCCTGTTTTATTACAATTTCACATTCATTTATGTATTAAATTTTCCCCTGAAGTATATAATACTTCACTATATAAAGTATAAAAACATTGCTAAAAGAGCCTTAAGTTTATCCTTTTTGCTTTAACTTGTTGTCATGATTACATGACCTAATTGAGGGCACCAACATCAAAGACAAGGCTGGGCGGCAGGAGGTCCAAAGGGTCAAGTTGTAGGACCTTCTTGACCTAAAACACCTTGGACCAACGCTGGGTACAGGCCAAGTATGCCCAGCTTGGTTCAGGTGAGGTGCATAACGCCCAACCCTTTGTTATAGTTTTAGCGTTACAATGGACGAGATATCTTATAAATAATGATGGCTCAAATAAGTTACTTGGTGAACTGGGGTTCAGAACCCGTTCAGTTTACAAAATTTCCAACTTTAGTCACCTCAACTTCAATCAATTACTTGAGTTTGGACAATTTTGGAGTATAATACCCTGTCAGATGGGAGTGTGCACTTATTGTTGCACCTCAGCTTAGCACCACTTTTTCTGATGGATGATTCCCCGATTTTGTTTAATTATGATCCTTTGATAACAACCTTCCTCTTTGGTTGTCTTCCCTTTTATAAACCCTCATTAGCTTTAATTTTTTCTTTATGTTGACTTGGGAAAACCTGTGAATGAAACTCTTTGAGGAGGTCATGCGTCATGGTAGCCAATTTATTTGCTTTAGAATTACAACAGCATCAGGTATACCACTGGGCCGCCCAGGTTCCCTCCAGATCAAGGCACCCATGCACTCTAGCCCTGTCCAAAGCTTGGTTAAAAACGCCCCTTTGGTACACAGCCAAGTCTTGCTGTTTGTTTAAACTCTATTAATGTTTACCATGTTAACCACCCTTAGCCTATGTCACTTTTTCTCAAGCACCCTCTGTAGGACTATCCTTCCTTTAATAATGATAACTAGTTCCCTTGCATTGTTCCTGTGCACCATGCACCACCACGCTGGGAACTGGAGAGTTATATATACTCTCTTGACATTAGACAACCAATCTCTTTACTTTACATGCATGAACTTTTATGCGTGGGACTTTCACAAAGTGCAAACATGGTGTGCCAGATGTTGGTCATGGCTGCGTTGGGGTTCACCACTGTTTTCTCATTTTGTTGATGGTTGGAGCATCTTGGCGTTATTGTTTCTACTTCCAACTGGAAAGTACCCTCCCTTCTTGCCTGTACCTAGTAGATAAGGATGCTTTGCAATCCAAGAGTTGTGATTCCCCAACTTTCCACTGAATTTCACAAAGTCAATAAAATTAAATTGTTTTTTCCTTGGCACCACATTTGGATGGTGCAGGTGGGATCATCAATGAAGGTCCTGGTGGTGATGGCCATTGTAACAGTCAGGTTAAACCAATCGTTACATTTTGACTTGAGATTCAGAAATCCAAATCTTGAGTCAAAACACTTTTTGGGTTTTTTGAGGTTTATGCGGGGTCTAGCACTGGGCTGTGCCCCTCCCGCACTATTCTTAGGCTCTTAGGGGCCTAAAGAACAGTGCAGGAGGGGCTCCCAGAAGGGCGACCTTAAAAGGTTGAGCCCACATGATCCTGAAGTTAGTTCAGAATTTTTCCTCATTTCCCACTCTCATGTGGGATTCTCTGGTGGCCTTGGTGCCGCCCTTGCCTTGTCTTACCTGGTATCCAGAGGCGATCAAAATTTTGTATCCTCAACAAAATATTGGGATTTGGCATCAAGAACCTTGATCTGCCAAATACCCTGATTTTTATGCCTTGTTTGTGGTGCCCTAAGTTATCAAGATTGAATTTGTCCGCATGTTTATTTTCAATAATAAATAAAACAAGGCAAAATTTGAGGAACCTCACTTATCTGTGTAGTCTTTTCTCGCCTTTGAATTTCCCTAAATCTGAGGTTGAATTGGTGATTATGACAAATTAAAGCGCTTACCTCAAACCATTTAGTACTGAAAAAAGCGCTTACCTCAAGGAAACCTCATATCAGACAATCATTTGGCATCCATCGCCAAGGCAAGATGGCGGTCAAAAACTGGGATGTTTTTGACCGTTATAGCCATGGATAATGGTGCACAACCCATCACCAAAATGGTTATGGTGTCATTTACAGCCCAAAACGCATATGTAAGGATGATTTCTTATATACAACTAAGCCTTATATCTTCTCTTATAGCTCAGATATGGAACATATTTCAGTGCACCAAATTACCCCAGATAACCCACACTTGACCACAACCATGATCCGCAGAACACAGGAGGCGAAAGAAGTTACTTCTTAAATATAAAAATGTTTATGCAGTTGCTGAAGATATGTTGGGATATGTGATCTCAGTAGTAAGAGTGGTCAACTATCCCTATCCATTCTAGAGTGTAGAAACGTACCCTGGAGACATGCTAGTGCCTGAAGAAGATTTTTGTGGTGAAGTGATGGAATTCTCTTCTATAAATAAAGATCATTCAGGATATTTTTTATTGACCAATACCCTTTCATCCTGTAGAATTTGCTTAAGGCTTATTATCGACAAACAACCCTAGTAATCTTTTTACTGCACAGGTTCAGTTTTCTTGTGCACTTTGTCCGCATTGTATAGTATATTAGATTATTAAATTGATAATAGTATGAATACTATTATCCATAGTTGATTATGAATTCTTATATCTCAGCCCAACGCTTGGCCAGTATTCCTGATTAGTTACTTGAGATGTCATGATCTAGGTATTTGTTGCCTCGTTCTGTCCAACCTGATCTTTGCTGAGATTCCCTGGTGACAGTCTCTTCTGGTCCAACACACAGTCAGTAGCAATCCCCAATTGTTTCTTCTTCTTCTCTAGATCCCCGCTCAGATCTTTACTATTTTTCTTAAATGAGTCTCCAATTTTATCACACACAGCAATAATATCCTTGAGAAGAATAGCACAATGTAAAGCTGATAATTTTTTTCTACTTAACTATATACTGGATGAACAATATAGAACTTCTTATCTGTCTTTGTAAATACTGTTTTTATTATAAGTGAATCCTGGGGAATTTATAGTGGGGATTTGGTCGTCTAACCCTCAGTTGGCACCTCTTCAATGAAACAAAGTCATTGCCATTGAATCACCCATCCTCATCTCAGCAGCAATGGTCTTACCCATCCTAGCTAGGTTTCCATCATTGGACATCCTTGAGACCTAAACGGAAAGAGTCAGAAAACGTGTACCTAACGTTTCCCTTTCAATCCAAGAGAACTAACCATATTTGGCTAGCGACCTGCTTAGGTAATGGGACTTATTACCCATTAAGGCAGGTCACACACAAACTGATTGATTCACTAGTTACAGTTGGCATCACTCGCCTTACAACTTTCTATTCATTCCCAATCAGTCAGTGATAAAACCTAACCAATCCCAATCGATACACCTGATAGTTAATAACTATCAGATGCCCCTAATTCGTTGGCAACTCCGCCTGACGAGATCTTAAGTATTCACCTGGATCAATTACTGATGGATACAACCAAGAAAATATCCCAAAATCCTCTGAATATAGCTACTCCAAAACTCAGGTCAACTTATTTCTTTTCACTTCGCATTAGGGAATTATTCACTAGCGATTCCTGGTAATCTAGCAGGTTGGGAATATGGGCAAAAATCCCAACAAATCCCCCATCTTGCATAGATTTCCAGCGAGAAAAGGACTGGGGCATGAGAACACCACTTCAGACACTTGGTCAAATAATTCATTGGCTCAAGTGGAGTACAATTGTCAGTACTCTATGCTGCTCAGGATAACCTTCAGCATGCAGCTCTCTTCCTCTTCCTCCTCACTACCACCTTCTCAGAGCGCAGTCCCCATGATCTACTGTCATGTTGGGATGATCAATTTACTCATGATGATATTAGTCCTGGGATCCAGTTTTCCCCCATCAGGGCATATGACCTGCTGTCATATTCAGTATTCTTGGTCCAGCGTCTTTGATTTCCTGATTTTCTCCTCATCCTAGACAGGAGACTCTTGCCATCGATGTTCATTTTGCAGCCCAATTAAGGATACTTAATCTTATTCACCCTTGTTAGTTATCTCATAACCTCTTGGCTCAAGTTATTCCTAATTCTTCTCTTGGAGAGCTTATCCCATTAATTTTGAAAATAATTTTCTCTAAAATTGGAGCTTAATGGATTTTAGAGTGCATAATGTTGATTTCCATATAAGTCCAACATCCCCCCTCTCGTCCAGCTCATATTTCAAATTCTGAGTCATGATACCAGCAGCTTCTAAATAATTTGTCTGATCAAGACCTCCGGCTCTTCCAGAAGATGAGTCAGGAATCATGGAGGAACCTCTTCTATGGTCCATCCAGGACTCATATGCCTAGTCTAGCGCCAGCAGCTAGTCCTTCCATCAAATTACTGGAAACAGTAACCAATCCCTCTGAAACCAGACTTGCAGTCAATTTGAAAAACTCTCAGCCGATTCTTCCTCTATCATCAATTATAGAGTTGGATTTCAAATCTCTCCTGGATTCAGCTCCTTTCGCTGATGTACTGACCATCATTGTGGATGCTCCAGAGATTATGCCATTTACTCTTGATCGCTCATTTCTTGCCAGGTTGGACCTGCTTCCTGAGTTTCCCTTTGACTTGGACAATATTACAAACCCACTGTTCTGGCTACCAAGATCACCATCAGTAACAGTATTCATTTTGAGCTCCCCTACGCTGAACTCTGGGCCCAAGTCACTGAGGCTTTGTCCCTAGCGCTGAATCCCTCTGATCTTGGTAGCATCCTGGGTCAAGATACCGCTGCTTATGCTCTTCACTTTGCTGGCTAAGTTCTTTGAAGTTGGTACATAAAGCTTTTAGCCTCTCCAGGGTTTCACCATTCCTTCAGCTTCAGCTTCCAAGAAGCCCGTAGTTGTCACTTGAAGGATGCCATTCACTCCCTGCATGACTATCTCTTCGCCAGCGTTTATCATCAGTATCTTCCATTGATGGCTTTAGTAGGGGGCATGATTTGGCAACCCCATCCAGTATCCCTTGTTTGTTGCCAGCCCATATGTCCAGTGTTCTTTATGAAGCCCATCGTCAGGCGCTCAAGACTAATCTTCTGGCTCTGGTACCATATCAGGATTACTCAGGGTTATTTGCTGGTTGCCTCTTCTTATACTGTTGCTTTCCTACCCGCTCTGGGGTTTTGTGATTGGCTTCATCCAACATTTCAATTTCCCTTCCCCTAGTCGCTTTCTCACAGGGCTCTGTGTCTGCTCAAAGAACATGGTTTTGTGTAGGTCTAGCCCTTGCTAGCATCCAATCTCACATTGATTTCAAAAGGCTGTTCATTCCTACCATGATTCGTCCTCCCTCCCCCAAGAGGAGACATAGGCGGAATCATCTCCATATTGAGGACAATTAATAAAAATAAAATTTTATACAACTATATCGGGTTTTTTCTATGCAGTTTATCATTTTTTCCCATATCTTTTATCAATTTTTTATTTTTATTTTTCTTTTTTCATGGGAATTGACCTTGTTTCAGTTCAGCGGTCCATCTTTTTATTTTTTTCCCCAAACTGGGTCCTGGTACTTAAACCTGCCAGTTTTCTATGGTTTATAGGTCCTTTTCTTAAACTTAACCATCTAGATTGGTTCAGAGGTCCTTTTTTCAGACTTGACCTAATCATAAGGACATGACCAACTTAATAGTTCATCAGTCCTTTGGGAACTCTTTTAATTTTTCATCAATCCATTACTTCAGGTACTTAGCATGGACTTGTTTCACAAATCTTTCATCCAAGATATTCTTGATGGAGTAGGCATCAGTTGCTGTCTTGGCAATAACTTCAAATGGACCTGACCACAACACATCTAGTTTGTTTCTTCTTCTGAAACCATGCATAACGCAATAGGTAACTCTTTAACCTATTTGATATTATGCTAAGGCCAGTCAGTTCTTATTGTCTGTCAATTTCTTTCATATCCTTTTCTTCAATGTAGTATTGAATGCTTACGATTGCATATCAACCAGGATATTTGTCAGTTGGTTCAAGTACTGTTTGACACTCATCCCCAA
The DNA here is from genome assembly GCA_022478985.1 of Massospora cicadina. Taxonomy (NCBI): domain Eukaryota; kingdom Fungi; phylum Entomophthoromycota; class Entomophthoromycetes; order Entomophthorales; family Entomophthoraceae; genus Massospora; species Massospora cicadina. Next base: position 314,115 of record JAKSZP010009207.1, read on the forward strand.
TGTTTTTTCCAACACCAAATATAAAATTGGTGGCAACGTGGCCTTTCTCCCGTACAAAAGCTCAAACAGCGTTTTTCCCATTGCTGTATGATGACTGATATTGTAGGCAAACGTCATTAAACTCAGGTACGTTCCCCATGTGAAAGTTCTTTCTGCGACCAGCTTCCTCAGCGTCATGGCCAGCATTCCATTCACCCGTTCTACCAGTCCATTCATCTTTGGCTGGTAGGGTACTGACATGACTCCTCTGATCCCCATTATCTCATTCAATCGTGGGATCACATGAGATATGAAGTTTGTCCCATTATTGCTAAGCAGGGCCTGTGGACATCCATGTCAGTTTACTACTTAATACAGGATGAACCTCTCAGTGATGGTAGCGTCTATTTTAGTTAGGGCCTTTGTCTTGACCCATCTCATCAGATGGTCGATGGCAACTACAATGTACTTGACTCCCCTGTGCTCATCATCAACAGTCCCATTGCATCAATGGGCACCATATGCCAGGCAAATCCAGGTTGAACCAGTTGTTATCCAGTAGTATTCTTTTATGGTTTGTGCAGCTGGCACTCCAAGCAACAAGCTAGATAATCCGCAACATCATAGTTTTCGGATTCCCAGTAATAGTACTGGCAAATATGATTGGTTGTTTTCCTCAGGCCTCCATGCCCAACAACCTTATAAGCTGCTTTCATGATAGCTGCTCTTTCTGATGGCTTTGGGAATAATACCGCTTCCCATTGATTATCTTGAACACTTGTCCATCCATGATCTTAGTGTTTTTAATCGCTTTCCAAAGCACACCTTGGATTTCTTGGGGCTCATTCCCAATTTATCCATTGACCATTCTCTGGAATAGCTCATCCGCCTGCGGGTATACCATCTGGACCATTGGTAACTGCAATAAGCCATCCGCATCCTGGTGAGAAGCCCTCGCTCAGTGGACAATCTCATAATCATAAGCCTGTAGCTTAAGTGCCCATTGGGCCAGTCATCCTTCTGGCTCTCTCAAATTGTGAAGCCAACGCAACAAAGAATGGTCCATCACCACTTTAAAGTGTGTTCCATGGATTTACACCCAAAACTGCTTACATGCATAAATGACCACAAGGCATTCACACTCAGTTATGGTGTAGTTCCTCTCAGTGGCTGAGAGTGTCCGGCTCACATATGCCACCATATGTTCGTCCCCAAGTTTGTCTACTTGGCTTAGTATGGTGCCAATTACCATCAACAAAGCATCAGTTTATATAATAAACTCTCTATTGAAATTCAGATATTTCAGAATTGAAAAATCTATTAAATACCAGTGTAGCTCATCAAAGGATTCCTGAGCCTCTTTATTCCATACAAATCCTTTTTTTGGATCCTTCAACTGATGGAATAAGGGCTCAGCTATTCAGGCGAAATCCTGAATAAATCTTCTGTAATATCCAACCATCCCAAGGAACACTTGGATGTCTCAGACACTCTTTGGCACAGCCATCTGCTCTACGGCTTCTATCTTCTGGGCTTGCGGCTGCAATCCACTGGAGTTGATTACAAATTCCAGATATTCCAACCTTTCTTAAAAAAGTGGCACTTCCTCAGCTTAATCTTCAGGTTAGCCGCTGACAGTCGCTTAAATACTTCTTCCAAGTGGTGTAGGTGATCAGTAAACGTCCTATTAAACATATTTATATCGTCCAAGTATACCAGGATGCACAACAACTTTAAGTCGCTCAGTATAGCGTCCATGGCCCTCTGGAACGTTGCAGGTGCATTACATAGACCTTGGGGCATCCTCGTCAGTTGGTACAGCCCCATTGTGGTATAATCATTCATTGTTCCTGGTATTCTTTTGGCAAGTTGATCTGCCAATATCCTGAGATCAGATCCATCATGGAGAGATACTTTGCTTCTCCCAATCAGTCTAGCGCATCATCAATCCTCAGTAGGGGATACAAGTTCTTCATAATTTTATTCAGCTTTTTGTAGTCAATCACCACCCAATTGGGGCCATCCTTTTTCTTCATGATTAGAATCAGACTTGCCCAGGGACTTGACGATGGAACTAGAAGACCATGCTTCAAAAGTTTGCTGATTTCATTCTCCACTACTGCTTCAGCAGCTTTTGATAGTCAAATTGGTCTCATCCTGATTAACAAATTTTCCCTGGTGTTGACCTTATGGATCACATCTTGTGTGCATCCCAAATTGTGGTCATTTTGAGTGAACACTTCCTGATACTTTTCAAATAATTTGAGCACCTCCTCTTGCTGGCCTTCTGACAGATCAGTGAGATGCTCTCAATCAACCAATAGGTTGATGCTCTCAGTTACCCTGGCTGGTAATCCCATCTCATTGAGAGTCCCAAAATTGTGGAATCTCTTCAATTTGGCCGTCAGGATCAGATGAACAAACGCGATGATCTGAAAATTCCTAATTTTCATCAGTTTTTCACTTAAATTCGCCAGGAGAACTAAAATTTCTCCATGGCCTGCATTAGTATCCCAGGAGCCACTCAAGGCTCCACCCTGGACTTCTTCCAGGGGCTTCCAACCTCCCTATACAACAGCTCAGGTATCTCCAATGTCAATCCTGTGTTGTCTATCATCTGCGATCCTGCTGGTATGGTCTTCTCATTCTTGATCCTCAGTAGAATTCCCCAGTTCTCTAGGATTTCTGCTGGAATTTTGTGTCACTTCCTACCAACTAATTGGTACCAGATCGGGACAATGCCATCAATGTATATTAGATTGATGAAGTTGTTTCTCCAATTCAGCAGAGCTTCACCATCCTTATGATATACCAATGATAATGTCTGGCCCAATATGGTCAACATATTATCCTCAAAGTTACATTTAACTCCGTACTTGCATAGAAACTCTGTTCTGATCAGAATGTCATAGTTTTGGTTGGCCAAAACTATGGCTGGCGCAGATACCACCAATGACCTGAATCATAGTGGCAACACACTATACGCTCCACAGGAGATGGTGGTGTTTGGCCCAGATGTCCCATATTCCTTCTTATGTTCCAAGTCCAGAAAGATCTTCATCCTCTTTACCAGCTTGGTTGAGACAATATTGATGGGTGCTCCACTGTCGACAATAGCCCTCACCTGCACTTGATTCACTTGTATGTTTATATATATACACTCAGAGTGTTGCAATATAGTGTTTACTGAGTGAATAGCAGCATTATAAGCCAAATTGATGGTGTGAATAATTTGCGCCGATAGATCAGGAAATGATTCCTTTATCATTCTGAGGGGGATTGACAAATTGGTCTCATCTAATTGGACTTCAGATAATTCTTCAAGATTCTCAGAAGTTTGCATTTTGTCCTCCAGTTGTTGGGCATACAGCTGGGCAACTTCCTTGATTATCTTGGGGTCAATTCTCTTTGCCCCAGCTCTGATCATGGCATTTACATCCAAATTGACCACTTGATACAGCTGATCCTGTTTGTCATCCATGAACAGATCGCTGATATCTATATCTTCAGTAATGATGTTGGGAGGAACAGGCTTCTCTGCAGACTAGACTGTTCCCCATCTAGGTTGCAGGCCCTTTTCCTGATTCCTTGGTGGAAGCTGACTCTTTTGCCTGGACCACGTTGATCTGATCCTTTGGCTTCTTACAGTGCATGGCGAAATGTCCTTTCCCACCACATTGGTAGCAGACCTTTTCCTTCTTATTCAACCGTCTGAATTCTTCAGGCTTATTCCCTAGCACAGTTCAGTTTGTCGTCTCTTTAGCACCTTCATTTCCCTTTGTGGGATTTGGATTGCGTACCAGATTGGATTTGAAGCTTCTATTTGGGGAATCAAATGTTGCTCCCAAAATCTTCAAATTATCTACCATTTGCAAGGTAGTTATTTCCATCACGAACATGGGAGACATCATGCAATGCAAATCATGATAGGGCCAAAGGGCCATTTGCAAGGCGATTCTGGCATCAAAGTCATCCTGTACTTTTGCTCCAACCAGGATCTGCAACTCCTGGTAAAACCAATCTCCAAAGTTTGCTAGAGACTCATCTTTATGGAACTGGATTCCCATAAATTCCTGTTTGTGCTTTTACATGCGCGTCAGACTCCCACATTCTTTCATGATGGCCACCTTTGACTCAGCATATGACCAGCTGATCCCCTCTAGGTGAGGTAACAATAAGTTCTGACAGTAGTTGTCTAGGTAATTCATAACTGTCAGCACCTTTTGATGATCCCCATAGCCATACATGGTCATATTGAACAGTCAGAAAGATGCTGGGGCGTTATATTGATGGAACGTTGGCAATTTTGGCATTGCCTTAAATTCCTCTGAGTTACCTCTGGCTGATACTCTAGGTTTGGCCACTTGGCTCACTTGAGGAGTGACTTCAGGCGTCATCTTTAAAATGGCAGCAAAAGTGGGTGGCATGTTCCTTGGGGTATTTGACTTTGCAAGTATCGTGTGAGGACTTCTTTCTTTGGCATCACTTGCCATATCTGGCTCACAACCGCATTTTTGAGTTTTAAGTCCCTCCACCTGTTTGATCAGTCACCCTATCCCAAGCTGATATTTTTCAAATGAATGTGATCCACTTCTTGCTCAGTTTTCAGGTATAAGACCTCTCAAACAAGGTACCCTTCTTTATTCTTCAATGAAGTTACTTTCCCTATTAACTCATTCCCAAATCTTGCAACATTATCTATCCCTTCCTCCACCTTGGCAACTAGTTCTTCCAAGGCTGCAAATTCCTGATGATCCGCTGAGTTTAGGGCATTCTGATCTACAGTGGCTAATTCCATCCACAGTTTGTGTAACTCGTCTTTGTATGACATTCTTAAAAATTCTTCAACTCAACTATCCCTGTAGTGAGCACCTATTGTAAAAATTTACTTAGGGATTATTATTGGCAAACAACGCTAGTAATCTTTTTACTGCACAGGTTCAGTTTTCTTGTGCACTTTGTCCGCATTGTATAGTATATTAGATTCTTGATTGATAACAGTATGAATACTATTTTCCATAGTTGAGTATGAATTCTTATATCTCATCCCAACGCTTGGCCAGTATTCCAGATTAAATATTTGAGATGTCATGGTCTAGGGATTTGATCCCTCGTTCTGTCCAACCTGATCTTTGCTGAGATTAACTGGTGACAGTCTCTTCAGTCCAACACACAGTCAGCAGAAATCCCCAATTGTTTCTTCTTCTTCTCTAGATCCCCGCTCTAATCTTTACTCTTTTCTCTAAGAGTCTCCCAATTATCGCACACAGCAATAATATCCTTGAGAAGAATAGCACAATGTAAAGCTGATAATAGTTTACTACTTAAACTATATACTGGATGAACAATATAGAACTTCTTATCTGTCTTTGTAAATACTGTTTTTATTATAAGTGAATCCTGGGGAATTTATAGTGGGGATTTGGTCGTCTAACCCTCAGTTGGCACCTCTTCAATGAAACAGAAGTCATTGCCATTGAATCACCCATTCTCATCTCAGCAGCAATGGTCTTACCCATCCTGGCTAGGATTCCATCATTGGACATCCTTGAGACCTAAACGGAAAGAGTCAGAAAACGTGTCCCTAACGTTTCCCTCTCATCCACACAAACCAACCATATTTGGTTAGTGACCTGCTTAGGTAATGGGACTTATTACCCATTAAGGCAGGTCACACACAAACTGATCGATTTACTAGTTACAGTTGGCATCACTCGCCTTGCAACTTTCTATTCATTCCCAATCAGTCAGTGATGAAACCCGACCAATCTAATCAGTACACCTGATAGTTAATCACAAATCAAGTGCCCCTATTTCATCGGCAACTCCATCTGATGAGATCTTAAGTATTCACCTGGATCAATTACTGATGGATACAACCAAGAAAATATCCCAAAATCCCCTGAATATAGCTACTCCAAAACTCAGGTCAACTGATTTCAATTCACTTTGCATTAGGGAATTATTCCCCTAGAAATTCCTGGTAATCTAGCAGGCTGAGAATATGGGCAAAAATACCAACACATCCCCTTTAAGGAAAATCATCAAGACTATTTTGGTGGTTACAGGGGCCTCTGAGAATTTTTTGATCAAGAATTAGCCAACTACCTTGAGCTGAGTTAATTTCCAGGTGGTATGGTTAGGGAGGGGCTTCCCAAGATATTCCCACGCTGCAAATTATAGGGTTAGTGGATGATCAAGTTGGCAAATATCATTTTGTCTGACCGCTTCCAAGCTATCAAAAACCTCTTGTACCCCATCATTCTGGGTGTAGAGTGGTGGCAAAAGTTTGTCGTCAGAACCAACTTGAAAGTAAAACCTTATTCTTAACTTTGAATAATAATCATGAGTTAGTTGTCCCTTTGGCTGAAGCAAACTCTTAGGGAAATTTGCCCCACTGGCCCAATATCTACACACTTAGTCTTGCTCCGTTTCTGAAGCCCTCTTTGAAGGTTCCCTTACCTTCCTGTTTGGAGGGGCTGAAATCTTCTTTTGATGCGGCTTAAGTCAATGTACTACCATCTCATTCAGAGTTTGATTGAGAGTTCAAGCTCACCGTTGATCTGGTGTGTATATATTCCCTATTTATCCTTTGACTTTACAGGAGGAAGCAGCATTAGATGTGTGGGTTAAGGAGCAGTTAGCCAAAGGCGCTACTTTTCAGCAAACCTCCCCTGCTTGGTGCCCACTTATCTTTGTGGAGAAAGCAGATGGTACCTTACGCCCATGCGTAGATTATGGGAATTTCAACAGAGTCACAGTATCAGACTTGTATCCCATCCCACTGGACTCATAGATTGCAAGCTATGTGGAGAAGATGATAGTCTTCTCTAAGCTGGATTATTTAAACGCGTTCATCAGGCCCAAATCAAGAAGGGCCATGAGTGGATGACTCCATTCCATACCAGAAAAGGGATTTTCAAATCTCAGGCTATGTCTTTTGGGCTTGAAAAGCCCCTGCTATCTTTCAACGCCGTATTGACACAACTTTAGGGGCCTGATGGAGGTATAAGCGGTAGCCTACATGGATGATATTCTGGCATTTTCCCCTAACAATGAGTCCCATGTAGTATGGCTTTGGCAGATGGTGGAGCGTTTGAGGGCAGCTGACCTTACATTAAAAATAAGTAAATGTGAATTCTTCAAGTCCCAGGTCACCTTCCTGGGCAACGTTGTGTTTAACCAAGGGCACATGATAGCTTTAGACAAGGAGAAGGCGATTTGTGAGTGGCCCACTCCAACTTAATTTAAGGAATTGAGGAGTTTTTCTGGGAATGTTATGTTCCTTAAGAAATTCACACCAGATCTTTCTGAAGTGGAAGCGCCCTTGTATAAGGTGAGTGGGCTAAAGTGCTCCAGTGGTCCCCAAATTTGCAGGATGCCTTACAAGCAGTAAAGTGCACCCTGTTGTCCACTTCTGTCCTTCGCCATGTGGATACTTCAAAAAAGTTTATTGTGTCTACTGATGCCTCCAACTTCGCTATAGTGGCAGCCCTATTACAAGTAGGCGATGATGGAATAGAGCATCTGGTGGGATATTTTTCCGAAAAATGTCTCTGCCTGAGTTAAACAAGGCTGTATATGACGAAGAGATATTAGCAGTGGTTGAGGCACTGACTTATGGCGTCATCATTTGCATGGCTCATACCAACCCTTCTGCATATGTACAGAACACTGTGCCTTGCTGTACTACCGCGCACCTCATGTCTTGACCCCACAGAAATCCTGCTGACATGAGACCCTAGCCCAATTTATGATTTCTTATAAAGTTTACTAAGGGAAAGGAGAATAAATTGGCGGATGCTTTGAGCCTCAACCTTGCACTAGCTCCAGATCCTAAGGAGGAAGAGGTGCATAATAACACTTGATGATTCATCTGGGTAAGATTTTGTATCAACTTCCCTCTCCCTCAGCCAACGGGCCAGCATTTGCTCCTCTAGAAAAAGTGGAGGGTTATTGTATGTTCAGAAAGGTAGTCCTTTCCAAGCCATTGTCAGCCAAATATGCTATGGTTCTTGCTAAGAGCGCGTTGAATCAGGAGGATATTACCAAGGGTTATCACTTGAAGGATAAGATGGTGTGGATCCAGAGGCACTTATGGGCTCTCTCTGGACCACTTCACCTGGAAATCATCTGTGACCATCATGATGGAATCACCATTGGTCATCCTGGGAAGGCGAAGACTCTAAAGCTAGTTTGCTGCACTTACAATTGAAAGGGGTTAGCTGCACAGGTGGGCAAGTATTGTACAGAGTGCCTGGTCTGCAACTAAATGAAACCAAATTGCCAGCCTCTAGAGGGGTTGTTGGTACCAGTTCAAAAGGCTGAAGGGCCTTAGACTTCTCTATTGGTTGATTTATTTGTGGAATTGCCTGTATCTGATGACTACAATGCCAACATGGTGGTGGTGGACCGTTTTATGAAGTTTGCCCACTTTATCCCCTGCAGAACCACAGTCACCTCAGTGGAGATGGCTAGGCTCTTTGTCACTAATATGCTTGCCCTTCATGGGGTCCCCTAAAAAATAATTAGCGATCATGGACCTCAGTTTACCTCCTTCTTTTGGGAAGAGTTGTTTAAGACTCTGCAAATTCGCCTTACTGTTCAACTGCCCTTCACCACCAAGCGGATGGAAAGACTGAACAAGTGAATTAGTGCCTTGAACAGTTATTGCGGTGTTACAACACAGAAGATCAGTCAGATTGGGTTTCCCATCTTCTCATGGCCCAATTCAGTTATAACAACGCTCAACATGCATCAATCAGTTGTTCTCCTTCTTCAACAACTATGGCTTCAATCCCGCCATCAAAATGGAGCCCAGTTGTAATATAAGGTGGAAACGGTGGTAGACTTTGCAAAAATTATCAAGAAAGTACACCAGGGGTTGAGCACAAATTTAGATGTGGCCATGCAGACTTAGAAGGAGATCGCTGATGGTAAGAGACAAATTGGACCAGCGTACAAGGAAGGAGATCTCATGATGCTGGATGCTAAAAACATCCCAATCAAACAACCATGCAAAAAACTGGGACTAAAGATTATTGGGCCTTATTGCATTGTCAGAAAGGTGGGCCACGCCTCATACCAGTTGGATCTCCCCTCCTTGTTTTAAATCTTTTCAGTCTTCCATGAAATCAAGTTTACGTTGTTTGAGGGCTCCCCACCATAGATTCCCGAGGATTATCTCGTGGATGGAGCACCAGAGTGGGAAGTGGAGGAGACAGTAGCCTCCCGTTGGGTAAAAAGAAGACTTTAGTATCTTGTATCCTGGAAGGGATTTGATGCAGCGGAGAACAGTTGGGTTCCAGCGCATGACTGCACCCATGCCCAAGAACTTTTTGTATCTTTCCACAAGTGTTTCCTGGTGGCCACAGGATCTAAGTCCAAGCAAGCCGTTGCTGCTATGAAGTTGGCCCCTGCCCACAAAATTTTCCTCAACAAATGCCCCTGGAGGGGGGTGAAGCCCAAAAAGAGGAGAGAGTAATGTCATGTTTACATGACCTAATTGAAAGCACCAACAGCAAAGACAAGGCTGGGCGGCAGGAGATTCAAAGGGTCAAGTTGCAGGACCTTCCTGACCTAAAGCACACCTTGGACCAACGCTGGGTACAGGCCAGATATTCTCAGGTTGATCCAGGTGAGGTGCATAACGCCCAACCCTTTGTTACAGTTTTAGCGTTACAATGGACGAGATATCTTATAAATAATGATGGCTCAATTCAATTTTGGTGAATGAAGGTTTGGAATCCATTCAGTTTGCAACATTTTCAACTAGGGTTGGCATCAACTTCAATCAATTACTTGAGTTTAGACAAGTTTGAAGTATAAATTCCTGTCATATGGAAGTGTGCACTTATTGGTACACCTCAGCTTAGCATCACTTTCTCTGATGGATGATTCCCCCAATTTTATTTAATTATGATCCTTTGATACCAACCTTCCTCGTTGGTTGTCTTCCCTTTAATAAACCCCTCATTAGTTTTACGTTTTTCCTTATGTTGACTTAGGCAATCTTTGAGAGGACCTCTTTGAGGAGGTCTCACATCATGGTAGCCAATCTATTTGTTTTAAAAATACAACAGCATCATTTACACCGCTGAGCCACCCAGGTTCCCTCCAGACTGAGGCACCTATGCACTCTAGCCTTGTTCAAAGCTTGGTTATGAACGCCCCTTTGGTACACAGCCAAGTCTTGCTGTTTGATTTCTATTATTGTTTACCATGTTAACCACCCTCAGCCTATGTCACTTTTGCTCAAGCATCCTCTGCGGGGCTATCCTTTCTTTGATAAAAATGACTAGTTCCCTTGCGTTGGACTTTGCACCATGCACCACCACGCTGGGAACTGGAAAATTTATAGATAAACCTTGACATTTGTGTTGTATCAGGTTAGTGATCACCAGTGTTAGATTTTAGGGTTTTTTGTGCTTGCTGGTGCATTTTGCACCTAAAATTCCAACAATAATTTCGCAGGAGATGTAGCACTCTTAACTTACAGATTAATCAATTCAGGAATTTTCCCAAACCACTTATACTAAAAATGATAAAAAATCTGCAATTAAGTTAGATTTTTATAAAGTTTTTAATAGTTGTGGTAAGGGGATTAAAAGTGAACCCTTTTAATAAGTTGATACTTAGTATTTAAAGTGTTGAGGCTCAAAGTTCAGATTGCTTAGTAAATTCTGAATAAGGCAATATGGGCGGTGGACCTACAGCTCATTTAAAACTTTCATTACTTCATGAAATGGCTGATGGAGGGTGATGGCAAGTATTATAGACATGAGAGGTAGACTTTTTGATATTATTACCCAATCATTTGATGGGAAAATATTTGCACATTGTGAGGATCCCTCCAACCCTATAAAATGGGCCAGTCTCCATGGTGTGAGTTGAGCTAACTTCGTTGTAAGACAGGGAGGGGCCTCTGAATGGCTCCCTTAATTCTGCCACACAGTCGGTGCAATCTGACTGTCCAAACTAGTATAATTTGCCTGAGTTTTATTCATAAAAGTGTTACTGTAACGCTTGAAGATTGTACATGAATCTCATAAGGTTGGGAATTATGAGATTCGTGTGTATCAATAGTTGCGTTTCAGTTATTCTGAGTAGGATTTTCCTATTTGGGTCAATAATGGAATAAATTAAATAAAATCGTTTATTTAATTGATTTTGCATTCTGAGGCTCCCCTCCATTTCTCTATTGAGTTTCCTGGATGCCATCAATTTTGGAGGCTTTTGTGCCCCTCATTACCCACAATTCATTTAGCCTTTTTAGGAAAATTATATCCAAGAGAGGTCAGCCCATTGGACCTCACTTTGGAATTTTATTCTGATTTTCAAGTCTACTACCAATAAAGGCCGCTTTTTGCTGGATTTGTTTATTTAATTTATTTATTTAAGCAAGGAGGTCGGGGATGTAGATGGCAGTGTGATGAGGAGGAGAGGAAGGGGTGGATGCGCTGGGATCCTCTTTAGAGTGGCCTTGTCCTGGTGAGAGGAGAAGGAGCCAGAGTGGCCCAAGGTGACAGAGGCCAGTTGACTGCACCTCAGCTGGGTAACCCTGATGCAACAGAGGCCGTAGGGATGAACCTCAGCCCAGTTGCCTGGCAAGGCCGTCCATTTGGACAGGACCATTCAGAGTTGGTACGGCCACATATGGGGGTGGTGGTTTAGGGCTGGTAGTGGGCTGGGCCTTGGGAGCCCCATCCGTTACAGTTACCCCAATTCGCGGGGTTCCACCAAGAATTGACAGGGTTTTTTAGCCAATTTTTTAATCATTCACCTCCAAACCACTCTTATAGATACAATGAATTTGTATTTTCTGACATTACCCCCTTAAAGGGTGGTAGGGGGGAATAAAGTCACAAGAACCATCTATGAACTCAGTTAATCATAACTCCAGAAGCAAGGGATTTAATGGAATACTCATCCCCTCACTTATAGGTAACTACAAAAGACCCTTCCCAGATGGACCCAAGCTTTTCCTTTCTAGACATGATTTGGCTGTGGTAGTAGAGTACCAAGTCTGCCACTTGTATGGAAGGGAGTGGTGGCTGGAGCTCATTGGCTGCTTGGCCCTCTTTAGTGACAGTTTTCACTAAATTGATCATCGCCTCAGACTGTAACTGGGTGATGTGCTGCACCAACTTCTTCATGGCTTGATCTGAATCAGTCCTAGCTGAGAAAACATCTTTGGCTAGTTAAGCAGACACCCTAGGTTCTCAGCCATACAACACCCAGAATAGAGACATTTTGAGGATTCAGTGGTGACTAATATGGTAGGCCATGAGGGCACTTGGTAAGTACATATCCCAGTGAAGGGGTTCTGAAGTGGCCATTTTTTGTAATATAGAGACCTGGGTCCCATTTTCTCTTCCAATAGTACCATTGGTGGATGGGTTATAGAGGGCTTATAAAAGCTGTTGCGTTCTCATGGAGGTAGCGAGGATCTTCACCATTCTGAAAGTAAACTTTTTACCATAATCACAGAGAAGAACCTGAGAGCAACCATGTCAAGCAAAAATATACTGATGGAGGAAAGTGGCAGTGGCCTTGGCAGTTTGAGCAGGAAGGGCCACAGCTTTAACCCATTTGGTAAAATAGTCTATGCCAACTAAAATAATGATTCCTCCAGTAGTCTGGGAGAGGATCAACCATATCTAGTATTATTGTATAAGAAGGTTGTTGAGGCGTAGTGGGTTGGTATTGATAATGGGTCTTGAAGCTGGATTGCTTTTTGCAAGTTAGACAGGTATCCAGGAACTCTGTTATGGTCTCCATGATACTCTCCCAGTATAGCGCCCTTTAATAAACTCATAAGTCCTCTGTACCCAGCTATGCCCTAAAATAGAATGTGACTCCAAAATGACAGGTACTCGCTCTGATGACTAAAGATAGGGCAGCCAGTTCACCCATATTTTATTGTATAACTTTCCACTTTCCACTTTGGTATTGCATGAGTGCCGAGCAGCATCTTTTGCACAGGTTCATCCTTTTCCTCCCATGAACCAGGAGTCATCAGTAGGTCATGTAACCTCTCAGCTTCACTATTGTCTAAGTGAAGAATGGGCAGCCACGTTACCCATCTACATTCATGTGGCGCATTCCCAGCCAATGCTCAATTTCCATGTTGTAATGCTGGAGCTTCAACGCCCAGCGAGACAACCATCCCGTGGGTTCCTTCATATTCTGCAACCACTTTAAGGATGTTTGGTCAGTAACCACTTTAAATTTAGTCCCATATAAGAAGGGGTGGTGTTTTACAGAGAGCAGAATAGCAAGGCACTCCTTCTCAGTGACGCTATAGTTGATTTCTGCCTTAAAAACCATTTTGTAAAAATAGGACACAGGATGATCAACCCCATGATTATCCAATTGTGACAAGTTAGCTCCAACAGCATAGTCAGAAGCATCCGTGAACAACATAAAGCGCTTGCCATAGTCAGGAAGGCAGAGGATTAGCCGTTGTTGCAATAACTCCTTTTAGGGTTTCAAATGAGACTTTTTGTTCCACATCTGAATTAAATGGAGTGTTCTTATCCAATAGACGGACGAGGGGCTCACTGAGCTGGGCAAGCTTGGGCATAAATTGGTGGTAATACCCCATAATATCCAAGAATACCTGGATATCACGCAGGGTTTCTGGGAGCAGGCATTTTGGATATAACTGCGACCTTATCTTGTAATGGTTGAATCCCATCTTGCAAGATGACGTGTCCAAGGAAATCCAGCTTTTTCTGGAAGAACGTACATTTAGATGGCCTTAATTTAACTTTGGAAGCCCGCAGGTGCTATAACACTTCTTTTAAGTGGATAAGGTGATCATTAAAGGTCTTGGAAAACACCGTGATATCATCAAGATAGATTATGACGCAGCTTAATTTTAAATCCTGCAAGATATGATTCATTGCTTGCTGAAAAGTGGAGGGTGCGTTGCAAAATCCTTGTAGCAGTTGGGCATGTTGGAAGAGACTCTCACCGCAAATCAGAGCGCATTTCTCCTGGTCTAGGGGAGAAAAGTCCATTTGCCAATGACTACTAGCCAAGTACATGGCGAAAAAGTAGTTAGAGCCGGAGAATTATGCTAGGGCATCATTAATGCAGGGGATAGCTATCCTTCTTTGTGAGGTTATTCAATTTGTGGCAGTCCATAATTATCTGATGGCCTCTATTTTCTTCTTTATTAGCAGAAGAGGGGACGGCCAAGGGTTTTGATAAGGCACCAGTAGCCACGCATCCAGCAACTGTTTCAGCTCCATCCTCATTTGGAGCTCCTCAACCTTATATTTCTGTTAAGGCTTGGATCAAATAGGCTGAGTATCAACAACATCAATGGTAAGAGTCCAACCCTTCATATGTCCATAATCAGTATCAGATTTGGAGAAGATGTCGCTATAAGTCTCCAGTAAAGAATGAGCTTTATTAAGCTTGGCGGGGGTTAGATCCCCAGAAAGTTGAACGTGGGGCAGAGCGCATATCAATTGATTGTAGGTAGTCCCATGTCTAACATAGACCCAATATAATGGACTTGTTGGATGTCATCAATTGGAATCAGCGGGGATTTTCCAACTTCCTGATGCTTCTTTGTGATCATGTCATTGTTAATAAGATTCCCCAGCAGAAGATTAATAGGTCGCTGGTAGGCAGAATCTAGGATACCTGGCAACACCCAAGGTTCCAAAAAACTTATTCCATCAATGCTTGTTAAGTGCAGTAGGCAGTTGCGGGGATTTGCACAGTAATATGGTGTTTATCACCTTTTGTTCACCTCCTTGACTACTACCTCCTCTGACGCATACAATGGAAGGCCCTCTTAAGCATCCAAGGAGTCAGGCAGCTTTTTTGTGTTTCTGCCTGATTTGTTAAGTAAGCGTGAGGGCGGATTAAGGATACTCAACTACGCATCTGTATTATTCATTCTTAGGATCATCATTTGTAAAGACTAGGAGAACTTCATAATTTAGAAGGGATAGAAATACCTATTTCATATCAATGATTCCGTCATACTAAATCATGAATTGCGTCCCAATGAGCAAGTTGTATGTACTATTTTCCAACGCCACGGTAGGAGCAGACAGAAGAAGCATCCCAATATGTATGGGTAGAGATGAGTAGGCTCCAATAGCTCGCATGTTATTGAGCCCTGCAGTTCCAAACTCTTGGGAATAGTCTGAGTTGAGCGCCAACATAGTTTTATTGATGAGCTTTGAAGAGACCAAGTTCACTGGATTATTAATATCAAGGATGGCTAGAACTCACACCTTATTGATGACAACATCTACCTTGGTTATTGTGCTACCAAAAGTAGAGGTGAGGGCGAGAACCTCCTTTAAATGGAGAGAGGAGGTAAGGCGTTGAGTCATCACAGGGTATTTATCTTTAGTAGATTGGAGGGTATGAACCTGCTGGGTAGATCGGATCACTGTACCAATAATCTGGTCAACATCACTTGCAGTATCAATCACCTTTGAAAACCTCAACATCTGTTGGAGATAGGTTCATAGTGGTATCATGGCTATATCAATTCTTTCAGGCCTCAACCTATTTGGAACATGCACTTCCATTGGGACTCCCAAGACATAATATCCTGCATCTTCATCACCCCCTTCAGACTCATAATCAAGTCATTGTCAATGCACCTAAACGAGTTGTTAAGAGAGGGCTGAGAAACTGGCTTGATCTCCTCACAGGGGAGGGCTTTTTGGCGCTCATCTACCCTTTTGCCTTTTGAAGGGATCATTGTAGCTGAACCAACTTTTGGGGGAGGCGTTGATAATGTAATGGCTGAGACTAATTCCTTAGAAGGGACAGGCTTGGGCTGCCACATGACTTCAGGTTTAGGATTAGAGTTAGCTGGAGGAGATGGAGTTGTGGAAGCGGGTACTTTAACTACGCCAGCTTTATGTTGATCAGCGGCTGTGAGCCTTGGGGAAACAGACAGTTTAGCTTTTGTGACCTGGTCATTTAACCCATTATTGGTGGAGGCGACTATCACCCAAGAGTGAGGTTTACACTTAGGAGCAGGCGTTGGGCCACTTGTAGAGGCTCATTGTCTGATAACAGATGATATTGGTGACAAAGTGGGGGCAGGAAGCGCGGCCCCATTGATGAGGATGTACTATGACTTACTGGCTTGAGAACCTCAGGTTTTCTGGGTGGAGGAAGATCAGGTCTGACTGCACCGCAGGTGCTGGGCTCAGAGTAGTAACCCACATAGGGGGCCCATAGAAATCATCATAGCCTCCTTTGGTGGGGCTACTGTTGAATAATTTTTAATGGTCAAAATCCTGGGGGGTTGACCTAACACCTGTAGTAGATTCAGCGTTATACATATCTGAAACCTCTAGCAGAGCCTCCTTGATATCTTGGATAGTCCGAAGGTGGCGCTTTTCAGAGATATGATGCCAAGCTATAGAAGGGTGAGATGTCAACCCGCTCAAAATGGCAGCAATGGCGTCGTCAAGAGGTAGTATTTTGGCCAGCAGCAGAGGTTGAGATTCCCTATAGAACTGCTCAACAAAAGAGGTGATTGATTCTCCCTCTCTTGCAGACTAAGGCACATAAAGGCCTGTTTTTTTGTTGAGAACTCTGTTGGTTGCTAAAATTTTAATAAGTGTTTGTTTAGCCTCCAACCAGGTGCTGAGATTGATCATGGTGGGAACCATTATTTCTTGAGCTAGGTGACTCGAGAAAGGGAGGATGTACTGGGTTTTTTGTAGGTACGTTGCTCCTTCCATAGCAGATTCATAAACTAAGAGGAAGGAGGCAATGCTGCCCTCACTCAGGGTAAACTTATCTCTGAAATGGGGTTTTGAAATAGAGTGCTGCTCAAGAGTTTTGAGGCGAGACAAAGCACTGGCTAGTTGTTGCTCTAAAGCAGCTATCGTTGGTTCTGGCACTGTCATCATTATGAAAAGGAGTTTTGTAGTGTACAGGGTCCCCTGTAGTGAGTACCACTTGTTAGATTTTAGAGTTTTTGTGCTTGCTAGTGAATTTTGCACCTAAAATTCTAACAATAATTCGCAAAAGATGTAGCACTCTCTACTGACAGATTAATCAATACAGGGATTTTCCCAAACCACTTATACTAAATATGATAAAAACTAATCTACAAAAAAGTTAGAATTTTATAAAGTTTTCAATAGTTGTGGTGAGGGGATTAAAAGTGAACCCTCTTAATAAGTTGATACTTAGTATCTAAAGTGTGGAGGCTCAAAGTTCAGATTGCTTAGTAAATTCTCAATAAGGCAATATGGGCGGCGGACCTACAGCTCATTTGAAACTTGCCTTACTTCATGAAGTGGCCGATGGAGGGTGATGCCAAGTATTTTAGATCTGTGAGGTAGGGTTTTGATATTTTATCCAATCATTTGATGGTAAAATATTTGCACATTGCAAGGATCCCTCCAACCCTATAAAAGGGCTAGTCTATATGGTGTGGTTGAACTAACTTCATTGTAAGACGAGGAGGGACCTCTGAATGGTATTGGAATTTTAATAGAGATTATGATAAGCAGGTGCTACGATGGCTACAAATTTTTAGTTCCATGGCTCTAGCAAAGATTGACACAAGTGAAATGAAGTTATAAGTCTGTTGCTATAATTGATTTTAATTGGAAATACAGAATCCTGTATGAATAGACCAAAATTAGCTACTCAAGACAAAAATAGAGGTACTTTTATTTTTTAGAAATGAGGGATATTTATAGGGGTAGATTTAGTAGTTATTTGTGAGGATTTTTGGGATGCACCTGAGGTAAGATCTTTCCTATTAGATGACTATTATTGCTGATTATTAATATCATACTTGTGATGGCCAAATCTGATAAGATTCTTATTTGATGAGGCCGACCTTCTTGTATGATATTTTGCCTCATGAGATAGCTTAGCATCTTCCTTCAGAGAAGGTTGATAACTCTGGAGGGTTGATCATTGGTCTATCCTAGAATCGGATAACTCTGATGTGGATTTTGCAATCTCAGACTGAGATATTGAATCTTGACCTTGAGTAATTTGTTCATCATAGTTGAATCCCCAATAATGCCCCCCTCAAGATCTTGCCTAGGGGCACATACTTATGAAGAAATCTACTATGCACTCTATTGACAACAGTACCAGTATCAACAGCTGCAAGGAGTATTCAATACCCCAATGATAAATAATATGGTAAGGACTAGCTCATAAGGTGTCAAGTTTTGTGAATCCTTCCTCCTGGCCTATGATGATAGAAGCGTACAAGATCCCCAACTTGATATTCAGGTAGCGTAGGTCTACTAGCGTTGGTTCTTGTTCCCTCTTTTAAGGTATTAGCAGCAAGGAAACTCGTAGCTAAAGCTTGTACTTGGATGATTTCATCAGCTAGTCTCATAGCTAAATCAGTAGTTTGCGGGGTAGCCTCCTCAAGTATAGGTTGTACACTTGAGGGGAGAATAGGATCCCAACCATATAAAGTTTTTAAAGGAGAAATTCCAATTTTATGATGGTAGCTAACCTAAAAGCTAACATCGCACTAGGCAATTAGAGATTCCATCTTCTAGGGTCATTGGAAGCCATCTTTTGAAGAATGGCTACAAGGGTACCATTTGCTCGTTCTACCACTCCATTAGTAGAAGGATTGTATGGGGGACGTAAGTGACTGATAGTACCCATTATTTAAGTAAGATTGGATACCACCTGAAAAATGAAGTTGGTCCCATTATCTGATAACAGGACTTTCAGGCTACCATGCCTGGTGAAAACTTGCTTAAAAAGAAAGAATGCAATAGCCTTAGCAGTGACCATGGAAACAGAAAAAGCTTCAATCCATTTGGTAAAATGGTCAATAGCTAATATAATATATCAATGTCCATAAGTGGAAGTAGAGAGGGCCCACCACATCAATACTCATAGTAGAAAAAGGTTCTGAAGGTCCCACAATTTTGTGTTGGTACATCGGATTTCCACCATGTTGTTGTTGGCAAATGAGACAATTCTCCAACACATTATGTACAGATTCCAGAATGTTATCCCAGTAACAGTGATTTTTCAACCACTGTAAGGTCTTAGCGAAAGCTCCATGATCTACAGTTTGATGAGCCTCCATAATAGTATCAATCCTCAGAGAGGGCTGAATAAAGGGCAACCATTTAGATCCTAACTTCTTGTATAATGAAACTTCTATAACCTGAGTATCTTCGGTTAAGGATTGTAGCTTCAATATAACATCCTTAGATTCATGGTACCAGAGCTCAGGTCTACCAATCAAGTCATAGATGAGATCCTCCTCAGCAGAGAATAATGTTAGTATAGGCAATCGAGAAAGTCCATCAGCGTTTTGATAAATAGCTCCAGTGTGATGTTGAATTGTAAAGTCATAATTCTGGAGCTTTAATGCCCATCTAGCTAAGCGCCCTCCAGGATCCTTAATTTGTTGCAACCATCTTAAGGAAGTGTGATCTGCGAAAATAGTGAAATGCTTGCCATAGAGATAAGGGCGGAAATGTTTGATGGCGGACAAACCTGCAAGGCATTCTCTCTCATTAACACTATAATTGTGTTCAGCCTTAGAAAGGGTTTTACTATAATATGCGATGGGGTGATCAACCAGGTTGGTATCATGTTGAGCCAGAATGGCTCCAATAGCAATATCACTGGCATTGGTAAATAAAATAAAGGTTTAGAAAAATCAGAATGGGTTAAAGTTGGTGCACTAACTAAGGCCTAGCGCAACAGATCAAAAGCTTGCTGCTGCAATTCTTCCCATAAAAAAGGGACTTCCTTATGCAAAAGGTAAACTAAAGGCTCCGCAATGTCCACAAAATGGGGGATAAATTGTCAGTAATAACTAACCATACCTAAAAACACTTGGATATCACACAAGCTTTTAGGATCAGGCATGTCCAAAATAGCTTTTATCTTATTAGATTAGGGTAAAATCCCCTCGTAATTAACTTTATGGCCTAAGAATTCCATTTCATTCTTAAAAAGCACACTTAGATGGTTTTAGCTTAAGTGAAGCGTGACACATCTGACCAAATACTTCCTTTAAATGAGCCAAATGCTCGTTAAAAGTGTGAGAAAACACAGTAACATCATCTAAGTATACCAAGACATAAGAAAGTTTCAAATCCCCAAACAAGCTATCCATGGCTCGTTGAAAAGTAGCAGGGGCATTACAAAGCCCCTGCGACATATGAGTAAGCTCAAGTAACCCCTCACTAGAGATTAAGGCACATTTTGATGGTCTTCCAGAGCCAAGTCAATTTTTCAATAACCACTCGCAAGGTCCATAGCTAAGAAGTATTTTGACCCAGACAATAGTCTCAATGAATTATCAATGCAAGGCAGAGGGTAAGAATCTTTTTTGGGTAACAGCATTGAGCTGATGATAGTCCATAACCACTCTATGACCACCATCCTTTTTCCAGATGAGTAGTAAAGGAGAAGCCTATGGACTCTTAGAAGGTGTTAATAGCCCCGCATTGAGGAGTTGTTTCACTTTCACTGAGACCTGAGCCTCCTTGACTTTAGATTTGCAATATGGTCGAGCTCAAATAGAGAGAGTATCCCCAGTTTTCACCTGTTGATGCACATCTTTCATTAAAAAAAATCTCCAGAACCTTTGGAAAATATATCCGCATACTCTTCAATCAGAGCCTCAGCTTCATGCTGTTGTTCTGGAGTAAGTGAATCCCCAAATTTGATGTCAATTCTAGCAATTATAGGGGGATCTTTCAGCCCAAGTTCATGTAAATCTCCACATCCTGAGATGGATAGAATTTTACTCGCAGGAGTAGGCTGCACATAGGCAATGAAGTTATTGCAATTCAATCACATAGGTCAAGAAGTGAGGTTAGCTAGTAATACTAAAACAGTCTCATCATAGGCAGGATTAAGGATACCAGGGCAAGTTAAGGACTCCAAATGAGAGGTATTATTGTTACCAGAGACCTCTAATACATGATCAGCGGGAACAAATACTTGTACTCCAGTATCAATTATGACTTGAGCTTTTGGAGAAATGGTAATCAGATTGTTAGAATATAAAGGCATTCCTTCAGAGGCACAAGCTGACGGAGGCAGAAGTATAGTCCTTGGTCCCAAGATTTGGTACTCAAGACGTGAGATAGAAGTGGGGTATTTCAATAAGAAAACACGTCGTTTTAGTTTGCCTTTGCTATTGGGAACATCTTTTAGAATTAAAGGTACTTGGTACCTAATTAAAGAAAGGTAATTGTCCTTAAGACTAATTATTACATCAAAAGTAATGAGAAATTTGGTTCCCAAGAGCAGGTCATAGCAAATGTTGTACAACACTACTGAAGGGGCCAACACAACTAACTTTCCAAAGCGCATTGGAAGAGAGGAATAAGCTTCTATAGATTGAGTCTATGAAAGACCATAAGTTCCATAGTCTTGAGAATGGTTTAAGTCTGGCGCCAATTTGATTTTCTACATAAGCCTAAATGAGGTTACATTGATGGACGATCCCATATCAATGATAGTCAAAACTTTCACCTTATGCACAATGATATCCACCTGGTCACATCAGTGCCAAAGTTTGGGATTAAAAACACCAAGGGATTAATCGATTGAATTGAATTAGAAGAAGAAGAAGAAACATAAGCAAAAGCAAAAATAGTATCTTTGTTGGCTAATTCATCAGGGATATCAAATTCACTAGGAGCGAATATCACATAACAGTCTTTAGAAGTGTTAAAAGGTTTTGATTGAGGCACAGGAGGTAGGTCAGCACAGGGAGCCTCATGCCCTATGCTGACTCCTCTTTTTTTGATTCCTACGCTTGTTTTTTCCAACATTGAGATTCCACATGACCCACGAGACCACAATAGTTGCATTGCTCCTTCTTTGGTTTAGGTTTGGGTCTAGGCGGCATTGCATGGATATAAGAATGAGGGTTATTACCAGAGGACGGGTGTACCACACCATTATAAATCTTCATGAGCGCTTCTTTGATATTGGTGATGGATCTGAAACTTCTTTTAAATGATTTTAAATATAGTTGCAACTGAGTGCAAGGAGCAAATGCACTCATTACAGCCAATATGGCATCATCTACAGTAATCCAGTCACAGATAGTAAGAGTTTAGTCCTCATGATAGAATCTATTAGCAAAATCCTGGATTGACTCTCCTAGCTTGATTTGGTTATTTATAAAGGCTTGCTTTTGGTTAGATAGGATTTGATCACTCCTGAATTCCTTTATAAGGCGGTCTTCACTTGAGCCCATGTATTGCAAACCTTAAGGTGAGGAACCATGATCTCTTGAGCGAACTGGCTTAGGCAAGAGGTAATATGCCATACTCTCTGTTAATCTGTTGTTCCGTCCATTGCACGCTCATAGACAAAGAGAAAAGAATTAATGATACCTTCTATTTGGTTCAAACCTATCCTTAAAGGTAGGTTTGAAGGTCGTGGGTTCATTGCTCAAAACATGTACACCCTATACCATGACCGGATCAGCTTTAGAGTTTCAGATTCTGGGATATGAGCTTGAGTGGGAATTCAGACAACTTGTTGCCTTAAATGATTGAGGTCCTCCTGTAAATTATGAACCCATTGAGTAAGATGATCATCCGCAGGTGTTGATTCAAGTTAGAAATCACAGTGATCATCTCTTCCTGCTTGTTCTCAAGTACTCCGCATTTAGCAGTTAACTGTTTAATAGAAGCATTTAACTTTGCAAACTGGGTTTCTTGCGTAGTTTTGTTAGCATCACATAGGCGATGAGCATTATTCACGCCATCCAATAAGCTGGTCAAAGAGTAATCTGGGTCAGTCAGAAGGCCTTTCAATGATAAGAAACACCATTGTGATATGGCTCAGATTTGAGTTTCTAATGCCTGTACTCTCAATACTAGTAGAGTTGAAGGTTCTAAATTTGCATTGGAAGTGAGGAGCCAGAGGGACCAGGAGGACCAGGGGGTCCTTGCGACCCATATCTACCTGCTGGCCCTGGTGGGCCTTAGTTGACCCACAGGGCCTGGAGGACCATGTTCACCAGGAGGTCCTGGGGTTACAAAAGGGGAACTAGGTGGTCCCGGTGGTCCAGGAGGACCAACAGGGCTGGGTCCACCTTCTCTGATAGTAACTACAATTTGGACAAGTTGTTGGAGTGGTCTGTCAAGCCCAACAAATTGCTCCTCATGTTAGACCTAAAATCGTCTTAGTTGTCTCATAATCTCATCCTCCAGGGTGGTGATACGGTGGTGAATAGGGTTAGTGACATCTATAACCTGCTGAGATACTTCTAGGCCAATGTATCCCACAACTCCACTATCAATTATCATCAATTGGTTATGTATATTGTTGATTTCTCTTCTATTATTGAGTATGGCTTCTCAATTATCCTGTCCAAAGTTAGATGCCATCTCATAAAATGAGGATAACTGAGAGTGGAATTGTTGCGCCAGGGTCAACTGGCGTTGGATCTTGAGATGATGCAACCCCAAAATCTGTAGTACATGATAAATAGTGGGATGTACGTAAAGCCTGAGGTACTGCTCAATTCTAGCCAACCCAACTTCAGTAGGTTGTAACACTGCTTTGTTGTATAAGCTCATCATATTAATGGCAACTTTAGACGCTTGGTCTCAATTAGGACGGGCAACAGGCTGGATAGCCCCCTTATCAAGCCTTTAACCATCTCTTCTACGTTTGCAGCTTGAATCTGATAATGATTTTGGTCAGGGCCCTCAATGGCCAAGCCCATAGAAGCTTGAAATTGCAGATTATTTGTATTAGTGGAAGGCATCTCTTGCCTGTTGGAGTGTACCCATCAGGTGATACTCATTAATTCCTCATAAGAGGTGCTTTCTTTGCTAGACATATTAATCATTGTGAAAGTATGTTTTCACCAGGTAGCCATGGAAGCAAACCTGGCAGGGAGAACCAGTCTTGGAATTTTGATAGAAATTATGATAAGCAGGTGCTACGATGGCTACGAATTTTTAGTTCCATGGCTCTAACAAAGATTGACACAAGTGCAATGAAGTTATAAGTCTGTTGCTATAATTTATTTCAATTGGAAATACAGAATCTTGTATGTTTAGACCAAAATTAGCTACTTAAGACAAAAATAGAGGTACTTTTATTTGTTAGAAATGAGGGATATTTCTAGGGGTAGATTTAGTAGTTATTTGTGAGGATCTTTGGGATGCACCTGAGGTAAGATCTTTCCTATTAGATGACTATTATTGCTGATTATTAATATCATACTTGTGATGGCCAAATCTGATAAGATTCTTATTTGATGAGGCCGACCTTCTTGTATGATATTTTGCCTCATGAGATAGCTTAGCATCTTCCTTCAGAGAAGGTTGATAACTCTGGAGGGTTGATCATTGGTCTATCCTAGAATCAGATAACTCTGATGTGGACTTTGCAATCTCATAAGACCAAGATATCAAATCTTGAGCTTGAGTAATTCTGTTCATTGTAGTTGAATCCCCAACAAATGGCTTACTTGATTCCGCCGCATAATCAGCGCAATCCAACTGCCCATACTAGTATTATTTGCCAAAATTATAAATAAAAGTGTTACCCCAATTTTTGAGGTTCCACCGAGAATTGACCAAGGTCTTTTGGTAAATTTTTTATCATTCATCTCTGAACCATACTTTTCAATACATCATACCTGTAATTGTCCAACAACCAGTATCTAGTCTGGAATTAACCTATCTGAAGTAATCACCAGTATCCAGCCTGGGATTAATCTGTTTTTGAGAAGACACTCTTTCAAGGATATCTTGGTGCTGATAACGCCAAGGAAGATGTTGGAAAGTTTCTTATTGAGTCATGAAGTCCAACATATGTCAACGATGTCAAAGAGTTTCAAGAAGTCTGGTAAGAGAGCAAACAAGTTAACCAAGCAATTGATGCACCAAGGGTAACATCTGAGGAGGTTTTGTTTAGTGAGTACTGCTGTGATGTTAGCAAAGGTTGTCTGGTGCCTAATCTGCGTGGAGTAGATACCCTGAGCATTGATTTAGCCTTTATAGTTAAGCAAGCTGAGGTTGGCTTGCTTATTAAGCGGTTCACTGGGCTGGTTTTGTTGTATCCATCCTGGCCTTGGTTGTTACCTTCTTTAATGGATGTGCTGAGGTTATTGCGCGGCTCCCCTCACTCAAGAAGCTCATAAAGTGTGCAGCACCTGCCACTACCAGCTTAACCTTCCCCCACTCACGCAATTCAAAAAATTAAAAAGGAGATCTTCACCATGCTGTTCAACCTTAATGACTGCCATAAGTCTTAAGTCAAGGACTTAGATGACGTACTCCTCTTCCAGCTGTTACTCCTTGAGATTTCAGAGTGAGCTCACCAATGATTACTCTCCGCAGGTGAAAATAATAGATCTCTCCTGGAATATCTCCCAGCGTTGGAAACCTTTATCAAGCCCATGAGCTTCCCTCTGCCACCTTTTAGGATTATAACTCCTTTGTCCACTTGACCCAAGGAGACCTCACTATGGCACAGTACTTGCGCCTGTTCCAAGAGAAGGCATCTAGATTGGAATTTCTTGAACGGTTAAAATTGTACCTTCTCTGAAAGTCCTTGGATATCAAATGTGCTGCCCTTGGAAAATGGGATAACCCTCCCCCTTCTTATCTGGGACGTACTCTATCCTTGCATCCATGTTGTCCAATAGCATCTGTGCTGCAAAGCCTAAATGTACCGCGGAACTTCAGATCTTAGAACTTGACAACTCCATCTCTGTTGTGCACCATCAGGGCACATACTTTGGTACACCTGACACCAGTCAAGTTTCAGATCCCATTGTAATATATCCAGCTGAGGCCCTAGATGTCATGGACACCTTTAACCTGACCATAGAATATTCCCCCACTGTACACTCTCTGTACTGCTTAGAACCAGCATTGAGTTTGTTGGAATGTGGGACTGAAACATCATAGGTTGGGGTCTCCTCACTACTAACTCTGCACTGCTGTGCTCCATGGAATACCACTTGCTTTTGTCCTCAAAATAGAGGGGGTTAGTAAGTCTAAGCTGTTTAATTCAGAGAATTTGCTTCACTCTAGCCATGGACCCTCTGTTTCCATTTTAGAACTTATGCCTCCCATCCAACTGTTGTCCCAGTTAACCCCAGTTGAACAACTCCTCCCTATTACTCCAGAGTCACCTTTTTTGGTGGACCCTATCCAGAAACAGGCAGATATTTATGAAAAGATGATTGAAGAGGAACTCTCCTTGGCTGACTCCTCCAAAATCTTGACCGTCCTTTCTGGTGTAGTTTCTTGTAATATAGATTTTTTTCACCAAACATAGAGCGTTAAACTACCCTGCTCCATTCAAATCGCATGGGCAACTCACTGGCAATGTGAAGTCATATGCGGTTGATTCCTCAGGGGATACTCTCACCTACACTCCACCCTCTGGAATTGGAGCCATCCTATCCTCCTTTGGATCTGTAGAAAATAAATTCTCCTCTGCGTAATTCTTATTCATGACTACCTTAATCCTCTGCAGGGAAGTTTTTCCTAGCGCTCACTTTGGTGAACACTGGCGCTACTGAAAACTTCATTTACCAAGAGCTGGTGGAGACCCTGAACCTTCCCTTAGGTTTTGGTGAGTTTGTGAAAGGTGGGGTGTCTCAAACCATTCCAAGCTACTATGTATAATCACCTGTTTCCTTTGTTACAGGCGATGGGTACTTTATGCAGAGCTTCTCTTTTCTTAGCACTAGGTGTTCCCAACCTAATGGGGGAATACACCGAACTCTATGCAAAGCTTCTCCTCAATTAAAAACCTCCTGTACCCTGTTATTCTGGGTGTTGGCTGATAGTGACAGTTTGACATCTTCATTAACCTTTTGGACCCTACCATGCTTGCAAAGTTTCCTGGAGGAGGCACAGTCACCATCCCTTATCTAGATGAAGTTGCAAAGGTGCGTCCATGAAGATGGGCCCCTCTACTAAGATAGGCTTAGCTTATATTCAACTGACTGTCACTCCAACCCCAGCACTTATCCTGCCTTAATGAATCTGCGGCTATGCGGACATGTTTGATCCCTTTAAGGCCCATCCACTCCCCTGAGCACACCAACTTTGAATTTGAGTTCAAGTTGATCATTGACCTCATCAAGATATCCTCTCCCATTTATACCTTTTCCTTGAGGTAAGAGGCTGTCATGGACGTTGGGTTGATGACATTCTCTCCAAGGGTCAAATCTTTAAGAAATCCTCACCAGTGTGCCCCCTCTAGTTCTTAAAAAAGTCTAATGGCTTCCTCTGTCCCTGCATTAATTATGGCAATCTGAACAGCGTTACAGTATCTGACCCCCATCCACTCTCCTGGAGAAGCAGATTTCCCGCTATGTGGAGAAGGATAGAGTGGTCAGAAAGCTGGATTGCCATAACGCCTTCAACCAGATCCATATTAAAGAAAGCCAGGTGTGGTTGACCGCTTTTCATACTCAAAAAGGCATCTACCAGTTCAGGGTCATGCCATTTGGTTTGAAGAACGCCCCCGCCTGCTTTCAAAGATTTATTGATGCTGTCTTGAGAGACCTTATGAGAACCTGCGCAATAGCATACATGGATGACATACTGGTCTTCTCAAAGGATGCAGAATCTCACATCTGCCACCTAGTATTGGTTATGGAGTGACTTTCACAGGCAAACCTTACTATTAAATCTAGCAAATGCAAGTTCTACCAGCCCAAGGTTGAGTTCTTAGGAAACCTATCTTTTCACATGGCCACATGATTGCCCCAGATAAGGATGCAGCCATACACATTGGGCTACTCCCTCATCTCTCACAGTTTTATGCAGCTTTCTTAAGATGTGTAATTTCCTCAAGAAGTCCACCTCAAGCTCTCAGAAGTTGCCGCCCCTCACTAAACCAAATCTGGGAAGAAGATTTTTGGTTAGATCACTGTTGAAAAGTTCATTCTCAATAATAGGTGACTCTATTAGTGATAGGCCAAACAGTATTAAGACTGCTAGCCTTGCTCTTTCACAATCATCAGTGACCTTTTCCCTATAAATTTTCAGGGCAATCCACCAACCCAGCAGACCAACAACTTCTCCTTCTGAGTCTTGACCACTCATTATGGCTCAGAGGTCCTCTTTGGGACTTGTCCAACAATTGTGGTTCAATGGCCTCTATTGACTCCCTTGGGGGTTTTCCCCTTAAATCCTTCTAGTCCTTCATTGTTGTTGCTAGTTGCCCAAGTTCCCGCAGGGTTTCCATCTAGGTCAAGGTTGGGAATTGGTTGCACTGACTACACTAAAAACTTAATAAAATTAGGCAAACAAAAGATAAGACTTTTATTAAGAGGGAGATCAAACTATTTATATGAATTTCTTGCCTGTCCGTGTCATTGGTATTTATTGCTAGCGTCATCAGCACTAACTGACTATTCTCTATGCTTAGCATTCATCAGCACTCTCACTGGTATACTCATCATCCTAAAAATGTCCATGTTTATGTCAATCCTTGATTCATCATAATTCAAATTAATTAGATATATCAACATCCATGGCATAAGTCGCTGGTGTTGAATTTAACCAAAATGCTGTAAGGGATTATTCCCAATACTCTCATGAAGTCAAGATATACTTCAACTTTATTTAATTAATATTAAATGGTTTGACATCCTCATCATAAGTCAAGTGTCAAAATTGACTAAAACTCTATTGGGATCCTTTCCCAATACTCTCAATGTCAAATTTAAGCAATTTGCCATCTTAATTTATAATATTAATTATCTTGACATCCTCAGCCTTAATTGCCAGTGTCAAGACCCATCAATTCCCTATCATGGATGGATTTCCAATACTTTTTGATCCTGTGTATCAAGACAGTTCAACCCAGCCAAATGGGGAGCATGAATTGGATTTATTATCATTAAATAATGAATCAAAATTAGGAAACTAATTAGCAATTATCATTGATTAATTACTACACTAGGGGGTGGAAGGCGAGTCAGTAAGGGTGTACGGCTACCAACCTGAAGGTTGCAGGTTTGATTCCCACCCTTTGCACATCGATCAGGGTGCCAGCCAAAGGAAGCTATTGGCAGTTAGTAGGTCCAATAACACGAAAACCTTACCCATGACGTAACCAGAAAAATTTGAGTCCCAATCCGGAGGTGGAAAAACTTTCTTTGACAGAGTTGACCCTGTTCAGGTTTCATGTCATTTCTTTCTTTCTTTCAGTAATGCCTGTCCCATGGTCAGCTTGCCTTGGTTAAATAAAATAAAATTATTACACTAATTTTGTTATTATGTGAGAAATATCACCTGTTTAAAAATCCAACCATCAAAGAATGCAATGCCGCATTCCATTCTGTTAAGTCCATACTTTTGTCCATCCCAGTGCTACATATGCAGATCCCAGCCATTCCTTTATTGTTACCAGTGATGCTTCAAAATTTGCAGTGGAAGTGGTTCTATTTTAGGAAGGAAAGATGAAATGGAACATCATGTTGCTTATTTTTTAAAAAGATGAACCTGGCGCAGCTCAACTATGCTATTTATATAAGGAACTCCTTACTGTTGGTGTGTAAGACTAGCACTGGCGCCACCATTTGCATGGTTCTAAGTGGTCCTTTACTGTCTGCACTAATCATAAGGTGTTAATGTAATACTGCGCACCCCAAAAGCTGTCCCCTTGCCAGTCCCAGTGGTTAGATTTCCTTTCAGTATTTGATTTCTAATATGAATTTATAAAGTTATCCAAAACCTGTTACCAAATGCCCAATCCCAGAACCTTACTTTTGCCCCTGACCCAGCACTAGTTGACGCCCACTTTAACCAGGTGTTGATTAATCTGGAACAGGATAAAGGAGGGCCCACTGACCAATCCCCCACTCTGCTTATGATAGAACCTTTGGAAGTGGATACTAACACCCCTGCCCATGTTAGGTTGTCCCAAATCCTGTCAGCTAACTATGACAAGATTATGAAGGCCTTCCAGAGGAATGGCGAACCCCTGGACAAAGGTTACTAGTTGCTATATAAGGTCATCCTCCATCAAGGTAAGTGATGGGTATCACCTGGATCCCTGAGAGAAGGGGTGATTTGCGAAGCTTATGACCCTCCAATGCTGGCCACTCTGGCAAGGACAAGATACTTGAGTTGGTCAACCGCTCCTACAGTTGGAAAGGCATCGCCACAGATGTAGCCAAATTCACAAAGTACTGCTTGATGTGTAAACGGTTGATTTTTAGTCACTTGAAGAGCGCTGGGCTTCTTGTCCCCCTCCAAGATGCAGAGGGCCCTTGTACTTCAGTGTCCATTGATTTTATCATGAAACTTCCATTATCCCAGAGTTATAAGCAGTAATGGTTTTAGTGGACCGTTTTACCAAGATGGCCTATTTCATTTCTTAAAATATCACATTCACCTCCATCCAGACAGACCACCTCTTTGTGGACTACAACTTTTGCCTACACGGCCTCTCTAAGGAAATTATCATTGATTGTGGCCCACAAATCACTGCACATTTCTGGGAAGCCTTACTGTTCATCTTAGGCATCCGCCCCTGCCACTCCACAGCATTTCACTCTCAGTTGGATGGGCAGACAGAGATGTTGAACCAAGGTTTGGAGCAACTCTTGCATAGTTATTCCAATTCTGAACAGAACAATTGGGCCTCTCACCTTCTGCTGGAGCAATTTTCCTATAATAATCTTACTCTATCTCTATAGGCACATCCCCTTTTTTGAAAACTATAGGTACAACCCCAGCATCTTTTGAGTCCACCGTTTTTGCTGCCATTGAGCGCGCCAAAGAGCTCAGAGACATACACCATTCAGTGAAGGATAATCTTGTTGATGCTGTGAGTATCTATAAAGCATACACTGACTGAAAGTGCTGTGAAAGCTCTGAGTACAAGCCAGACAACTTAGTCATGTTCAATGATAAGCACCTTTACCTGAAGCAACCCTGTCACAAGTTAGCCCCCAAGCGCGTTGGACCCTTCAAGATCATCAAGAAGGTTGGACCATTAGCTTACCAAGTTGATCTACCCCTTTCCATCAAAGTGTTCATCACCCTCCATGAGTGCCTCTTGACCTCCTTTGATGGTCCCATGCTGCCTCACCCTGAGTCTGTCATAATAGATGGTGAACCCCAATATGATATCAATGCTGTTCTTGTTTCACACCTATCCCAATGGCATCTACAGTATTTGATGTCCTGAAAAGGTTATGGTGAGACTGAGAACAGCTGGGTTTCATAAAATTTGTGCCAATGTTTGAGACATAATATGTGACTTCCATGCTAGGTTTCCCAACGCTATAGGCCCTGTTATTCAAGCCTCCTTGGTCGCCATGAAGCTGCCTACCCCTAAAAATACTTTGCTTTGGCCAATGTCCCCTCAGGTGGCATAGAACCACATTTAAGAGCAGATGGTGATGTCACAGTTAGTGAAATTTTTCCTGGTGTAGAACACCCTATAAAAGCTAAGCACAATAAGTCCTTAGGGTTAAGGACAGAACCCTTGAGAGATACTAAATGACCTCTTTAAGATCATTGACTGCAAATGGGTTTTGGCTTTGCCAGTCAGGGATGAGGGAAATGGCACTCCAGAGGCAGAAAATCTGGCAGAAATCAACCCAAAAATCTGGAAAATCAGCCAAACATAAAGTTACAGAATTTGGAAAATTTGTAAATCTTGATTTTGCTAAAAGGTAAAAAATTTACAGCTCAGATCAGGTTTTGTCAATCTTTTGAAACCATTTTGAATCTTCTCTTTATTTTAGGCCCAAGCTGAGACAGCTTTGCTTTTCTCAGATAAACAGTTTATTTTAATAAAGTTTAAGGATTAAAAAACTTTTCCCTACTTTTTATATATATTTTAATTTAAAACTGGTTGAAACCTTCAAGATGGCTGGACTCCATTTTTACTCTGATATAGCCCTCACTTTTGGCAAAAACTGCCCCTACATAGCAGCCTATACTGCCAACTATGCCAAATCTTATTTCTCTGTGTTCTGTTGCAGTTCATATGCTACCTACCCCAACTCTCAGGGACTCTTGTCCCTGATAGCTGTCATCAGTTTGTTGTGCATTTTGTTTAATAAATCTATTTGGATACAAAAACAAGATAGCCTAGAAAGTTGCTTCCTTTTGCTTGGCCAATTTGCCTTGTTCTGGCACCTTTTGCTTGGCGCTTTCCCTCCTGTGACCTCCTGCACTCAGTTTCCTGTTATAATGGCCACCCTTCTGTCTCTGCCTGGGTTCCTGCAGAGTATTTTTTTCAATTTTGGCTGTTTATTAGAGTCTGAAATTCTTTACTTAGTCATTTTTTCTCAATATTCAATTTGATAGTGATATTTTAATCAGAATTGTATATGTCCATTATGTTCTCTACCAGATCTAGTAATGGAAGTGATTGGCTGCCATATCTCAAATATAACAAAATAGATTCAGTTGCTGATTTAGCAACCAATCAATAGCAATAACTTAATCTTATTGCTCAGTCATATTAATTTTTTGGCACAACACATGATATAAACTACTCAACCAATGTGAAAAAAGCCTTTGTTGTAGTATTTGCCCTAGATAACTTTTGGTAATATTTCTGGATTTATAAGTTACAATATAAAAATCAATAACTCAGTGATTTTATTCAGTAACACAATTATAAATGGATGATAAGTACAAGGTGCAGATATGAGTTAACAGAGCTTGATCAAATGTTTATACATTGTCAAAAATTGCTTTTACTGTGATAGTGGGCTCTGCTGGTTAGCAGACCAACCAGTATAAAGACTGCTGACCCTTGCCATCTCACCTTAGGGTACAGGGCCAACAGCACTGGCTGACCCCTTGGTGTGTCACATGAGCCATTTAGGGATCCCCAGCCTAACCCCAACCCATAATAATAAACATAAACTTAATTAAAAGAGAGATTAGGCAAAAGAAGATATTTATTGAGAGGGAAGCACCAGGTATATATATGTACAAAAGGGCTACTGCACCCATTGCCAACCTATCAGCTCATTTATGATTCTTCCAGCCAACAACTCTATCTCTTCTCACTGCACTTCTCTCTTCCCTGGTGTCAACCCTTTCACCCCATCTTTCCTGATGTCTGAATATTAGTTTTGGCTTCATCCTTGGCCTTCAGTTGCCAGTGAGCTTTATAAATTATGTCATATATACTTTGAATTGGGATTCAATTTAGTAATTATGTACCAGAAACATATTAGGTCACTTGGGTACTTAGGATATCTTGACTTCTCACCAATAACACATTTTGACTCATTGTAGTCAATTGTTTGGGGAAATGCCTTCTTCAGGCAATATTTGATTATTATATATGAGGCATTGAAAACAACCTTGGCCACCTCAAACTTGGGATCATCAGTTTCCACTGACATTACTTAATTAATACAAATGGATCATCATCAGCTACTAGTTGCTGGTGATCCATATACTAATTTTGGGCCATCAATTGGCCCCACTTGATCCTAGCTTCCAATCTCAGTGGAATACTTGGATTCAGCTCAACCCAATTGTGGAGCAATTATCTAGAAATCACTTATATAACCACAAAATTCAGTCAATGAGCCATTCTGCCAGGATTGGTCATTTCATTCTAAATATCACTATATTATTGGAGAAATCTATCTGGTTAATTTTCTGACATACACCAACCTGGAAGTTTTAATGTTGTAGCAGATGGTTTATACTGAATTTGACACATCTATACCAGACCAACAATATTATATATAAAGAAGATATACTTAAAAAACAAGCTCCTACAGATATAGAAATTCCAATAGAATTTGAAATATCTATTGATGTCAAAGATGAACAATTTTCAAAAAGCAATCTTAATTTTTTTAAACTTTGAAGATTAGTTATATATGCACACTAAGGTATTAGTAAAATAGAATATCCTAAGAAATAAGCATATAAAAAGTTAGAAAATCTATGAAAATGCCTTCCACATTGTAATAAAAATTTTATTGGACAAATCACTCATTAATTTTGATGTTAAAATTCACATAAAGATGTTAACATTATGTGGCCACATGTCAATCATGACAAGTTTTTTCCAATTAGCCATATTTTTAGAAATCCTTAAACTAAATAGCAATATTGGAATTATTTGAGAAGTGAGATCCTGAATTATGGTTCCTCTAAGGATAGCAAATGATAGGGCAAAAGATACCCTAATATTACCAAAAAAATACTTGTTACCTCATTGCCAAAGTGATCTCCCAAATTGATGCAATAATAAATATTTTCTATATAAATAAATTTTACTATATATGGACCACCATTTATCATCTTAACATACAGAGAATCACCCTTCAGCAGAAAATTAGTGAATAAATGATGGATCAAGTATTCACACATAAATTCTTTAACTAAATTTTTCAATCTCTTATTTAATAGATTGAAGTATATAGACCAAATAATAATGAAGGTCCTTGAACAAAGCATCACTGGTAATCCCACTAAGTAACCTTAGTGCTTACTTGTCACTCTCTGGGCTTACTGCACTAAAAATTATATGCCACTAAATATATGTTATATTAACTACCACTTGGCTTTAAGTTCTAGCCCAATACATTAACCAAGTGGCTCACCAATGAATTCTTGTCAACCCGCCAATTTATAAAGAATACCTGCTGAAAATAGTACAATAGTATGCATATTAAATAAAGTTAACCTATGATAAATTCTTTAAATCCCTTCAAGTTTTTACAGTAGTCCTTATATTACTAAGGCAAAACAGATAAATTTATATTATAAAAAAGTTCACTATTCTAAAGAAACATTTAGGATCACTAAAGTCCTTCCTTATAGAAATTATAATATACTGGCCCTTAAAAATATTAGAATACCAGTCTGCCATCGATGGTGATTGTCTAAAATATACTTTTATAAAAAATAAATATGGGGTGGGCAAATAGTTAGGTAGCGCTAAAATTTTAAGGATAGTACTGATCAAATTATCTGTTTATTCATTTTGACATGATATATGTCCTATGGCTGGGGGTAAGTTCAAAGTATGAGATCATACCTGACGAGCTTAAATGATTATGGGTGTGGATTGTTTTTGCATGGGTCGACCAATAAAATCGACTAGATTTAATAGATTAAAATGAATTATTGTAGATGGTGATCAGTAATTTTATATAGACTAGCGGAGTTGCCCGTGCTTCGCTACGGTCTATACAATTTCAGGTGATTCGAATTGATTTTTTTAGATTTTCTATATAGTTAAGCAATAAACTATTCGGCCAAAGCTAATTGCTCAATCGAAGCAACCAAAACCATTAACCACTCAGCTAAAACTAACTGAACTTATCAAATCAACCAATAACTAATCACTCCCAAAGCTAAACTGTATCCTATCGATTCGACCAAAACCATCAACCCACTTGGCCAAATAAAATAAACCTATCAAATCAATCAGATTCTAAATTATTTTAGTTTTTATATCGGTAGATAGATATCAATAAGTACAGAAACCATTAAACCTATTAAAAATTCCAACCTCCAACCCCTTAGCTAAAATCAATTAAGCCTGCCAAATTAACTAAACCATCAATCACTTACTTGAAACTATTGAGCCTATCAAATCAATCAAAAAATAAACTACTACTCAGCAAAAACCAATTACGGAACTTATAACAGCCAAAAACTATCAACCCCTTATCAAAAACCAATGAAAAAATCGAATTAAATGAATATGAAAATACCCTGCCAAATTGCTATATAAATATATTAGAAATATATATTCTAGATCTTAAATAGAACTGATATTTAAATTTATATGATTACTTTAAATAATTACATATTAGCATTCCGTTCCCAAACTTTATAGAATACTTGTGCCAAGTTTGGTGATTTTTGGTTAATTGCTCGAGATAATGCATCCGGTATAAATAAATAAACAGAATGTTAGTTTTGTAAAGAAAAGTTTGGCTAATTCTTGTTGATACCCAGTTTAACACAGATTTGTTTGTGGGCTTTAAGTTTACCTGATGATCCTAATCAATTCTTTTTTATATTTGTAGATGGTTATCGATAATATTAAAAAATCAAATTACATTGAATCAATATAAAATTTTTAACCATTGAGCCATACCCAATTAAACCTATCGAATTAACTAAACCACTTAGCTAAAACCATTAGATTAAAAATCAACCAATCACCAACCGCTTCGTAACCAGTTAAATTTCGAATCAACCAATCACAAACTTCTTTATTAAAACCGTCAAGCTTAATCAACCCTAAACCACCAACCGCTCGACAAAACCATTTAAACTATCAAATCAACCAAATATCAAACTTCTCGGCTGTAACAATATACCGATTTCCATTAAAAACATAAAATTTTAATTTGTTCCATATAAAAATTTTTATTTTACTATTAAAATAATATTTTTTAAAATTCATAAACCTTCTCAGGCATGCACACAACAACTCACCAAAGTTTCATCACAACTGGATGAATGGTATAGGAATGCATTCGGGACAGACATACAGACATTCATTTTATATATATATAGATTGGCCAATTAAATCAACCGATCGATATTATATATATTGACATGATATATGTCCTATGTTTTTATTAGTTACTTTATTACTTAACACACCCTCATAATATCTGAAAAAGATAAAGTATACTTTACCAAATTCAAAATCTTAAGAGCATGATAATATATTTTACTTTCTAGAAAGGCACAACATTGGCACAGTATGAACAATCAGTTAGTCATTACCCATAATAATGGTACACTTACCTGGTGGGTGAAAGACATATCATGCACTTAAGCTTTTTACCATAAGGTAAAAGCTCCAAATCATTTTAGTACTAGATGATACCAACCCAAGGGGGAGTCATCAATGCTTCATTATTCATTTTTATCAGAATTTTCTAATGCTTTCAGAATATTTCAAGTATCAAATTTACGAAAAGAAAGTATAAAAACCTGTTTACGATCTAAATATTTTAGAAAAATTTAGCCTTCAACCACTTTTGTAAGTTTATTTTATTTAAGCGAAAATTCTAGCTCTGGGAATTATACTAATTACCCAGGTTGTCAAAAATCTTCGCCAGCCTGCCGCTTCAGGAATTAGATATCAACTACCACCGTGGCAATTCGTCGCTAAATAAGCAATTCGCCGTTTCTGCGACACCCTAGTTTCACACAATTAAGTTATTAATAAATCAAAACGGTATTAAGCAAATGAAATAGAATTTACCGCTGTTTCAGAACTACTATAGTTTAACCTCTCATTTGAAACAAAAAACTCTATTGCAAAGTTGAGGTGATTGATATAATTCTGCTATAGCCTCTTAATTTCAAGAGTCAACTTTCCAATAACTGAGCCGTTTGTTTTTATATATAAGATACTTTACCATGACTTCAAAGATAACTTCCATTTTAAAGAGAGTCAATTGCGTTTTACTTGGGAGGTTAAATCATTCATTTAATTTTTGTAAGTTTTCCACGTTTGAAAAAAATATGAAGTTTAAAACTTTAAGAGGGCCAGTTTGGCCATTGGGGTCTGGGCTTCGCTCTTTTCGCAGTGCAACTATAACACAGGCTGAAAAAACGGTAGTTCGCTATGGAAGAAAAACTTTCCCGCCTTTTCACATTTTTCAAATGTAGAAATTAGCCTTTTGAAATCAAATCTTCAGTTCGATAATCCCCTCAGAATATAATCTCAAACTACTTTCAAAATTTTCTAGCTGAGAATCCATATTTCTTTAAAACTGCATTTTTCAATAGAGTGATAAGCTCAATTCCTGTTTCTTTCAAGTTACTGGAGCACTGGAGTTCTAGGCTTAAGGATCTTCATGTTTATCAAACGGCTCGCTCTTTGACCCTTTTTCTTGATTACAAAAAGGATACCGACTACGTTTTACCGTTTGATTATAAAACTCGTGGGCTCAATCCTTTTAAAATACGCAATTCGGTAGTTCCTCGCCATATAAATCTTGTTTCTAAAACGCAATACTTCTTGGCTTCTCCTTTGAATATTCTCCATCTTCAATATTTATCCAAAGCTTTCAAAACGGATTTTTTCACTTCTGGCGATGGTCATACTGCTTTCTTTATTGAGCCGAGTGCCAGCTACCGAAAGGCTATTGACCAACTTATTTGTAACGCAAAGCCTTTAAAGGGACCGTTTTTGAACTTTCTTTTTATTATAAATCGATTGGCTATATTTGGAGTTTGGAAGCTTACGGTTCATGCCAACCAGATTAAAGTTTGGTTTCCAAGACATTTCAATCCCTACGGTATCCGTCAGTTCCTTCGAGATATTGGTTTACATCAAGTTGCTGCTTCTCTCGCTTTAGGGCTGCAGGAATGTGCCTGTCGCGGAGACCAAAAATCGAAGGACTCTACAACTGCTGGTCCAGAGCTTGCAAAGGTTTCTGATTTAACTGTTAATTCAGCAGCGTATCGCCAAGAACTGGTTGCTTTTTCGAGTGCTATTGAGAGAGCTCGTGATTCTTTTGGCCGCTAAACACCATACTAGATTCACTATGCAAATGATTTTATTATTTACCTGTGGTCCGCTTATATTGGGGAATTATCTTTTTGACTGAGGTTTATTGAGAGCTTAATTGAATGATTGGGCAATGTCTTCTAGCCTTTTTAAGTGTCGTTTTATTCAGCTTTTTTATGATAAATTGCATTGTATTTTATTTTACATTTAAATTTTTCTTACGTTGAGTACAAAATTAATTAGCCAGATTATATTAGTAATTGTATCTGAATTATTTGCTAACTTAATTGTATGAATTTATATCTATAATATATATGACAGTTTTAATCAAGGTTTCTTTTAAACCACAAAAGCTAGGAATTTGAAATTTGGCTTGAAGTTTTTGTTTAAAATTTGTAGCTCAGCTAAAAAACCGTTTATTTTTAGGTTTTTTATTATTTGAAAAGGCAGTTTGAATTTTACCTTAATAAATATCTATATAAAATAATTTAAAGTTAAAATTTATATTCAAAAATTTATTCTAAAAGCCCAACAACCCTTCGTTCGTGAAATTTGGTATTTATATGCAGCCCAGGTGTTAAATTAATAAGTACATAATGGATTTTTTAAAATCCAAGATTAACAACAGCAATTGCATAAATATATAAATTTACCTATAGAAATCATATAAAAATTATTTTCCCTTACTAAATTCCCTATATATGCAAAATTTGGTATGTGTGCTGCTTGGATGTTATATTCTCAAGTAGGTATAGGGTTTTTAAATTTCAATTTGTAACTACAAAATTGCAAAAAACTGCAAATATATCTATATATGTCAGTTTTCATAGCATATCTCTTTACCCACAAAAGCTAGGAATTTGAAATTTGGCATGGAGGTTCTGTTCAAAATTTTAGTCCCATTATAAAATTTTCAACTTTCAAGTTTATTAATAGTCATACCCAGCTTAACGCAAATGATATTTTCCTCAGCAATTCATGTAAAACAAAGATTGTAATTAAAAATTAATATATCTATTACATTTACAATGATACATGTATATACAATATTAATGGTACTTTATATGTAATTGTTAATATGTAAAATAGATTTCCTTAGAAAAAACACGTTATAGCAAATTTGCATCATATAGGGTCATGCAAAGCGGGGTATAACTGTACAGAAAAATCAGGTTTAATTTTATTTAATAAATCTCTATTATAAAATACTTCAACTTGAAAATCGTAGTTAAAAATATATTAAAAACCAAAACCCCTATGTTCATGAAATTTGTTATGTATATGCCGCTTGGGTAGTAGTATTATTAGGTAGGTAAAGGATTTTTTAAAACTCAATTTTTACAAAAAGGTTCAAAGATATAGATCTATATATAACAATCATTTAAGAGTCAATTTCTCAAATAGAAATAACTACATTTGTTAGGCCTGCCTAAAAGCAATAAGCCAGGTAGGGCCTGCTACCATTCTCACTATAAGAAGCCTATCCCAGTCCCCACTCTGCCCAGCTGGTTGTATTTTGAGAGGATAAGGCTCTTGTGTAGAGAAATCTCTTAACTATACCACCAAAATGACAAGTTTACTACTGGTAAGTTCCTCTTACTGCTACCTTTTTTCCAAAATTTCCCCATTTCCAAAATCCCAAATCCATTTTATTTTAATTTTTGTGGTGCATTTTATGATTGTACCCTAAATTTTAAAGTCATCAAATCCAATTCTGACTCTTTCTACTATTATAGCTTCAAGATCCCTTTTTTAAATTTTATAAAGTTTTTTCATTTAATCAAGCATTGTACTACTAAGGGTAAAGCATGTTTTGATTTAGAAAAATTTGAAAAAGTTTAAGAAATATAATTAGGGATCAGCCAATCACAACATGCTCTATCATTCCTTCTAACCCTGCTTCTTACATTTTTTTTATAATTCTGACCCTTTCAAATGAAAAACTGAGGTATACCTGCAACCTGAGAATTTGTTGCAAGACCCAGTAACTGTGCAGATTGTGCTAAAGCTCCTTCCCTTATATAGGCCAGTACCCTCACAAGTGAGAGTATTGACATATTTTTTCTCACTTTCCCTAGTTTCTAAAGCAATTTGACTTCCAATCTTTAAGTTTACCATTTTTGAAAAGTCTTTTGACCATCATGGTGCACATTGTGGCCAACATGCTCCCACTAAAACAATTAAGCCCTAGTCAGATAGAGGTTTTAAAGCTGTCTTTCTTCTTGTTGCTTGGTGCCTCAAGTGGTTCAATAAAAACTTTGCAGTGCTCACCAACATTAACTTGAGCTCCCATGGTCCTTACAACAAACATGAAGTTTGTATATATCTGCCTTTTGGGTGTTAGGTTCTCAGATAGAAAAGATTTTTAAATTATAATTTGCAACTATAAAAAATGTAATAAACTGTGATATATAAAAGCTAATTTTCATCTTAGCCTTTTAAACTACATAAGCTTGGGATTCAAAATTTGGCATAAAAGATCTTTCTAGTTTATAGGTGTAATGGGTGGGTTCATGCCAATACTCAACAAATAAATTGGGCAGTAAGAGCCAAGTTACTGACTATACTAGGTACAGGCTGGCAGAGGCCCATCCCTGAACCCAACTGACATGTCTCATCATTGCCACATATTCTCAGACCACTGTTCCCATGACACTGCACATCAGTAGCAAGGTCTGGGACCAGGAAAGGGTCGAGAACGATGCCAACGCCACACTGAGCTCACTGGCAGAGCTCATGACTTGGATCTGATCTGACCTATTTACTAAAATAAATTTAATAAATTTTGAGTTTAGCAAAATCCTTTATTCTTTAATTCCTCATAGAAGACACAACTGCTCTACAGGGCTGCAGTGTCTTCCCTTAAGTAATCTGTTGCAAACATCAAATAAGCTTTCCATTTTGTTAAACTCCTCTGAACCCCAGCCAACACATTGTTAGCAAAGAATTGCCATCCCACTGGATCACCATCCACGCCCCATATAAGCCCATCATCATTTTGCGGAGGTGATTTGAATTTGGGATGGCGATTTTTCCCAGCTCCAAACTTACTAAATTTGATGCCCGTTGAACCAGGGCCACATTCAGATCAACTTTCACCCAATCTGAGTCAATACACAGATCAGGTGCCTCCTGATCCATTACATCACCCCCCTGTGAAGACCAGAATTCCTGGACCTTCTCTGGGCACTGCGCACAGTCCTCCATCATCTGCCACATCAACTTCTCTACTGGATAGCCCTTCCACTTCACCAACAACCGCTGTCAGCCTCTCACCCACTAGGCATCCAGTATCCGCTCCACCTCATATTCTGGGATCTCCCCTTCTCTAGGATTCAGCAGACTGGGGCACTTGGGCCCCTCACCCCCAAAAGCCTGCAGCTGGGAAGCGTGAAGCACCAGGTGGGCTCTGGAACCCGCTGGTAAACTCAACTCAAAGGTGACCTGATTAATAGCTCTGATGATCTGGTACAGGCCCAGAAGTTTTGGACCCAGCTTATGACTCTTTACAGGGATGGCATAGTTCTTGGCTGATATCAGAACCCAGTCCCCAGGTTCAAATGATGGATCTGGCGCCCTTTGCCAATTGGCCTGCCACTTCTGCTGAGCTACCACCTGCTCCAAGTTTCCCCATAGCATCTTCCTGATTTCTGACATGGTACAAATCATTTCATCCGCCCCCTGACATATGCCACCCGTAGATCCCCCATTCAACTTTGGGTTGAGTCCATGGTTTGCAAAAAATGGCGACATTCCTGATGAGGATTGAGAGTGGTTATTGTACATAAACTGAGCCATCTGGACCCATGATACCCAGTCATCCTGTTTATCGACATGTAACACCACAGATACTGTTCAAGTATCTGGTTCACCCTCTCCATTTGACAATTGGATTGCAGATGGTACGCTGAGGACCAACCTGGTCTGATTTCCAAACTTCCTAGTAGACTTGACCAGAATTTTGAGACAAATTGTGGGCCACAATTTGAAATAATCTCCTCAGGTAAGCCATAATGGGAAAACACCTCATCAATGAAAACCCTTGCCACATCCTTTGCCAAAAAACTTCCAGTTCATAAGAATTCAGCATATTTGGTAAGTCTATCCACGACCACCATAATCACATCCTTCTCCTGCACCTTTGGAAGTCCTACTATGAAAGTGACACTGATTGAACTCTAAGGGGTCTGCAGTGTTGGCAACGGATTCAACTTACCCAATGGCCATTTTCTCAATGGCTTTGACTTTGCACATACCAAACACTCCTGCACATACTTCTGGACATCCTTATGAAGGCTCATCCATGAATACTCCCACTGTACCAACTCCATCTTCTTCCCCACTCCTGGGTGATCTGCCAGCAGATGGTCATGGGAGGCCCAGATTACCTTCCACCATAATGATGGGTTGGGTACCCATACATGTGACTTGTGGTATAGCACCCCAACCCTATTCATGAAATCCGCGTGGTACCGGTGTGGCTGACCCTCCATCATCTCAGATTTCAGCCTTTGTGCAAACTTCGCGCTCCTCTGTTTCCAGTGAACTTCCTCCCCCAACTTCCTCCCCCCATTTTCAACCATCACAAACTGATCCAGATGGAGCATTGTTGCAGTGTTGAACTCCTCCAATTCTCTCTTCTCATACACAAAAGCTCCATCTCAGCTCAACCAATCTGCCAGGACATTTGAAGCTCCAGGTCAGTACTCCACCCAGAAATCATAGTGGACCAGCTCCACATGCCATCTGGCTTATCGCTGGTTCATCTTTTGGGGTTGGCAATAGTACTCTAAGGCTTTGTGGTCCATTTGAATCACAAAAAGATGCCAGGCATAGTGCAGGTGATGTTGCCATTCATGAAAGGCTGCCATCACTGCCAGCAGTTCTTTATTATATATTGGGAAGTTTGTTTCTGC
Organism: Massospora cicadina; assembly: GCA_022478985.1. Taxonomy (NCBI): domain Eukaryota; kingdom Fungi; phylum Entomophthoromycota; class Entomophthoromycetes; order Entomophthorales; family Entomophthoraceae; genus Massospora; species Massospora cicadina. The sequence continues at coordinate 357,464 of JAKSZP010009207.1, forward strand.
GAGGAGCAGCTTATGGCTGTAGTAGCACATGGGATGCTCCAACCCATCCTCCCCCTCCTGAAGCAATACCGCCCCCACAGCATAATTCAAGGCATCTGTCTCAACCACAAAAGGTTTCCTTGGATCTGGATGGGCCAGCACTGGGGTGGTAAGTAACTTACCCTTTAGTAATTCAAATGACAGCTCTTCCTCCTTTCCCCATACAAACAAAACGTCCTGGGTCAAACGAGTGAGTGGTAAGGCCATCTGGGAAAGATTCTTCACAAAACTGATGAAGGAAGTTCAAGGTACCCAGAAAACTTCGCACTCCCATCTGATCCATGGGAGCCTTCCATGCCCGAACTGCTTGGAGCTTATCTGGACACACCCCCAATCCATTACAGAATACCACGTTGCCAAGAAACGTCACCAAACTCCAGTTGAACTCGCACTTGGAGGGCTTCAACTTCAAACCCATTTGGCCTATCACCCCCAAAACTTCCCAAACATCTTGAACGTGTTCTTCCTGGGACCGCGAGAACACTAGGATATTGTCCATATAAGTGGCATAGCAATGTCCAATCATCCCCCAAGAACATGATCAATCATCCATTGGAACACTGCTGGAGCGTTTCTCAGCCCAAATGGCATCACACGGTATTGGTACATCCCTAGGTGGCACTTGAATGCCATGTATTGCTGATGCTCTGGCCTCACTGGAATCTGATTGAACACATCCACTAGGTCGAGCTTTGTAAACATCATGCATCCAGTAACCATCGGAAAAATATCCTCCAAAAGTGGCATTGGATATGGATCTGGCTCTGTGACTGCGTTTATACGTTGGAAATCCACACATGGGCGTAAATCGCCACTTGCCTTTGGTACTAACAACACAGGAGACACCAACGGAGACCTGGAGGGCTCAATCAAACCCTTGTCTAGAATGAACTCCACATGGCTCTCCAATGATTCCCTAGACCGTTCATTTAGAGGATAGACAGGACATCCCTTGGGAAGGTCCAAACTCTCCTTGAACCAAAATGAGAATGCAAATGAACCCATAGGGGAAAAAGGGGAACTTCCAATGGGACCAAACACATCCACAAAGTCACTGTATTTGGGTGGGAGCTCTACCTCCTGCATTCCCCCTAAGCTCCTGCATCCACTTGGGACGTCACCCCCAACCTCCATCTTCCACATCATTCAAAGACCAATCTGGGGTGATAAGGTAATTGTTTTATGCAACACATTGATCTGTGGCTGGAAGCGATGCCACCATCACATCCCCAGCACCACAGGGTGGGCCAGATTCCAAATAACACAGAAACCATCTTTCAACCAAAAAGAGTTCTGCTGAATGACAACTAAAGGCTCCAGAACCCACAATGGGGCTCTTCTTGATACGTTGGAAAACACCACCTCTGGCCTCCTTCTCATTTCCAACTGCAAAAGTTCTGCTAAGGCAAACTCCACATAATTCTCCTCAGCCCCTGTATCCACCAGGGCCAACATCTTCTCAGTCTGGCCATGCAAGTATAGCTCAACCAGAATAAATAACCTGGGATAAAGCGAAGAAGAAGGTTTAATGTTAGAAGCATTCTCAGATTGCAAATTTTCAGGCAAAGTAGGTTGGGGACTATAGCTCTGCCTGGGTCCCAGACCTGCTCTTCCTGACTCCTCACTGCTACCCTGACGGGATCCCCCATGGATATTCCCAAAATTCCGTGGAGAACCCCGCCAGCCTCCTCGTCCTCTGTTAGCAATGATGGGCGACTGGACCCTTCCGGGGACATCAAATCCTCTCTCTGGTTCTGTGCCAACGCCAATTGCTTTTCCACCTGCATCACCAAAGCAATCTCCTCTGCCAACAAACCCTGAACTTTAGCAGCCACCATGGCGGCCAACATGTCTGCCTGCAGCCCTTGTCTGAACATTCACAATGATTGCAAATCTGTGATTCTCACTGCTTTTGCCAATGGCTGGAAAATCCACCCATATTCCTCCACCAAACCTTGGCCCTGTCCTATGGTCAACAGAGCTGACCACGCCTCATCCTGCGCCTCATCTGGACAAGCCACCCGGTCAATCCAGTCCACACACTCATCCATGGATCCAGCAGGCGTCCTTGCTCCTCAGCCAACTCTTGCACCCACATGGAAAGTTCTGGAGGTAGTGCATCCACTATTTGCATGAATCTGCAATGAGAAAGGGGTCTCTCCACCCGTTGCTTGAGCCAACCATGCCTGAAAACAAATCTGCAACACCACTTGGTGAATCTTCTCTAGGCCTCCATAGGCAAAGCTGCTCGTCCTTTTGGGGATACAGGTCCCCCTTGGCATTCCTCCCTCCTTGTGGGCCTTGAACCACACACTTGGATCACTTCTCTTATCATGAACATAAGCAAGAAGCTCACCATCACCACCATCAACACATGGTGGTACCATTCCTCCCCACCTGGGATCACCTCCTCTTCTTGGGGGCCCCACAAAACTGACAAGAAAGTATTAGAGTTGTGTCTAATGTAATGGGTGGGTTCACGCCAATATGCAACAAATGAATTGGGCAGTAAGAGCCAAGTTACTGACCATACTAGGTACAGGCCAGCAGAGGCCCATCCCCAAACTCAACTGCCATGTCTTGTGGTTGCCACATATTCTTGGACCAAAGTTCCCATGACACTGCACATCAGTAGCAGGGTCTGGGACCAGGAAAGGGCCAAGAACAACGCCAACGCCACACTGAGCTCACTGGCGGAGCTCATGACTTGGATCTGATCTGACTTATTTACTAAAATAAATTTAATAAATTTTGAGCTTAGCAAAATTCTTTATTCTTTAATTTCTCATAGAAGACACAACTGCCCTTCAGGGCTGCAGTGTCTTTCCTTAAATAATCCATTGCAAACATCAAATAAGCTTTCCATTTTTGTTAAACTCCTCTGAACCCTGACCACCACATCATTAGCAAAGAATCGCCATCCCACTGGATCACCATCCACGCCCTGCATAAGCCCATCATCATTTTGTGGAGGTGATTCAGATTTGGGATGGCGATTTCGCCCAGCTCCAAACTTACTAAATTTGATACCCATTGAACCAGGGCCACATTCAGATTGACTTCCACATGATCCAAGGCAATGCACGGATCAGGTGCCTCCTGATCCGTTACAATAAGGTAGTATTTGTCTAATATAGAACTTTTAAACTTGTAAATCATATAAGTAATAATTCCTGCAAACTAAAAAAAATATAATTAAAACTTCTATTATGTATAAGCCTTGTGGGTGTTAGGCTCTCAGGGAAAAAGGTTTTTTTTTGAAAATTTTTAATTTGCAACTACAAAGGTGGTTAGCATGATAAGGTGATTCTGCTTTCACTCTAGTGCAGGTTTTTTTCAAACCATGTTCAAAACCTGTACTGGCTTTAAAACTGGTGTGGTATATTTGTCCCAAGATCAACCCACCTCAATTCTCTTATAATTTGCAGCTACAAAAAAGCCGAAAATCGTGATATATATAAAGGCTAATTCTGTTATAGTTGCAGCTAATTTAGAGCCTGGTCATATATTCTGGGTGTGATAATATCCAATGGATGGCACTGAATGCCAGGGATTAGCTAATTTAGTGACCTTATAAAAAGATGCCTTAGGGTCAAATTAAAGAGCAATACTGTTTAACAACATACCAAAGGCCTCTACAACAAGTTAGAATGCTGCAATAGGGGCATCTTGGGTCTTAGTGAGGCAAGACCCTATGTGGGTGAGTCAGGGAGGGTGACAACCCCCTGAGATTTGCAGCTGGTTGATGTTGCATTTAAATGCATTTGAACAATTGATTAATAAAATGAATGGATCATACCCCATATGTGGCAGGCTGTAATGGTAAAGGTTAGTTGCAGGCTTGCACAGCATGCACAATGAATCAGCAGCTACGTTTAAAATATAATTACTCAAGAGCTTGCTTAAGGCAAAGAGTGACATCAGATCCATGAATTTGTTTATATGCTTCAGGATCATCAGAATTATTTTGTGTGTGGCAGTTGCCTTTATAGTGGGAGGGGCAGAAGAGTATGAGGGTATATTAAAGCACAGTTCACGGTCTGGCCTTTTGTGTATAATTTAAATGGTGGGGTTGGGAAGAGTGATAATGGGTCTGGTTTCAAATCTAATTGTAATTTTTTGATATGAGTTGGGGAATACTTCAATTTAACCAATTTAACCCTGTATGGATTTTTTTTGGATCAGGACATTGGCATAACTAGGCTTACAAATTTCTGCTCTAACTTGTTAATTAAATAAATTCATATCAGGAGCATATTGAGTGAGTTATGGGATCAATTTTAATTTGTTGCACTTTCAATGACTCAATATAACTTACCTAATACTGATGGAGTTTGGGGAGACATTGATCATTTTTCTTTGTACCTGTGGCATCTTGGCTTGAGGTTAATGAGCCTAAGAGTCCTTCCAAAGACCCCTGTCCTGAATCACCTCCCTGCATACTCCTTCTATCATTTTTAATAGAGTAGAATAAATAAAGGAAGGTTTGGCATCCTGACACTTTAGATGCTTGCTAGTGTTTTGGCACTGGATTTCAACAAGAAATCAGTTTAAGGTGTATCAAAATTCCTTGAAAGCTGTTTAAAATTAAATAGGGATTTTTAAACCGCAAATATTTTTGATTATAAATAATTTTATTAAATAAAAAAGTAGGGACTAGAAAGGTTTACATATTGAATAATAACTTCTAGTATTTATGCTACTCTGAGGCTAATAGTAAGAATTAAGGGAATTCAAATAGTCAGAGGGTATCTCAATTTTACAAATAATGATTTAGCCCATCATTGCTCTCAACAAGATTTAAACCTCAGTAGGGCTTAATTTCAGATGTTAAATTGACATTTGGGATGACATAATCAAATGGTAGCATTTTAATGTGATCTCTTCAATCAGCCATCATGAGGATATTTTCAAATTCGTCCAATTACTGGATATCTAAGGTAGTGATTGGCTGGTAAAATATTTTTTATTATCCTGACCCCTTCAGGTCTGTAAAAGGGGTTATTTTCCCTTAGAGAGTTGTACTAAATTCAAGCTGGCGTATGAGTCAATGTACAATTCAGTTCAAATAGATTGTTGGTGGTTGGAAGTAAACTCCTCATCTCAATGGGAGCCATTTGGCTGAATATGAGGAGTAAAATCATTACTCTAATTGAGACAATTTTGCTGAGGTTTAGGCGCATAATTTTTAGTGGTATCTAAACTATTTTCAATGAAATATTATTACAGCTAGTCATACATCTAGTTTTTTGACAGAGGACAGTAAGGAAGGATTTATAGTGAGCAAGGCAGTTACCCGCCACTCATCCACCAGGTGTGCCAAATCAATAAGATTCACTAAGAGAGCCACTGGAGGCTTTGGGTCTTTTCAGCGTCATAAAGGAAATTGCTTCTAGTCCAAGGAGAGGTTGCACATTAATACTTACAACTTATTATCATATCTGAACCACATAAGCTTGGAATTTGTCATTTTACATAATTTTTTTTAGTCTATAGGCTACCAAGAGACTATATGTGACATATTTTAAATGATTTAAAGGTTTTTTTTTATTTATTTGGGGAAGGTCTACCAGGGGACAAGCACTTCTGATATAGTGAGGATAAACTAATGAACTGTGAAAACTTAAAAGATACCCCAGAGGGTTCAAGGCCCCTCTTGTTGTCTCCAGGACCACCAAGTTAAGGATGGTAGGGGGTTTATGATGGCTTATTCTTTGATGCAGCAAGAGTGAAGGAAAGAATCAATCTTTAGGAACCATATGGGGAACCATGTATTGATTGTCCTTCTGTTACATGGGGTCATGTTTCCAAACAACCATTCTTGGAAATGTTCCAATATATGGCAGTGGAAACGATTGATTGCTTCTTGGATTGTAGGTGTTGCTCCTGTAAACAATTCCAGTACTATTGTATGGATTGTCCATAGTGCTATTGCTTTTATTAATGCCTGGAGGGATGGGTGGATAGGTGAGTCCATGTTTAGAGCGAACATGTTCTTAGCTAGACTGAATGGTTGTCCACTTTATTGGCGGAATAGGCGCATGACCTCTTTCCATAAAGCCACTGATGTTGGACATTGTTCTAAACGGTGTACTAGGCTTCCATACTGACCACATATTGTACATGAGGAATGGGCAGCATTTGACCGTTCTGCTGTGTGGTATACTCTCCTCATGCATCTCCACACATGTGCTCTTATCCTGGGTTGAAGTAGTGGGTGATGTGTGTATCTCCATACTCTTTTTTGGGTCTCCAGGTTGTATGGTATATCCATATGGTCCAAGTAATCAATCCTGGCTATGGTACTCGGATTTCTGAATATAATGTTATCTGTGACTATTTGGCCATTTATTCCTTTCTGTGAGTTAGCCTTGGGCGTCCTCAGTGACTGATTTGGCCACATATATGGATCTTCTGCTTTGCTCTTCTCATGGCTAGGAGTATTTGTTTGAAATGAGCAGGAGTGCCATGTGGTCCTGCAGCTGTAGGATGGGACGCCAGATACTTGATTAATTTGCTTGGGTGATTAGGGTTTCTTAATTGGAGTGCTCATGTAAAGTTATATCTTGCTGTTATGGACCAATGTATATCTGGAAGGTCTGTACTAGTCACCTGAGCTATCCATGATCCTAGTATATGGGTCGCTTGCTCTACATAATTAGTAAGCCCCATACCTCTGTTCCTCCTGAGCTGAATAGGGTTTCAAGGCGTACAGGGGGATTGTGGTTGGACCAAAGCCATCCTTGTAATAAGGCGTGAATTGTATTAAAGAAGGCCGGTGAGAAAGCAATTTCATGGGCCATAAACCATATGATTGATAGAAACATGGAATTGGCTACCGTGACCCTTCCTGTTAGACCTGTTTGATGTCCATGTAAAGAGGCAATGCGGTTTGTTATTTTATCTAGAAATTGATTTTCCATAATGGAGTTAGCGTAACCTCCTGCTTCCAACCATACCCCCAAGTGACAGACAGGTCCAGCTGTTGGCTTGGTGGTGAAGGAAAGTAACAGTGGGATTATTGCTGATTTTGCCTCTTATGTCTGATGAGGAGTCTTGATGTTGTATTAGTTTGTTGGCCAGGGTAGATGGCGTCCAATGGGTCTGATATTTCCCCAGGAGTATGATTTCCATTTTCTCAATGTTAAGTGATGCGTTGCTTATAGCTAAATATTCTTGTATTGCCTTCTCAATTCTGCAAGCATCCTGATTGTTGGATATTCCCACCACACAGTTATCAGCGAAGGCCATCATTTTGACTGGTGGTTGGCCCTTGAAATTGATTCCATTGAGAAGTGTATTTGTATTCTGGATTAGAGAATCCAAACTAAAATTGTAAAGTAGAGGGCTTAAAGGATCTCTTTGTTTGAGTCCTCTCTGTGGGATGACTGTGTTAGTTAAGAAGCCTGCTCCACGCGCAACCATGGTGTCTGATTCTGTGAACAACATCACCCAGTTTATGAATCTATTTCAGGGTTTGAATTTTTGAAGGTAAGCCCTGAGATAGGTCCAGTTCGCCCTGTCGTATGCCTTCTGTTGATCCAAGAAGACAAGCACTCCAGAGGTTTTTGGACTGGCAGACATTTGCAACTGTGTGGATGTTGTCCCATATGGATCTTCTTAGAACAAATCCATAATGTGATGGGGATATTGCGTCAGTTGCAATTTCTCCTAGTCTTTTGGCCAAAAATTTTAATATTTTTGTGTCTGTGTTGGTTAGGGAGATTGGGCACCAATTGGATAGGTTTAGTCTGTCTACTTTTTTTAATAAGGTGACAGTGTAAGCTTCTTTGCCTCCAGGTAGGAGGCATGTTTCCATAATACACTTGTCATGGAAGCTAAAAGGATATCAGAAATGTTAGTAAATATTTTATATAAAATTCATAGAGATTCCCATCAGGTTCAGGGCATTTCCCTCTTGGTGCACCACATACTACTTCCCATAATTCCTCATTTGTTATTAGGTTAATTATATTGTTATTTTGGGCCATGGTATTAATATGTGCATTTGTGAGGAATTTTTCAATTTTTTCTGGTTTGACCAGTTTGAATTTATATAAATTTGTATAAAACCTGTGCACTTCAGTCACAACTTCTTTGGGTGTTTCCACTATGGATTTGTCCAGTTGTCAGACTTGTGTGCAAGCTATCATATTTTTCCAGGTGTGTATTCAACGGAAAAAATAGCTCAAGCAAGTTTCTCCATCTTTTATCTTTTTTGCTCTGTATTGAACCCCAACTCAGTGTTGGTATTCACATATTAGGGTGTTTAGCTGAGCAAAAACCTCCACCCATCTGCAACCCCATCCAGGGCTGTACCCCATGCAAGGGACATTGTTTTCTAGGTGATTAATTTCTGTCAAGGTGTGCTTGATAATGGCTGAAGCTGCCCTGTATTTTCTAGACGTTGTGTGTTTAATCTGTTGGGTTGTTGATTTTTATAAAATTTCCCAGGTGGTTAATGGGTCCAAACAGAAAGGTGTTTGAAAATCCCAGGTTGAGGATATTTCCTCCATCCAGGATTGAAATTTCAAGTCAGCTAAACTTTCTGGGCGTATTCTTCACCACCTGGGTGCTTGGGTAGTTGTTTCCGCTGGTGTGTAGGACACTGAAACTAGCCATTGGGCGGAAAATTCGATTTTTGTAGTTTTATTTTTGAATCTGGTGACAGAAAATTAATGGTGTGAGTATTAGGTCTATTTGTGACATAGAGATAAGTGCTCCGTTGTGTACATGTGGGGTGTCATATTTTGTAGTAGGGGTGACCTTTTTGGTAGTGGATCATATAGTCCCAGGGTGGCCTTTAGTATGCGAAGTTTCACTTGCCCTTGTAATACCTCCATTTTGTATGGCCATCAGTCAGTGTCTGGGTTAATCCAGCAGTTCATGTCTCCCATGACAAAAGTGTTTGCTGGAAGATGAAGTTGTTTTAGAGCTGTTAAAAACTCTTCTCAGTCTGGTGCACAGTTTGGTGCATACACACTGCTATTGTGTGCACTTCAGTGTGCCATGAGAAGGTAACAGCTAGTACGTGGCTATCCAGGAATGAATTTTTATTGATAAATATAAAGTTTTGGTTTGCGCATACTATCACCCCACAGTGTTGTGACCAAAACAATATTGCTGGGAGGAGCATTTTTTTCATACTTCCTCCTCTCCCTGTGGACATTGGGTTTCCTGCACTGCCAGGATATCCACAGGTGGGTTTTATAGGAGACTCAACTTCTTGGCCCAGGATTTTAAGGCCTTGAGTCCCACTATGTTCAGTGTCCCTATCTCTACTGAGATGCCCAATGCGCCTCATGAGCAGTTAGCAGGGACCCCTGGCCCTAGTCCCTCGTTCACATTACTCTCCATTGCTCCTCTTCTGTGGAGAGCATAACCATGAGTAGGAGTTGGGGTGTATTCTGCCCCTTTCTTTGCCACTGTTTTTGGTCCTCTCTTGCCTTTGCTGGTTTTCAATTCATCATTGCAGTGCACTTGTGTGCTCTTATTGGCCAAATTATTCTCTTGCACAAACCATTGTTAATTTTCATTCCCAATTAGGTTATGCTTCACAATTTTTTGGGGGTGTGTGTGCTGAACCCCTGTTTTGCCACAACTATTTTCAAATTGGGTTCCACCAAATTCAATCTGTTTGGATTAATTGTCTGGTTTTCACGGGATTAAATTAGTTTATTATTTCATGTTCATCCATGTCTTCCTGGATATGTTCTGGTGATATGTATGATACTGCTGAGGCCTTTGCCTTGGCTGCGGCCAGCTTGTGAGCTTGTTTGGCCATTTTTCATACTTTCAGGGAAATTGGGTCAATTATTTTATATTGCCCATGTTCTCCACAGTTTAATGTTTGTGTGGTATCTGTTATTTTGGCATACTCTAAGTCATCTTTGCCCATTTCTTACTCACATAATTCCATTTCTCTCAGGCCTTCTTTTATGGGGCAAGCATGAATCTTGTGCCTAAGGCCTGGAAGTGGTTGCATATGGGGGTACACTCTCTACTGTTGCATGGAATAGTTAGGATTTTTTTCCATCAATAGTGAAGGATGCAATGTGGGGGATTTTTATGATATCCTCCACTACCTCCTGGTTTGGGAAAATAATTGAAATTGCCTTCCCAGTGCTAAGGGTTGGCATCAGCTGGAATCTTTTTTTTTAGTACTAGATGGTCCTAGCTGGAATCTTTGCATTTCAAATTGTTAATTTCTTGTAGGCTTCCAAGCTTTTTTGGAGATGTCATTTGAATACTGTGCGTTAGTGTAGTTGGAAGGTAACCAAAAATTATAAAAATATCTTTGGATTCTGTCCAACATGTGCATTTGGTCGATACCAAATGCTGACCATTGGGAAGGTTGAGTACCACTATGACCTTTGCTGCTTCATTTGCCTCTTCCGGAGTTTTGAACCCAAGGTCTACCCAACCTTTATGGATAGTATGTGTTGTTAAGTACACCGCATATGGGAAAGTTTTAAGTTAAGCTTCACCAAACTTTTTCCACATTGTTGGCGTTTATAAGCCCAGAAAAACTCATATCTTGTGTTCCACTGATGACAGTGGTTGCAAGTGGAATACTCCATGTAACTGCAGTATTTTACCAAAAAATTTACAAAACCTGCGGGGTGCGCCACTTTGGTTTTTTTGTTTTTGCTGATATTTTTGTTTGTTCCTGTGCACTTGGTACCTTTGGGCGGTGCAGGTCCAGGTCCACTGCCCTTTACCATGTTTGCCCAATTATTTACTTTATTAAACTTGCTCACTCACCTGGTATTAATTATCAAATTGTACTGTTTGAATCAATTCATATTACTAAAAGTGATAGTAAATTTAATTGAGGCACGCTGACCAGGGGACGGACATTGCTGAGCACTACTGAAAGAAAATACACAACAAAAGTCAAAATTACATGGCCAAGGCCCTATGAATGATGTAAAAAAACCAAAAGCTAAACACCAACCAAGTCATAAGTGATAACTGCTAACTGACCATGGCAGAGGGAGAGGGGGACCAGGAGGCTGAGATAGCTCATCTGTGTCCAATAGGCAGCGGCACAAAGCAGAGAGCAAGGGTGTAGGCGCATCTTGGGAGTGGTAGTCCAGGTAGGGGAGTGGAGCTGGCCAAGGGATACCTTTTTTGAGGCAGTCAGAAAGATAAGTGGCAAGGGACTTCTCACATCTAAGGCGGATGTCACGCAAGGAAGAACCTACTTCTATAATTTTGGGGGTGAGGCGGGTCCTCATGCTAAACTTAGCTTATTGCGCCAAAGCTCTGAGATTATTGTTAGCAAGGTGGAAATGGCGGAGGTATTCTCGTTTTTGTGGGAGGGTCAGCGCGGGGTCCACAGGAGGTGGGACAAGGCCTTTTGATAAAACCTTGATGGACAAACTTGCAGAATTTTGGAGCGATACATCATTAGGGGTGACAGATATCTCTTCAAATAACTGATGGTCAGATCAGAATATGGGGGCACCTGGGCGAGGTGCATAGTATTGAGGGGGGATCTGGGCTGCATAGTCAACACTGATGAACTCTTTAAAGCAAGGAGGGCTGACTGATTTGGATACAGTCTCACCTGATTCATTGACTTTGTCCATATAATTCCAGGGATTTTGGTTTACAATAATTAATTCAGGAGAATGTATTGGCATGGGGAAGCATGGCTTGGGATAAAGCATGTGTGGCTTAGAATTAACTGGAGTCCAGGAGGACCCCTGATTGGTTGTTTGAGGAGAAGTGGCTTGAGGACACTGCTCCTGATTGGCTGGGGCAGGCCCAGCTGCAGATTCTGGCTTTTTGATAGAAGGGGAGAGGAAATCGCCCCATGGGAAGAAAGTAACTGGGGGGCAGTGATTGGGTCATCATGCGAAGAGTCAGGTGTGAGGGCCGCAGCTCAGGAGTTGAAGGGCAGCACCGTTTTGAATGGTCTAGTTTGAGACAGATAGGGCAGATGGTGCGCCCTCCATCCACACGGGCCCAGAAAGGATGGTCTGGGGTGGAGAGAATGATGATGTGAGGGGGAATTGAGAGGGCAACCTCCAGGGAAGTGGGATGTATGGTTGCAAAGGCCTGAGGGCCTGCAAGGCGGGAGGCTCCCATGGGAACCACAAATTGGAGGATGGGATCCAAACCGTATGCTGACAAACCAGTCAACAGTTCATTGTATAAAATATTGGGGGGTAGGTAGGTAGGGAGGCCTGCAAACTGAACCACTAGATTGGTATCAGTGGGCAACCAGGTTCTAGTGGAAGGGATGGGTACACCCTGGAACACCAGGGGGAATGGTAGCTGTGCCTGCCGCATCAGCTTCACATGAGAAGCCAAGGTCAAAATACCCCTTGAAGGGGCGGAAGTCAATGAAGCCAGCAGGATGCAAAAGATCCTGGGAAAGTTCAATAATGGGTCAGTCAGAATATGGGAACAACTTGCCATATTTGACCTGGAGGCCAAAATGCATGGTGCTCTGAGGGAGTACTAGGGGGCAATGGGGCATTGCCTGAGTTCAGGTGAGGTGTAAAGCTAGGTCTTTAGGTGGGACAAAGTGACCAGCCAAGTTGGAGGGGCTAGCAGAACCAGCCCAGGCGCATTTTGGCAGAGGCCAAAAACATTAGGAGGGGGCGCCCCTGCCCCACAAGGGGGCAGCTGGCGTTGAGCTCGTCAACATAGAGGACTGGAGAGGGTCAACAATAAGTGGAGTGGTGTTTTTAAATTAATTTATCAGGATTTGACCAAAAAGTGGGCAAATTGAGAGAAAGAGTTCTACTAAAAGTGATAGTATTTGGAAAGAAAAGCTTAAGTTAAAGTTTTTATTAAGGAAAAATTATCTATCATAAAATGATTCAAGTTTTAAAAATTATACAAATATTTTTTTGTAAACTAAAATGCCTACATACAGCTGTGAGTTGCACTTGCGTTGATGCGGCAAGATCTTTTCTTTTAGATCCTAACTATCCCCAACCTCAACAACGCATCAAGTCCTTTACTTGTGTGCCTTCACTTATTACATTTGCTAACTATTAACTTGTTCAGTACATCAATGCAACGCATACTGCTGGCCTCCTTGATGAAGATTTATCACACCTATATCTCTTTTTGTCTCATGCTGCTGATGTTATAACCTCTATTATGTCCACCATAGCCTCCATTTGAAGTGGGCGCCAGAAAAATTTCCCCAAACCTCTTCTCCATCTGATATGGCTTCCTAAGCTGATATCCAAGTTATTATATTGAAAAAGTTTAAGCTAAAACTCCATTTTTTTGGCACATTAAAAGGATGCATGGAACTGAAAAAGCATATCTCTTTCTGCTAAGCATCACTTTTCAAAAATCAATTCAGCCTGAAATTTAGCTCCACTAAAGAGATTTACGAAAACTATTAGCAAATATGGCGGGAAACCCCGCAAAAGAACCCGCAGGCTATGCCAAACGAGCCAGCACCACCCCCAAACAAAGCAACCCTCGGTTACCCACCTCAGGGTCAACCAGAATCACCCACTCTCAAGCAGCAGCCATGAAAGCAGGCACCACCCCCCAACCTGGAGCTACTCCAACTAGCGCCAGTTCACCTGATCGCACTTCTGCAACCTGCACGCCTAACAGCTCTGTGTGTGCTGCCCTCCCACCAACCCGCTGGCCCCCTCCAACCAAGGAGGCCATCACCCACGCTGTTTTAATGGCGTCTGCTCAGTTGAATGCAACTCAGCCCATCCAGACATTCACCTCCCCCATTGTGTCAGCTAATTCAGCCCCATCTATTATTGCTGACGCCGTGTTTCTGGCTCCTTCCATGAGGGGCGATACCCAGCTACCTGGCCCCCAAATCCTCAGATGTAAGGTTGGATTAGCCGCACATTCTGGTTCACTAAGCACCAAATTGGGACAATCTACTCTTCCCAATGAGGATTCAAATGGTTCAGATTTTGGAACTTCACACCAGTTCCAATCTCACCCGTCCCATTTAAGCCCCGTAATTGGCACTTCTCAAGTCGGCACTTTATCGCAATATGCTGAAAACGACCAATTCACTAATCAGCCAATGAGTTTTGCCCACGAAATCACAGCAAACACTCGGGCTGAATTTACCCAAATAGATTGGGATGGTGATGAAACATCTCCCTCCTCCCAATTGGCTGGAGTTAATTCCAATCTGGATGGGACTCCCCAATTTAGTGAGGCCCAACAATCACCTGGCCCCCAAACCCTCGGATGTAAGGTTGGATTAGCCGCACATTCTGGTTCACTAAGCACCAAATTGGGACAATCTACTCTTCCCAATGGGGATTTAAATGGTTCAGATTTTGGAACTTCACACCAGTTCCAATCTCACCCGTCCCATTTAAGCCCCGTAATTGGCACTTCTCAAGTCGGCACTTTATCGCAATATGCTGAAAACGACCAATTCACTAATCAGCCAATGAGTTTTGCCCACGAAATCACAGCAAACACTCGGGCTGAATTTACCCAAATAGATTGGGATGGTGATGAAACATCTCCCTCCTCCCAATTGGCTGGAGTTAATTCCAATCTGGATGGGACTCCCCAATTTAGCGAGGCCCAACAATCACCTGAACCCAAACCCTCGGATGTAAGGTTGGATTAGCCGCACATTCTGGTTCACTAAGCACCTTAATTGGGACAATCTACTCTTCCCAATGGGGATTTAAATGGTTCAGATTTTGGAACTTCACACCAGTTCCAATCTCACCCGTCCCATTTAAACCCCATAATTGGCACTTCTCAAGTCGGCACTTTATCTCAATATGCTGAAAACGACCAATTCACCAATCAGCCAGTGAGTTTTGCCCACAAAATCACAGCAAATACTCAGGCTGAATTTACCCAAATAGATTGGGATGGTGATGAAACATCTCCCTCCTCCCAACTGGCTGGAGTTAATTCCAATCTGGATGGGCCTCCCCAATTTAGCGAGGCCCAACAAACCGCCCCTCAATTTAATATGATGTCAGCAACTGCTGTAACATTCCAGAAACAAGGGAACTCCGCAAACTTGTCCAAACCAAAAGCTCACACTCAACCTGCAATTGCAGCCCAAAGCAAACACAAACATACCAAAGGAGCCACTGGGGCGTGGCAAAAACCTCTGGCACCAATGGTACTTAAAGCTGATCCCCGTGAAGTGGCGTTTATTGCTGATGTTAAGAAGAAATGGGCCGAAACTAGAGCGCAAAAAGCTCTACCTCGCTCAACCCTCTCCCACGCAATTCGCCTTTATTATGGGCATAACCCTGTTGAATTCTATACAGAGGATTACTTCTCATACTTTGCAGCGATTGCGGAGACATTACCTATTAACACCACCATCCATGAATCAGTGGAGGGCCACTACATCGATGTGGGCTTCACTGAAGATGCCCTTGCTGACCATGCTGCCACCCTCCAGGTCATTATTCCACGCGGATCTCTTCGCATCTCCCGCACACGCTCTCACCTGGAGAAAATTTCATGGGTTACTTTTTCCAACCTACCAACGACTGTTGATCCTGAGTCTCTTAAACTGGCACTCCATCGTGGTTTAATGGAGTTTGGGTCTGTTCTTTCAGTGGACTTTAGCGTCCCCTCTTACTATGCTCCCACTCAAAGAGCTCGCACTGCTAGGGCGTCGTTCATCCCCTCCCCCACTGTATCCCGTAACATTGAGGTTATTCCTCGTGTGGCGGTAGTTGAAGCATGCCCTGAGATCTTTTTTGTCGACCCTGATCAGGCGCGCCCCCGGTGTTCATGGTGTAACGCCCTTGGACACTTGTATAGTGGCTGCACAGCTCGAAAACAAGCCCTCTTAGCCACCACCCAGGGGCCTAAACCAGGCCAAAAACGATCCCACATGGCTGCAGCAGCAATTCCACAACCCACACAATTGGTTCCCGTTCAAGACCTGTCCCCTGAGGCCTTACGCCTAGCAGTTGAAACAGCTAACCCCACTATTGGTGTGGGATACCTTCGCGCTCATGCCCCCTTCCAATGGGCACCCCCTCCAATCTCCCAGAGTCAACTCCCTCTCTCACCAAGCGCAAGGCATCTCCCACAGGGTGCCCCTCGTCAGCCACCCCCACTCAGGGCTCCGCGGCACCCCCACCAACCTCCACCAGCGATTTATCGCATCAGCCCTCAGCTCCCAATGGAGCTATGCCCACCAGCATGGACTGGCAACTCGCGGCCTGCGGTAGAAGTGCCACCTCAAAGAGTCCTACCCCAACCCCACAGTCCATTTCGCGCGGATCCTTTGAAGTGTTGGAGGAAGTGAATATGGACTCAGACTCATCAAATGGGGACACCGCGGAGGTCACCATTGAGCACCCTCAGGTCCTTCCCCTGCAACGGAGCGGGGGCAGCATCCTAGGCTGGCTTACTGGGTCCTCCGCCCCCCACCCTCTCCTTCCCCTCCGAACCCTCGACGCTCCTCACGGATTGCAGCTAATAGTCAAGCTAAAGGACTCAAACTAGCCGCCTCACAGCAGCAGGTTTAAGCGATGGCAACCCCCAGGACATGGAGGGGAACAGCTATGAGTCCCCATGGCAGCACCCTGGCCCTGCAATCCATCAACGCAAATGGGTTACGGGACTTTAAGCGGAGAGCCCGCCTCCTCAGAAACTTCAGGTCAGCACAAATTGACATCGCTGCTGTCCAGGAGACCCATATCCTCCCCCACGAACAATCTGCATGGAATGAACAGTTTGGAGGCAACTCCTTCTGGACAAACCATGCCGCCCTTATTGTTTTGAATCCCTGGGTTAAAACCCATTCTTTTTCACAATATCTAGGTGGCCGCCTCATACTGGCCAAACTCACCACTCCTGACTTCTCCTTCTTCGCTGCAAGCATCTACCTGCCTAATGCAGGTCAGGAGCAAAATCGGCTCTCGGAAGAGCTCCTCCAACTCAATCTCCCACGGAATACAGTCCTCTTAGGAGATTTCAACACAACCATAAGTCGCGTCCGTGACTCTTACCCCCTGCAGCAAAGGAACGCCCTGGATCAAGTCGCCTCCAGGATTTCCTTCGCCTGAGTGGCTTTATAGATGCGCTTCCACCCTCCGCGTCTGGCCTAGGTTGCATGACTAGAATCCAGTATGATGGAGGAGCTTTCCAGTCAGCGTCACGCATAGATATGGCACTGATTGGCCCCCTGCTAATTGGCCGCGTCTCCTCTCCCATCTCTCGTGACAACCATCTGAGTGATCACAGGTCACTCACCGTTGTCCTCACCACCACACTTAGACCGTTGCGTAGGTTCTGGCCTAGGGTTGCCCCAGCTCTTCTCAACAACCCCTTCACTAAGGAGAAGCTGTCTATGACCATCTGGGAGACTCTCACCTCCCCCACCCCACCTGCTTGACCACAAGGCTAGATGGGCGGTGACCAAGGAGGGCATCACCCGCGTTGCTTACAACTGTGCCAAAGCCCAGATGACTGCAGCTCGCGCCAGAGTCAAAAGGGCGGAAGCCAGAATCAGACATCTAGAGCGAAACTGCCAGCCTTCGCCCTCTCCCAGATGGTTGAAAGACTGGGAAGCGGCGCAGGAAGCACTCCGCTTGGAGCTCACACTGCAGGAAGAACGGGCAGCAAACTTTACAACATCTCATTACTATGCTCAATGGGAACGCCCCACCCGCTTCTTCTTTCAGAAACAGAAAGCCCGGTCAACAGCGCAGGATATTACTGCACTGAAGATTGGCACTACAACCACTTCAGATAAGGAGGAAATCACGCAGGAACTACACCGCTTCTACTCCAGCCTCTTCCATGCCACCCAGGTGGACCCATCGGACATCCAAGACTTCCTGTGGCGGGCTCCAGAGCCGCCCATTGACCCACGGGCTGATGAGGCTCTACTGGCGCCTATTTCCATCCAGGAGGTGATGGAAACCCTTCTGAAATCCCCACGGCTTAAAGCCCCAGGCCCAGACGGAATACCCTTTGAGGTGTACCTTCTGGAACCTGCAGTGATAGCCAGAACCCTCCGCGACCTCTTCGCTGCACTCTTGGTGAATGGCGAGGTCCTCGCCGACTCCAGAGGCTCAATCACGACCCTCATTCACAAGAAGTCAGACCGTGAGAACCTGGCGAACTGGCGCCCCATAGCGTTGATCAACACAGACCACAAGCTCTTCACGAAGCTTCTGGCCAACCGCATCACCAAATGGGTGTCACCTCGCCTCTCCCCATCCCAGTACGGTTTTATTCCGGGGAGGTCGTTATGGGACAACTATAATGACCTTCACGTGACTTTGACTGCTAACTCTCGTAAGGTGAATGGCTTTGTGGCTCTTCTGGATATGGAGAAAGCATATGATCGGGTAGCCTGGAAGTATATTGATGCTTCCCTGGCCCGCTTCCATCTCCCACCGCAGCTAGGCGCTGGATATCAGCGCTCTATGACCAGCTCCACACCAGAGTCCTGGCGCCAATGGGTTTTACAATGGCAGTACCAGTTGGACAAGGTCTCCGGCAAGGGGACCCCCTGAGCCCTATCCTTTTTAACATCACCCTTGACCCCCTCTTGGCCTCCTTACAGGACAAGCTAACAGGGATTCTGGTCCCAGGTAAAGCCCCCACACGCACCATGGCATTTGCAGATGACACTGCCATTGCATTTGGCTGCCCTGGGGATGTTGCCCTCGCTGCTGTGACCATTGAGAGGTACACCAAGGCGTCCAACGCCATGGTCAACACCTCCAAGACAACAGTTGTACAGGTCGGCTCCCCCACCTTCCCCCCACCATTTGGTATTGAACCTGAGCGCGGTACCTTCCGTCACCTGGGCGTTCTCACCAACCAACAAGGAGTTGCGCTAAAAGACAATGAGGACTTGCTCCTTGCAGCAGTTAACTCCAGGATTGCCAGCTGGAACTGGCGGCACATCACCCCCCAGGGTCGAGCTCTGATGGCCAATGTGTTCCTCCTCTCCAAAGTCTGGTTCCTAGCGCACGTCTGCCCATTCACAGATGCCTTTTATACGCGGCTCAATGTACTCCTCCGCTGTTGGATCTGGGGCTCAAACCATCCACCAATAGCCCTCTCAACCATTGCCCGACCCTGCAATGAAGGGGGCCTAGGGCTTCTGGACACGCGATCCCACGCCACCACAATCTTCCTGAAGTTCCTATGGCCGATTGTCTGCTGGGACGCGACCCCCATGCCCCAATGGGCGCCCGCCCTCCGCCAGTCAGTGTCAGCAGCTCTGGGTCTTCCTAGAGCATCTCTGACCTCATTAGGGAGTGGCTCACAAACCACCCAGGCCATCGCCTAAAACCATCCTCATCCCCCTACTGGAACCAGGCTCTCCTTGCCCTGAAACGAGTAGGCGCGCGGATCCACCATGCCTTCCCATACAGAAGGGAAGGCCCTGGCCTCAGCCCACGTCGCCATGCAATTGTGCACAATAACAAATTGTCATAACTCGCCTCAACCCCCAAGATCGTCCTCCCATCCGCCCAAGAATCCTTGAGCTCCTCCCTCCCTCCGTGAGATTTGACCTTAAGGAATTGTGGAAGGACGTCTATCACCCCATCCTGTCAGCAAAGGTGTCCAACACCTTATGGAGAGTGCTCCACTGTTCATACAGGACAGGGGACCGGACTGGCCCTACCTTCCAGCACCGAAGCTGCCCCTGCTGTGTGGAGCCTATTGACTCCCACCTCCATCGTTTTTTCACCTGTCCAGGTGTCGCCGCATTTTGGCCAAAGGCCCGCGCGCTCCTCCATGCTCAGCCCTGGTCTGGACACCCTGTGCAAGACCTCATGTTTGAGCAGACATTGCCTGGTTGCCACTGACCCCTCCGTGTCCTCGCCTATGCCACAGCCATCTGGACCATCCATAACTCCTTCCTTCGTGCTGCCTTTGACCAGCAGGTGTGGACCCTTCCACACATGATCACCCACTTTCAGGTACACTTTGAGATGGCCCTGAAGGTCTGCACTATGTCGCCAACCCTCCCCCGCTCAGTTGTCACTGCAGCACGGCTCTGGCGCGCAAACCCCCTCCCTTTCTCGATGCCTCCTCCCTCCCCTTCCCTCGCCTCAGGCTCTTAGGAGCCCAGGCGTAATTCAATAAACATCGATGAATCCCCCCTTGGGTTGGGACCATCTAGTACTAAAAAAAAGGATGCATGGATGTTCCTTCTTTTATTTGGTTAGTCCAATATAACTAAAATACATACATACACAAAATTTGGTATGTATATGTGCTAATTTTGAGGATAAACTTACTATTAATTAAGATACTGCAATTATAGCTGGGAAGACAATGTCTAATAACTCCTCAATTCTTGCAAAGTGTCTTATGTTATTTCTAACAATTCTGAAGCTCACAAGGCCTTAATTTAATATCTTATCCTTCTGATCTTCTCTGGGAATATTGTTCCTATTAAATTGGGAACAGCTCCTGGCGCAGAGAGATATAAAAGCTTTGATAATGCTTGTTGACACTCATAATAGGAACTTAGTACATTTATAGTGTCACCAAAATGTATAAGATATAGAATATAGATTATAGGGAGACTTTAATTAGATCATAATTGGAAGGTTATTAGTTGGTTGTTAGATATTTTACTAGTTGGCCAGGCGCTAGTACTATATACCTCTCAGGCATCTCCTGGCCATACTCATATATTAGATGAGTTCATCTATACCATTCCAATACTCTACAGATTATGGCAATGGCTATTAACAATATAGACAAGCTAAATTGAACCTTGAATTAACTTAATACTGATTGTTGCAGCCCATTTTGAAGGCACTTCTACTCTTATAATTTAGAGATTTTTAAGCATAATATTGGAACCTCAGAGGTGCATATTTGCTTTACAGTCAGCCCAATTAGAGTTTTGTCATACAGCTGATGAAATACAGATTATGAATAAATTAAAGAAAACCTGAAAATATTAATGTATCCCAAATTGGACGTCAGCAGGACTCTTAATAGCTCTAGGTACTCCCTATTTGAGCTATCCATGTCAAGTGCTATCATGCCAATTACAAAGATTGACATCCAAATACATCACAGTGCAATATCATTATTGTATTAATTGATTAGATGCAATTAGATTAGTGATACAAAACCCACTTGTTGCACCCTAAGTGGGTCCCAAAATTGGCCATATTATAAGTATGTCATAGCTATTAATGGCTATGATTATTGGTCTGTCTGTAAGCACGTTAGGCGTTTCCAAGGTAAGCTGAGATCAGATTATGTTGATATATTGTGAAGGATCAAGGGATCTATCAATGAGAGTAATCTATCAGCATTGATGGTTTTACAGAAGGGTTTACTATATAAGTCAACCATCAAAATCTAACAATATGCCTCTAGGGTGTTAGGTTCTCAGGTAGGTTAGGGTATTTGTATATCACTCTGTATTTACAAAACTGTAATAAATTGTATTCTATATAAAGCTAATTTTTTGTATCACCTAAACCACATAGCTAGACTTTAAATCCTAATATGGAGGTTATCAAGCATAGTATTACTAAGAAACATATAGAAAACTAGCTGAAGTATCTGCTCTATGGCTGTAAATCCTGGGGAGCAATTCCTGCACCTGAACAGAAAGGAGTTCTTCCATAGACTAAGAAGGGCCCTAGGAAGGTGGCTGTGACACTCACTAGCAGGACAATTTGGCCCATGTAGTAGATGAGAGATGAATCATAACCTATCCTATGAAAGTTTCTTTCATTCTGGTCTTTCTACTACTAAGAAGTTGTTGGGAAGGACAAAAAGGTGTGCATGGGGTGGTAAAGGCCAGTGGGCAGCACCAGGCACCAAAGTGTCTCCCCCACCATGTGTCAAAGGTCAGGAATTAGGCTTGAGTATCCCTAAAGAAAATAAACCTATTTCAAATGCTAATGAGTCAAGTGAAGCAAATTTAAGCTTGACAACCATCCCTGCTCTTTCAAACTTTTGGGTTAGTGGGACAAAGCTATCCTCAATAGGCTCAAGCTTCTTGAACCCATTTTAATTTGGTTTGGAATCAAGCCTACCACCTCTGCCCTTGGGTATACCCTCCATCCTGCCATATGGCCCTTTCAGCTACTAAGATATGATTGTGCTGTGAAATATTTAAGAGGAAAAGTTGATAGCAATATGAATAAGGGCCAGAGTAATCTGGATTCACTTACTTTACCCTAAATGTTAGTAAAATGATTTTGTGCCAATTCCAGATTGCATTGTATTGGTGATTAGTTGACCCTATTGAATACCCCACTTATTCCCTGAGTAGTTATATGACAGCATCCATCAGCAAGTTTTGCTGTTAGCCTATTGCTTCATTTATCTATAAATTCCATAAATAAACCTAAAATTACTATTTTATTATTTGAAGTTAGTCCTGGTATTTATTATAACTCATGGTTTCCAGTTCTTGGACCGCGTGGCCCTTAGTGGCATCTTTCCCCTTGTCAGAATTATGATCACTTTATTTGATCACTTGGTAAAAGCCCAAAATTTCAACATTATGGCCAATGCAGTATGCTTAGTACATCACATGGCCTAAAAGAAAAGGGGACGAAAGTTCCCTCTAAGCTTACCAGTCTTGACCCTTTTTGGAGATGGGATTCTTTAAATCAATATTATATTAATTATGATAGAATTAGAGATAACTTTATTAGAAGTGATCTTTGCAATAATTAAAGTGCTAAGTCTAAAAGAGGAGGCAAGAGAGAATTCAGTAATTCAGGAAGTAATATACTAAGCAATGATAAATAAATGCCTAGTTAATCAGAACCCTTACACATCAGTTGCTGACAACATAATAATAATTCATAACTAATACTAAATTAACAATTGATTATCCTTTACATTAGCCACCAGTAATTGTAAGACTCAAATTTACACTAGGATCAATCCTCATTAGTTTAAATTACTTAGTACTTACTATAAACATTATTAAAGGGTGGTTAGCCTGGCACGTAAAACTGCTTCCACCTTAGTGCATGCTTAAGTTTGAAACCTGTACTGGCTAGAAAAATTCCGGTGTGGTATATTTGTCCCAAGGTTGACCCACCTCGAATAATTTTACTATAAACATCATTGAACATCTTTGGCTTTTAGTCACTGGTAGTTCATAACCTTAGGCAGTGAAATTATTGTCGCTTGCTCTACCATCAGAAACCTCATCATTCAACTAGCAATATGATTGGGTCATCCTTGACATCAGTTGCAATTTACTCCAGAATTAATATGTGATTGGGTCTTGGCATTAAACTGGTATCAACCATGAACCCAAGTCTATAATATATGTCAAGAGATTATCTGTAACTCTCTAATTCCCTGAAAGGTGGTGCGGGATGCACACCCACACTGTCAGGGAACTAGCCATTAATAGAATGAGGAACAGGGCACCGCGTATGGTGCCAGAGAAGAGGGGACCCAAAGCAAAGGTTCATAACGCAGCATACAAGATAATTTAACCAAGAAATAACAAAGCTTGGGTTAATCCCAAAGGGGAATCCATGACCAAGTGTAAATAAATTCTAGGAGACTTTTGTGCCTCAATTTGGAGGGGACCAGGGTGGCCCAAAGGTGCATCAGAAACTTTAGTTGATTGAGATGGTGTATAATGGCCCACTTTGTTGGAGACCTCGTTGAAGAGGTCTGCACACAGATTTGCCCAAGGAACTATAATAATAAAACGTAAGATAACGGGGAAAGTTTATTGTAAGAAGTTGACCAATGAGAAACATTAGTCTCAAGTGAACATAATTAAACAAGCTCAGGGAAATTTTGGGTCAGCGGAAGTGTTTCCAAGCCTTGGTGAACCAATAGGCGCATGCTTCCATCTGAAAGGGTAGCATACTTTGAAACTGACCTCACTCAAGTGATCAATTGAAGTTGTATCTGACCTGAACTCATAATTACATACATGGAACGGGTTTCAAACCCCCATTCCCCAATTAACCGGATTGTCCCATTTTGTTCATTAAGTAGCTCATCTGTTTTAATGCCTGAGCTGAAACAAAAGGCTGAGCGTTTGGCACCTCACTTGTACCAATCTGGACATATTTGGCTTGTACCCAGCGTTGGTGTTGTGATTTTAACCAGATGGAATCCTCCAATGATTAAGCGTTATTTGAGATGATATGACCAATCCTGGAGGAATGGTTTATTGAATGAATTTTGTGTTATTTGGTTTGATTGCTGGTTAGTTGCTCCTCAATTTGGGTTGAGCTGAAATTAGTATTCCGCTGAGTTTGGTATTTAGGTTCGAGTGGGGCCAATTGGTGGCCCCAATTAGTATAATGATCACTGGCAACTAATAGCTGAGGATGATCCACTTGATATCAGTCAGCAGAACAGTAATCGATGCCAACTGCCATTCATGGTCCATTGTGGGATTTCTGGTGGAAAGCTGATGTATTTGCTTATCCATGAATTAGCTGCCTGATAATCTGATGTCAGTGGATCTGACAATTATGAGTTTGAGGCATCCAAGGTTGTTTACAGTGCCTCATTTATTATCAAGATAAGATGAGAATAGATGTCAGCGAGATGCCAAGATATTCTGAGTCAAAGCAAGCAACTGAAGTGGTTTTTGGTGAATTATTAACTTGAAGGTCAAATACAAATTTGACATTTATTTAGGTTAATTATTTATATGGCTCACTGGCGACTTAAGGCTGAGGATGAGCCAAAACTAATTTGGACATCGGGAAGGACAGAGCGAGAGGGTCGATGCCAGGGAAGAGAATAAAGTAAAAGAAGATGTAGTGTAAGAATAAGAGAAGTGGTTGGCTGGAAAGACCCGCATTAGAGCCAATAGGTCGGCAGTGGGCGCAGTAGCCCATTTGTAAATAGTATAAATACCTGGCGCTTCCCTTTCAATAAATATCTCCCATTGCCTAATCTACCTTTTGTCATAAGTTTATATTTATTTTGTTGGTTAGGGATTAGGTTGGGGGATCCCTGAAATGGCGCAGGTGACACGCCGAGGGGTTATCTGGCACTGCTGGCCCCAACAACTAAGGTAAAAAGGCAAGGGCTGACCAGTCTTTATATTGGTTAGCCTTCTAACTAGCAGAACCCATAGTCGAATTTCTGACATTGGTGCTCACTACAGGGAGCTCTTCTGGTTGGTGCTTAGGTAGCTAAAGGTTGGTGTAGAGGTGGCGGTGATGCGCCACTGTGGTTTGGTTCCAGCGATTGTTGGCGGTGGGGAGGGGCAAGCCCTGGACGCCCGCCTCACACAATGAGTTTGGAAGTAGGAGGATTACCATCTGGTTAAGTGGGGGGAATGTCGTGATTTTAACCAGATGGAATCCTCCAATGATTAAGCGTTATCTGGGATGATATGGCCAATCCTGAAGGAATGGTTTATTGACTGAATTTTGTGTTATTTGGTTTGATTGCTGGTTAGTTGCTCCCCAATTTTGGGTTGAGCCAAAATTAGTATTCCGCCAAGTTTGGTATTTAGGTTCAAGTGGGGACAATCAGTGGTGTGATGGTTGAGGTCTATCC